>CM042161.1:61272806-61280306 GCA_023376005.1 Doryteuthis pealeii | reverse complement strand
AGTGATATTTGAAAATGTACGTGTTAGTGACTCAAATTAAATCTATTTATCCATTCAACATTTTCTTTCCTTTATTTATATTTCCTTTCATAATAAGGTTTATAAACTCTACATCAATAGATAGATTTTTGTATATGTGATAATTATATTCTTTATCTCTTAGTTGTTTACTTATCTGTTACATGTAAATTGTATCTATATTATGTCTATTAAATTAACATTTTGATGTGTATTTATGGGGGTAGTCTGATACGTGCTGGTGTGTGTATATCTTTAATATGTGTGTGTGCGTGAATGATTATATCTTAATCATGTCAAACAACAGACAAGCACGTGTGTTTTAGATTTATTCAATGAAGATAGACTTACTTACATATCTATATATATATATATATATATATATATATTACGTGCCTGTCTTTTTAAATATAATGACTTGATATGTCTGTTTTAATGTGCTTTAAACTTTGATTAAGTACTTAGGTATATATATATATATATATATATATATATATATGAATTGATGCGTGCCATGAGAGGACCTAATATAAACTTTGCTAAAATCTTCATGTATTAATAAAGTACTTAATTATATATATATATATATATATATATATATATTTATATATATATATATAGAGAGTTTCATAATTTGCTTGAAGCATTGTGTATGTATTGGTTAGGAGGTTGATTTAGAAGGCTATCACAATGCAGTTTGGAATAAATAAAAAATAATAATACGGTAACAATGGTGTTGTGTGTTGACCTTTATTTTTATTATTATAAGAATAATAAAAATACAGGTCAACACACAATATATATATATATATATATATATATATATATATATAGTAGTTTTTTTCTAGTATTGGAGAAATAAAATAAAGTACTATTTCTCTGAATTTTGAGATGAGACTTGATGGGTAGTATTATCTGCATTATTCGGACTATTGTAATCATGTGTAGTGGAGAGGGAGTCGACCTTTGGTCATTTGAAGAAAAAATTTTCCAGGCCCTAATTTTTACATTTCTAGAAAGACCAAATCCTGAAGAAGATATTAAAAAAAAAAAAACTCAATACCCGAAAAAAGTGTTTTTTATTATTCGTACTATAGTCCTCATTTCATTGTTGTCTGTACAATGTTTCGGCCGATGTGCCCTTCGGCCTTCTTTAGATGGCTCATTGGCCGAAACATTGTACAGGTAACAATGAAGATGAGGACAATAGTCCGAATAATACAGATAATACTACTGAAAATAAAGTACTTGATTACAGGTATAAGAGCTGTTTTCGTTTGTTACAGGGTACAATACATTTAAGGTGCGATTGTTAGCATTGTCTTCAAAGCAGCATATTAGACAACAGGCATGTTGTCTTGACAATATGTGGTTAACATGCTGCTTTGAAACCAATGGTAACTATTGCACCCTAAATGTATTGTACCCAATAGCATATAAATATATACATATATATATTATGCAGGCACTTGTGGTGTAATGATTATCATCATAGGAAATGGACATGGTGAACCGAGTTCAAGTATTAGATGAAGTTATTTGCATTTTGTAAAGCATTAATACCTTTGGGATAACTATGAATCCGTTTATTATCCCCCCAACTCTGGGTAAATAATAGGCAGACTTTAAACTTGCTATGGCAACTATTCTAGGAGAAGGAAAACTGAATTCAAATCTCTTAAACATCACTTCAAAATTGACTTTGTGGTGCATATTGCTTGTGTGGATGAGTTGGGTAGACAAATGATCAATCGGCTGGTCACGCCCTAACACTTATATGTCTCGGGCATATTGCTGTTATGGCAAACTGACAACCCCTTTTATAATATATGTTAAAAGGCGCTGGCTGAGAGTCTTAGTGTCCTGGGTATGATGCTAAACTTTATCTAGTGTTAAGGTTTCAATTCTGAACTCTGGAGAGTGTGGAGTACCCCTTCATTGCCATCACTCTCGAGTTCACTCTGACCCAGAGTGGTAGTACCTTTTAAGGTCCTATCAATGAGTTAAATAAATTAAAAAATGAGTTTAAAAAATTCTATTTAAAAAAAAAAAAGAGCTTAAAAATGATTTGAATACCTAACAAGAATGAATAAAACAAAATGTCTTCAGCATGAAATAACCCAACAAGGGTTGACATGTCGAAATTATGGTTAAATAGTACCGCTACTGTTTTTTTTTTTTTTTTACATGGTTTGGCATTAAATAACCCATGATGGTTGATATGACATTAAACAAAAAATGATCATAGGGAGTTTGAAATCCATTTCCCTATTACGTTCACTTTTGGACTAATGCCCTTGGGGAAAAGTATGAAGCCCACCATCCCCCAGAGAGTGTATAAGCAGCAGGGATCTGTGCAGTAAAGTAAGGAGCTGATGGTAGGTGTGGCTCTCCATCTCAGACGCAAAAAAAATCTCCTTGGTCTAGTGCTAGTGAAAAGGGGACAGACTCCCTCACTGTTTGGCTGATACTGACTTTAGGTCACCCCAACGACTATTGTTCTTCTTCAAGGAGGGTTTTGGCATTAAATAACCCACAATAGTTGATATGCTATTAAACAAACAAACAAAACTAATATGTTGGTTGATTGGTTGTTTGGTTTTGTTTTATGGCATATCAACCCTTTTTGGGTTATTTAATCCTGAATCAAGTCATTTTGATATTCTGTTTCTTACAGTACCTGCTCTTGCTTAAATGGTCACCCATCTAAGTATTCAACAGGCTCATTGCTGCTTAATTTCGGTGATCTTGTGGAAATGGTTCTTTCAATATGAATTGACTGTAAGCCTCAGTATATAAGTATAATATATTTATAATTTTAATGGAATAATTTGGGAAATTTAAAATTTAGTTTACTATAATTCTGAATAAATAAAGTATTTTTAGAAACCTGCACCATATAAGTAACAGCAGGTACTGTAAGAAACCACATATCATAAATATTGATTCAGCATTAAATGGCTCAAAAAAGGTTGATATGCTGTTCAATAAAACAACCAACCAACCAACCAACCTTCCAACTAGAGAAAATGGGTCACTTCTTTGGTGCATACTGCTATTGGAGTGGCTATGTTTACACTGTAAAGACAGCAAGCAAAATGGTGCAATCAGGCTCAAATTTTTATCACAAAACCATAACAGTGCCAACTATAAGTACACGTACTTGTTCATAAGCTAGATGGGAGCTGCACAAGAATGCTGCATGCAGTCTTGAACAAATCGTGGAAACAGTACCCCACAAGGAAGGAGCTGTATGGCCACTTGCCCCCCATATCACAATCCATCCGAGTAAGACATACTAGACATGCAGGACACTGCTGGAGAAGCAAAGACAAGCTTATAAGTGACATTCTCCTGTGAAAGCTAAAACATGGGTATGCTATTGTGGGCTGCCCAGCAAGAACCTACATTGACCAATTATGTAAGGATGCTGGTTGCTGCACAGAAGACTTCCCAAGGGCAATGAATGATAGGGAAGGTTGGCGAGAGATTGTCATGGATATCTGTGCTACTTGTGCGACATGATGATGATAATGGTAAAAGTGTGGAGAATTTTTTACTCTCTATTTGCAATATATAATTAAACTATGACTATAAATAAGTTGTCAGGGAGTCTATCCCCTTTTCACTAGCGCTAGGCCAAGGAGATTGTTTTTGCATCTGAGGTGGAGCGCCACACCTATCATCACTGCTTGAGTCCTTGGGGTGACGTAGAATAGGCATCAGCCAGACAGTGAGGGAGTCTATCCATTTTTCACTAACACTAGACCAAGGATATTTTTTAGCGTTTGAGGTGGAGCGCCAAACCTACTAGCAGCTCTTTACTTTACCGCACAGATCTCTGTGCTACTCATATGCTGAGTTGGCGAGGTTTGGTTTATGGTTTCTAGCCGAACGCTCTACCAACTGAGCTAAATCAGGAAATAATTAAGAAATGAGGTTCAAACTTTGGTCACATGACCACAACTATAAGGACGCATGTGCAGAAGGCAGTTTGACAATGATAAAAAAAATGACTAAAGTGTGGATAATCCCGTCTTTCATTGCTAAATTTTCCTAATTTAACTGTTTAGTAAAATTAGGGTGTAAAGAATAAAATCAGTTATTTCTTCTTGTTAATGGATTTCTTTTAAGATTTATCCCCAAGATTTTTACTCATATTAATTAAGATAAAACCAAACAATTAGAAATCAATAATACTAAGCACATATTTATTAAAATCAAATGATGATGATAAATGATAAATTTCAGTTCCTGACACTCCTTCCCACCAGAGAAATCAGGTTGCTTCCTTAGTGCATACTGCTAGTAAAATGGCCATGTTTACACTGTAAAGACAGCAACCAAAATGGTGTGATCAGACTCAAACTTTGATGACATGACCACAAGAGTGCCAACTATAAACACGGATGTGGAAAAGGATGTGTGACAATCATAAATATATGTTATGTCAAAAGTGCAGATAATTTTTGACTCTCCCTCATATTTGAGTTTTTGTATTATTATTAAGTCACTTGAGCTCACTGCAGAAAATGAACTTAAAGTTTGAACTCTCACCTTTTCAGTTGGTAATCTATTTTGGTAAAACCTATTAATTAAAACGAAAGGACATTTTGAAATTTTTTTTTTTTTATGATTCCTTTGAAATCAATTTTCTTATTCGTTTTTATTGAAATTTTTTTTTTGTTGTTGTTGTTTTACCTTCTTTAAGATGGAAATAATCCATGTGTTTCCAGGGGGACACACTCTATCATAAGAATAATAATGGCCCGCCTTGTTGATATCAAATGTAGAATTGTATTGATTTGAGTGTGTGTATTGATATGTTTATACAAATACGCAGAGAAAGAGAGAGGGGAGGAGAGGAGGGGGGAGGGAGAGAGGGGAGAGGAGAGGGGGAGAGAGAGAGGGGAGGAGAGAGAGCGGAGGAGAGAGAGAGAGGCGAGAACGGAGGAGGAGAGAGAGGGTTGAGAGGAGCATGAGGGAGCCAGAGTGGACGAGAGACGAGAGGGTCAGCTAAAGAGGGGGAGCGGATAGAGGCAGAGGAGGCGAGAGAGAGGGCTGCGGGAGAGAGAGGGGGCGAGCGGAGAGAAGAGGGGGAAGAGAGTTCTTTCCAGTTACAATTCTTTACTAGGACATAAATTTACAATTACAAACATGACACATCTTGTCGCCCCTCGTCGGCTGAGGGCGTGGTAGCAATGCACCGACTGCACTCTGCGCAAGGGTAAGACTTCCCGCCAATGGCACCTGTTGGCCGGGACGGTGGCGATACCTTCCTTAAGGACTAGAACCCAGGTGGATGAGCAGTTCAGAATGGCCAATACCTCCACTTTGGCCCTATCTTGCGGCTAGACGGGCGCGTCGGAGAGGCCCCCTCTGATCAATCGGCTGGTCACGTCAAGCCCTAGCACCTATATGATTTCCCCGACCCTATTGCCCTATGGCAAGCCCCAACCCCTTTTTTAAAAAATTGTACTATCCATTAAAAATTGATTTATTTCAAAACTTTATCGGCATTAAATGACCCACTGAGGTTGATATGCCGTAAAACAAAACAAACAAACAAACAAATAACATACATTTTCTCTCCTATGCTTATGGCAAGGCCCAACCCCTTTATCATTAGGGTGCTAGAAGGCGTGACTGAGGGTTTACATGTCCTGGGAATGACGTTAAACTCTATCTGATTGGTGAGGTTCCCAGTTTTGGAGGTTGGGGAATGTGGAGCACCCTTCATCACCATTGCTCCCTGGTCCACTCTGACCTGGAGTGGTAGTACCTGTTAGGGGTCCCATCTATGGGTTAAATAGAAAACATGAGTTTATAAACAAAATTGTATTATCCATTAAAAATGAAATTATTTTAAAACTTTGTCAGCATTAAACATTTTTTTTTTGCCATTAGAAGTATTCGGCATAAAATAACCCAAGGGGTTGACATGCCGTAAAACCTAACCAAACTGACAGTCAAGGTTCGAATCACACACAAAGCAGTCTTCCTGTCTATAGCTCTGCTGATGAGGCCTAATGGGCTGAAATGTACATACAGAGATTGACTTTTTCTCGATTTGTTAGTCTTACATTTGAACAGGTATGCCCGCCTAATTCATGAATTATCAATTAATCAATTTTCAAAATTAGGTACGATTTCAATTAAGCACATATTCTCCCAAAATTGTCGGCTAAAAAAGCCATATTAAACACATTGTTTGTTTGTTTACTTCTCATTATATATATATATATAAAGTATTGTTATGGGTCCGATGGGAGAAAATTAACTATTTTATAAAAAAGATTAAATGTTTTATAAAAAATGCAAAGTGGATTATGTTTTTTTCTTAATTTCTTTATTTCACATTAGCAACACCTGTTTCAGATCTTCTGATATCTTCTTCAGGCTTCAATTAACCATATATTATATATATATATATATATATATATATATATATAAGCAAGAATTGGTCAAGTTACTTCATTACAAAATGGTATGAACTTTTCTGAAACAGACTGTATTATCCAAAAATACATGAAACTTTTGCACCAACAAAAATTTTTTTCTTTTTTGAAAAGAGAAAGATGAATTCAGGTGCACTCAAAAGTGATAGTATTTATTTACTTTTTACCCATAGCTGGAGGGAGAGTAGTTGTATTCATACCTTTCCCAAACGTATTATTGCTATGTGAAATGTAAAAGCCTCATCCAGGATTTGAACTAACATTGACGAGTCCATTTCCTACGACTCTAACCATTACATCATGTGCCTCCACACACACACACACACACACACACACATATATATATATATATATATATATATATATATGTTGAAAGTTTTGTAGAAAAAACAACAAGATGTTTAAAGTTTTGCTGACAGAAATCTGTTTCAACCATATGCGGTCTTTATCAAAGCAACATTGTAAACGGAAAAACGAAATAAATATATTATTAATCACGAGGCACAGAACGCTCTTGATCAGTACCGGAATTTTCAAATAATTTTAAAAAATGCGTATTTTATATTAAAAATAAAATAAATTTTATTTAAAAAAATTATAAGCATTTTTATCATTAAAAAACTCAAAATGTTGATTTGATAAAGACTGCATATGGTTGAAACAGATTTCTGTCAGCAAAACTTTAAACATCTTGTTGTTTTTTCTACAAAACTTTCTACTTACTTTTTTACCTTTCATATATATATATATATATATATATAATATATATATATATAAAGTGTTGTTAGGGGTCCAACAGGAGAAAATTAAAAACTCTATAAAAAAGAAGATCAACAAAATGAATTATGTTTTTTTTTTGTTTTTTAATTTTTATTATTTTAGATTAGCAACATGTGTTTTAGATCTTCTGATATCTTCTTCAGGCGTTAATTAACCATACATATATATATTAGCTCAGTCGGTACAGCATTCGGCTAGAAACCACATGGTTCCTAGTTCGATTCTGATCCTCACCAACTCAGCG
>CM042161.1:61265306-61267806 GCA_023376005.1 Doryteuthis pealeii | reverse complement strand
ACCATATAACTATGCTCAAACAAATAATGATTATCAATTGGAACTGTTTCTGAAAATCATAGAATTGATAGGAATGCTTGATACTTACCTAGCATTAGTTCAAGAATTTAAAGAAGGTTAATTCTTGGGTGCCTTCTATCCAGTCAGCAACTTCCCTAAACTAATTTCTAACTATATTTTGGTTCTCATGATTGGCTTTGACCAATCAGAGACCTGTTACAAGATTAGTAAAAGATTAAGTCCTGTCAATTACTTTTACAGTTTATTTTTCCATGATTCAGAATTAATGTTGTTTTTAATTTCTACACTTACATACATAATTTATAGGCAACCTATCAATTATGCAGCCCTGTCAACTGGGGCTTTAGAATACACTGACTGTACCACTGTTGAGGGGTAAGACTCTCCCAATGAGGCCACCTGTTGACCGTGGGTGGTGACCTGGGATGCTTAAGGATGGAACCCTGGTGGCTGAGCAATTCATGACATGCAACACTCCATTTTAGCCCTTACCCTAATCCTACCAAACGAGCGGTCGGAGAGGCCCATTCCGAACAGTTGGCTTGTCACATAAAGCCCTAGCACCTATATGATTGTACCAGCCTTATTGCCCTTATGGCAAGCCCCAAACCCTTTTTATCATATATGTGCTAGAAGGCAGTGGCTGAGGGTCTTCATGTCCTGGGAATGAGATTTGGGGAATGTGGAGCGCCCTTCATCACCATTGCACCCTGGTTCACTGGAATATTAAGTTCAAAAATCGGCAACTCTCCTTTTCATATTTTCCATTCCCATCTCCACAAGATTTCAACAAATCCTGGGGAAATAAGAATTTTCCTAACTGTGGTTTCTTTGGAATTGGCTCTTCAGATATATTTGCCAATTACGACAAGAAGGTTCCCGGGTCTGACAAAAAATACCATCGGCTAAAAATTTGTACAGATAACAATGAAGATGAGGACAATAGTCCGAATAATATAAATAATACTAATTATCAAGCCTCATCTCAAAAATTCAGAGAAATAGATTGGGATACTTGAAACCATATAATATATACAGGAATACTTGCAAACCTATAATTGTATTCTGGTGACTAGTCTGGTCAATCTTCAAGATGCTGGTTAGCAAAGGCTTCCATTTAGTTCATAGAAACAACCAAGGCATATTTCGTGATCACATCTTTATTCAGAACCAAATTTTCTCAACCTAGGATCATTAACCGCCCTTGTGAGTGATGCAGAGCCCATATTTACCTTAGGAAGTTTACCACTTAACTAATATAAGCTCTGAGCCTTCTTTCCTACAGTCTGTTTAACTGGAAAGAAGGTTACCCAAAGGTTATTTCATGATAATCATCTAACCCTCCTCCGATTTTGAATCTAAACAACTTGAAACCCTAAATCTAACTCTACACTAACCGTCTAAAAAATGACAGTGATTATCAATATACAACACTTTGAAGCTATTGTTGGGGACTAAATTGAGTAGTCTCCCTTGTCACAGGGTTTGAGGAACTCTTCCATGCCAGGAGTACCTTTTTTTGCTCACGTGGTGCGGGAACCCCAAAGTATCAACCTCTTTTACAAAGTTGGCTTGACAAGGACAGATGTGCTCGTCACTTCTCCTCAGCATCACACACGGTGCGTACCTTTCATTCCAGACCCCAGAAACAGTAAGTGGTTTCCACCTCTTTGTCTTACCATACACTTCTTCATGTATTTGGATGCATTGTGACTTTTGTATAGCCTGTGAACCAAGTTCCCCCATATGTATTATTGAAGTAAGTCAGTTAGACAGTCAACAATTGGTTTGAGCAATGTGACTGTCCAAGCACAACTGCACCAGTGTCAAGACAACTGGTATTTATGGGAATTTAGAACAGTCCACCGATGCATTTGGGTGAGTCCATTCCCTGAGTCCTGATTGGCTGCTTGGCTTGTAGGGCCCTCTGAGGCTCCATAAATCCTGCCACTTTTCAGTGGTCTTTACGGCATCTCAGAATCGTATTCAGTTACGACTGTTTGCCGTTTCGTCTTGCCAATTCGACGGTAATTGGACTTAGTATTCTATATGTATAAATTAAATGTATATGTTACCAATTAATGTGTCTCGTATTATCCTACTGAAATGTTCCGCTTTGGGTATTCTCTTTTAGGTAACCCAATGCTTTATAAGAACTGGAGTTTATGCTCTTTGAATACCTTATAGTATAACTGTTTATAAATGGTTAGTTAGTTGAAATCACATAATTGCTAACAAAGAACTTTGTTTGGTATACAATAACCCAACAAGGGTTGACATGTTTTAAAATCATTTAACCAACCACCCTTTTCATTTTTATATGCATTAAAATTTCTTGTACTTGTCATATGGTGTTCTTCCTAGGAAATTTCAGTTGGTTAAATATTGGTAATGTATAATAAAAACCAAGATGATGGGACAGGGAACCCTCTATCACCAACCACTATACCCTCGAAGCTTAAAACACCTTAACCTACCT
>CM042161.1:61257806-61262806 GCA_023376005.1 Doryteuthis pealeii | reverse complement strand
GATTACTGCATGTGAAAGTGAAAACTTTTTCTCATTTTTACAGTCCTGATGAAGGTTTCCATTGTAAAATGCTCGAGTATCGACTATAAATTTCCATCCATCATAACATCCCAGTGTTTGTTTCTAAATTTTCTCCACATATATATATATATATGTATATATATATATATATATATGGAAGTAAAATGAAGAAATTAATCCGACAGTATGTGGAGAAAATTTAGAATAAACAGCGAACGGTAACAAACATTTTCTACACAACTTCCAAACTCAACGCATTTAAGTTTTTCAGAATACAAGGTGTGTCAAAAAGTGCTAAGTTTGAAGCTGTATTTACCAAGATAGAAATGAAGAATGAATGGAATGTTAGTTTTTTCAGAATACAAGGTGTGTCATAAAAGTGCCAAGTTTGAAGCTGTATTTACCAAGATAGAAATGAACAATGAATGGAACATTAATTTTTTCAGAATACAAGGTATGTCATAAAAGTGCCAAGTTTGAAGCTGTATTTACCAAGATAGAAATGAACAATGAATGGAACGTTAATTTTTTCAGAATACAAGGTGTGTCAAAAAGTACAAAAAATCTCTATACTTTTTTGGCACACCTTGTATATATGAACGATTTACATTGAAATATGTTAATGCTTTTGGCTTATTGTACTTTTTGTCTTAAAGAATTATTGGGCTGCACAATTCCTTGAATTTTACATTACCTCTTTAAAAGAGTCCAGTCTTATCTACTGTTTATCCATAGCTGGGGGGAGAATAGTTAGATTCATACCTTTTACATTTTATATATATATACAGAGTGCGGCATAAGTAACGCCGTTTGTTTAAGTGGAACAAAATTAAAGCCTTTTTTATTATCCTATATTTTTTCGAACATTAATGTATTGCCACAGGTTAATGGATTAATATAATATATTAACAAAATTGATATAATGCTTATTCAGTTTAATAATGTTCAAGAGAAATGAAATCAAACCAGTATTATTAGTGTTATTCGGACTATTGTCCCCATCTTCATTGTTATTTGTACAACGTTTCGGCCGATATACCCTCCGCCTTCTTCAGGTATTTCTATCGGCCGAAACGTTGTACAAATAACAATGAAGATGGGGACAATAGTCCCAAATAATACTAATCTTCAAGCCTCATCTCAAACATTCAGAGAAATCAAACCAAATTTAAGAAGAAAAAAAAAGTTACAAAAAATATAAAGTTTTAGAATTTAGTTATTTATTTGAGATGTTCAAAATGTTCCCCTTCATGTTCCATACAATTCTGAACTCTACCAGCAATACTTTTACAAACTTTTTGACACATTTCAATGGTAATTTCATGAAGTTCATCTGAAATTACATTCTTTAATTCTGGAATTTTTTCAGCACCATTTTTATTATTTTGATAGTAAAATCAATTCAATTTTACACTCTGTTATTTTGTTAATCTCATGGTTGTATAAAATATCTGAAAAATTGAAGATTTAGCAAATTAATTAAAGAAAATAATAAAGAAAATATATATTATAAGATATTTTTGGGAGAATATGTGCTTAATGAAGTCATACCTAATTTTGAAAGTTAATTAATTGATAATTAATTAATTAGGCGGGCATACCTATTCAAATATAAGGCTAAACAAATCGAGAAAAATCAATCTCTGTATGTACATTTCGGCCTATTAGGCCTCATCAGCAGAGCTATAGATAGGAAGACCGCCTTGTGCGTGATTCGAACCCTGACTGTCAAGCTGACAGGCAAGGACCGTAACCCCTACACCAACCGGACTTTCTTAGATTTTTCGTTTTGTTTAGAAGTAGGTTTTTATTCCTCTTATAGTGACTTTCTACACGTCAGTATGAGAAGTAAATACACGAGCGATGTGTTTTGATATGGCTTTTTGGCCGACAATTTTTGGGAGAATATGTGCTTAATTGAAGTCATACCTAATTTTGAAAGTTAATTAATAATTAATTAATTAGGCGGGCATACCTATTATATGAAATTAAAAAGAGCGTTACTTATGCTGCACCCTGTATATATATATATATATAGGAACTGTTTACATCAATATATGTTAATGCTTTTGGCTTATTCTATTTTTGTCTTTGAGAATTTTTTGGCTGAACTATTCCTTGAATTTTATATTACCTCTTTATAGCGTTACTTATTTTCCATTCAAAAGAGCTTAACATTTTCCTAGCATCAATTTGGCCTATCATAATTCTTATGAATATATAAATACATAAATATACATTGTAATAGAAACAAAATCATCTCCAGATGTCTTCCGTAATTTTTAAGATAAGTCATTATCATTCCAGGAATTATTCCGACCGATGAGCTCATTCTTTCTGTGGCTGTCAGGTCATCTCTCTCTTTTGTTCTCCATTTTGAGTGTCTACATGAAATGTTTCAAAGAATTGACCATAAAAACCTAAAGTCTGTTGAAATCCTTGGTCTGGTTATAGATACACGGATGATATCTTTGCATTGTTGCGCTACCAGGAAGGCATACAAGTTTTTGTTGGAACATTGGAACTCGGATAATCTAAAAAATATTCAGAGATGGAAACAAAAACAAAGAAAGAATAACAACAGACTTTTTTTTTTTTCTTCTTTTGATTTTGTTTTAGATGCCCTTGTAAACCCCACAAACAGAATTGTTCATTGCCATGAAAATCAGGCCGAGGTCATCAGCCGTGACCTCTAACATTGAAAAGTAGTGTTAAAGTGTTAAAGATTAAACCAACAGGTAAGTCAACGGGACGGCCTGAAGTCGGTATCAGCCAGTCAGCAAGGGAGTCTATCCCCTTTTCAATAGCGCTAGTCCAAGGAGATTATTTTAGTGTCTGAGGTGGAGCGCCACACCTACCATCAGCTCTCACTTTACCACACAGATCCCTATGCTACTCATATGCTGAGTTGGTGAGGACCAGTATCAAACTAGGAACCTTGTGGTTTATAGCCGAATGCTCTACCGACTGAATTGTAGTAAATTACAACATCAATATATATATTTACCAACCCCTCCCACAAACAGGATGTGAAACAAGGTCAATTTCTTAAGTGTAGTTTAACAGGTTTGAATTCAGAGTTTTCCTTCTCCTAGACTGGTTACCTAGCCAAGGTTAAAGAACCCAGTCTGCCCTGCTATTTGCCGATAGCTGGAGGGAGAATTGGATTCATACCTTTCCCAAGGGTATTAGCGCTATGTGAAATGCAAACAGCTTCGTCCAGGAATTGAACTCAGGTTGACAAGTCCATTTCCTACGACTCTAACCATTAGATCACGCACCTCCACATATCACATCAATATATGCACTAATTTCAAAATAAAGGGTATATCAGTGGTAGAAAATAAAGAATCAGTGTTATGCCTCAAAGATACGTGGCTCTAAGTTAACTGACCAGAAAAAATGTAAAAGTTTTTTAAATAAAATAGCTGGTGCATTATATATTTTATCTATTAATATATCAACACTGAAAATTTCATTAAATTTGGTTAATTCCCTGATTTTGGGTTTCTTTCGGTAGGGTGACCTACGATGGTTGAATTTAGGTCCGTTAAGTTTGATTTAACCCCAAATAGGTTTCTTACTTCAACCAAATTTAATGAAATTTTCAGTGTTGATATATTAATAAATAAAAGATATAATGCACTAATTATTTTATTTAAAAACTTAATTTCTTTCATGTCAGTTAACTTTGAACCACATATCTAACACAGATTCTTAAAGATACGTGGTATGGTATATATATCTTTTATTCATTAATATATCAACACTGAAAATTTCATTAAATTTGGTTAATTCCCTGATTTTTTTTTTTTTTTTTTGACAGGTGACATACGATGGTTGAATTTAGGTCTGTTAAGTTCGATTTAACCAATTAACCTTTTACCGTGTATAGACAGATTATTTTGGGTCCTCGGCTATAAATGAAGGAAATAAAATGTTTGTTAGTTTTTTTTTATTAAAGAAAAAGAAAAAGAAAAAAAAAAGAAGTAAATAATATTGTATAATTGATCATTTAGAAAAAATAGAAATGTACTCTGTTTATTAAGTAACAGGTTCAACGTTGTTGTAATTAGACATTCTAAAATATCACTCGTTAGTTTTAAGGGAAATATCTTTTTGTCAATTGTTATTTTGTTTTTTTTATTTATGTTGTTATTTTGTTTTTAATGTGTACAAGTTTGGACTTAAAAGCCTCTTAATGTCATTCTCTATTTTGGGGAAAGTACCGGATAAATATTTATATCTATGTCTACAGATGTGTACAGATGCAAATTATATATATATATTATATATGTGTGTGTGTGTTTATGTATATATGTGTGTGTTTATGTATATATGTGTGTGTGTGTGTTTATGTATGTGTGTGTATGTGTGTGTGTTGTATGTTTATATGTGTGTGTGTGTGTTTATGTATATGTGTGTGTGTGTGTTTATGTATATGTGTGTGTGTGTGTTTATGTATATGTGTGTTTATGTATGTGTGTGTGTTTATGTATGTGTGTGTGTATGTGTTTATGTATATGTGTGTGTGTGTTTATGTGTATGTGTGTGTGTTTATGTATATGTGTGTGTGTGTGTGTGTTTATGTGTGTGTTTATGTATATGTATGTGTGTTTATGTATATGTGTGTGTGTGTGTGTGTGTGTGTTTATGTATATATGTATATGTGGTTATGTATATATGTATGGGTTTATGTATATATGTATGGGTTTATGTATGTATATATATATTATATATATGTGTATTTATGTATATATATATATAGTTGCATGGATGTAGATTTTTCATATATCTAATGAATGTCTATATACACGTATTTGCATAACTGTTCAGTGATATGATTATGTATATCATTATATATAAAGTTTTTCTGTATATAAAATATCAAAAATATATGCAAATACCAAAATATGGTTACAGCAAAAAATTTGTGTATGTCCTTGGTGATAGGTAGGTGTGTTGATTGGTTTTTATAG
>CM042161.1:61217806-61252806 GCA_023376005.1 Doryteuthis pealeii | reverse complement strand
ATTATGTCTTACACAATAGACTCAGTGGGATAATATCAGCTCTATGGTTACTTAACTCCTATCATACAAACCATCCACTAGCTGAAGACGAACTCATGTGGCGTTCTCTTGTACACTCCTACATATGAACAAACCAATGTAAGCTGAACAGCAAAAACTTACATCCATCAGCTATGTATGGACACTGGATCTCAAGTTGAGGACCTGCCAGGAGTGAAGACTGATAGAGAGAGTGTAAAGTTTTTAAGTGCTATCCTTGGCCAGTTGAAAAAGGGCTTAAAGAAAAGTCCTATGTTATGGAATCCTTTGGTGATCCTTTGGTAAGTGTATAAGTCCTATCCTGCGTATTGGTAAAGGTCCAGTGATTTAATTCTATGTCCGTCGTCAATGAACGCAGTAATTATGACCAGTAGGGTGGGTTAAGTATTGTATCAGCCTCAGAGTACTGCCAGTGATTGGCCAAGAATAGATCACATGATCTCTCCTAATCTATAAGTATGGGCAGGGATTAGCACACACCTGATATACCATAAATTCTCAAAAGAGGGAAAGTAAGAAAGAGTCAAGTTTCGTTGGTGGGTTGGTTTTTATGGCATGATAACACTTATTGGGTTATTTTATACTGAAGACATTTTGTTTTATTTATTCTTCATGGGTATTCAATTTTTTAAACTCAATTTTTTAAAAACATTTTTTAAACTCATTTTTTATTTATTTAACTCATAGATGGGACCCTAACAAGTACTACCACCTTGTGGCCAGAGTGGACCTTGGATACTCCACTCCTCAGAGCTCCAAAATTGGAACTTCACTATTAGATGCACTTTATTGACATACCCAGGACACTAAGACCTCGGCCACTGCCGCCTTCTAGTGTATATTTGATTTGATAAAAAGAGTTGGGTGTTTGACATTGGGACAATAGGGTTTGGACAATCATATAGATGCTAGGGCTTGATGTGACCAACCAATTGATCAGAGAGGTCTCTTGGATTAATCTCTTGGATTAGTAAACCTTTTTCCCTATCCTTAATATTCATTTTGTTTTATTGATAGCAATTGTCTGTTCATCTTGGATTAGTAAACCTTTTTCCCTATCCTTAATATTCATTTTGTTTTTATTGATAGCAATTGTCTGTTCATCTTGGATTAGTAAACCTTTTTCCCTATCCTTAATATTCATTTTGTTTTTATTGATAGCAATTGTCTGTTCATCTTGGATTAGTAAACCTTTTTCCCTATCCTTAATATTCATTTTGTTTTTATTGATAGCAATTGTCTGTTCATCTTGGATTAGTAAACCTTTTTCCCTATCCTTAATATTCATTTGTTTTTATTGATAGCAATTGTCTGTTCATCTTGGATTAGTAAACCTTTTCCTATCCTTAATATTCATTTTGTTTTTATTGATAGCAATTGTCTGTTCATCTTGGATTAGTAAACCTTTTTCCTATCCTTAATATTCATTTTGTTTTTATTGATAGCAATTGTCTGTTCATCTTGGATTAGTAAACCTTTTTCTCTATCCTTAATATTCATTTTGTTTTTTATTGATAGCAATTGTCTGTTCATCTTGGATTAGTAAACCTTTTTCTCTATCCTTAATATTCATTTTGTTTTTATTGATAGCAATTGTCTGTTCATCTTGGATTAGTAAACCTTTTTCTCTATCCTTAATATTCATTTTGTTTTATTGATAGCAATTGTCTGTTCATCTTGGATTAGTAAACCTTTTTCTCTATCCTTAATATTCATTTTGTTTTTATTGATAGCAATTGTCTGTTCATCTTGGATTAGTAAACCTTTTTCTCTATCCTTAATATTCATTTTGTTTTTATTGATAGCAATTGTCTGTTCATCTTGGATTAGTAAACCTTTTTCTCTATCCTTAATATTCATTTTGTTTTTATTGATAGCAATTGTCTGTTCATCTTGGATTAGTAAACCTTTTCTCTATCCTTAATATTCATTTTGTTTTTATTGATAGCAATTGTCTGTTCATCTTGGATTAGTAAACCTTTTTCCCTATCCTTAATATTCATTTTGTTTTTATTGATAGCAATTGTCTGTTCATCTTGGATTAGTAAACCTTTTTACCTATCCTTAATATTCATTTTGTTTTTATTGATAGCAATTGTCTGTTCATCTTGGATTAGTAAACCTTTTTCCCTATCCTTAATATTCATTTTGTTTTTATTGATAGCAATTGTCCGTTCATCTTGGATTAGTAAACCTTTTACCTATCCTTAATATTCATTTTGTTTTTATTGATCTTGGATTAGTAAACCTTTTTCCCTATCCTTAATACTCACTGTGTTTCTTACTATTATTTATCTGTTAACTCTGATACTTAAGTTACAATACTTGTATTCCCTCACTTTACGATCAGTTGTTCTTATGCACCCTATAACCCTGACATCTTTTTTGAAATGATCGCTTTCAAGTTATCTGACAAAAGAGTGCCATATGCTTTTTGGTAAACATTAGACAGAACTTCCTCTTTCAGGACAAAATGTCACCAATGCTGTGTCTGGTGCCTCAGGTATATCATCAGCTGAATTTCTTCATCTTGCTTGAAAAAGACGAAGACATCAAAAAGCTTGTTTACTAGGTGCCCCACCTTAACCCCCCAAAACTCTATTCTCCCCCTCCCCCCGAACACTCCCCAGAAGTGATTTAATGGGCAGAGGTGAATGCAGATATAACAGATGCTTGATTTTTCTCAACCCCACCCCCACCCGCTATCGCCCCCACACCCGCTATCGCCCCCCCCGTTATTGCCCCCCCCTTTTCTTCTGCACTTCATCGTTGAGTAATTCACTAATGTCCTTTATAGAGACATGACAGCTAATTTCTTTTTAATGGCATTCCTGATTACCCCCAAGAAGTGTGCACGGGGCATTGTTTGTTTTGACAGATTTTTATTTATCACAAGATCTATCTACCTACTTTGGCAGGGGTGCGGGGAGGGGGAGGGGGGAGGTATTGCATTATCTTCTGTGGTCATCATCAATGTAATCTGCATTCTGTGCATTGTGCACACATGCATTTATCGCTGCAAGTTGCATGTTATTGTTATTATGATTTCTGTTCTGCACTGTTTCGCAAAATTCTAAAAGATAAAAGAAAATATTAGTTAAAATTTATCTATCTATCTATCTATCTATCTATAAATATGAAGGGTTGTTGTGTGTATATGTATGTCCGGAGGAAACTGCAAAAATAAAACAATTAACGACAAAGTAAATATATATACACATTCACTATCATCAGGACTTGGTTTTTGAGCAAAAATAATAGAGATTTGATTTATATTCATGAAGATATTTAAATGATAACAACATGGAATGTTTTTATTTAATATCTATTTAGTATTATTGATTTCTAATTGTTCTATTTTTCAATTATATTTGTTTTAAATCATTTTATCTGCATTCTTATTTAGTTTTATTAGTCTTTCTAATTTTATATATTTCATCATATCAAAACTTAAATACTTGCACCTGGAGGGTGCATATATTTGCTAGTAATAATTGACATTACTAGCAAGAATATGCGCCCTCCGAGTGTAAGTATTTATCTTTTAATGTAATGAAATATATTAAATTAGAAAGACTAATGAAATTAAATAAGAACACATATAAAAAAAATTACACTTAATTTAATTATATTTTAATCAATTTCTGTATAAAATCATTGATAGGTTTGGTATGGGGCCAGAATAAAGACACAAGAGAGGAAATGAGTTAAACAAATATATTAACAAAGAACAGTAGTACAAACATATACAAATGAGATGGTCACACGTGAGGCTGTCTTATCAGCTATCCGCTGAAATATTAACTCTCGCTTAAGTGCAGAACCTGCTGCTATTTATAGTTGGAAGAGTTCATACGTGTGTGGTAAATTACCAGTGCAAGAAAGTGAGAGAGTATGTATTCGCCCAACCCCTCAACCTGAACAGGATGCTACACACTGTCAATTTCTTAATAAGAGTTTAACAGGCTTCCTTCTCAGAGACTGGTTGCCATCAAGGTTAAAAAGCCCAGTGTTGTATACTCTTCTTTTTTCCTTACTTCTATTCTTCTGCTCATCTTTGGTATCTTACATTCATCTTCTAGCGTGTGGACTTCGTCTTGGTGGTCGGTCGCACTTAATTCATTTCTTCTTCTATATCAGTCTTGTTGCCAAGACATTCATCAACCACAAAACCATATTATTTATGTAAGCTTTTATTTACTTAACTAAACATTTCATGTAACTAACATAACGCGCGTGTGCAGTGAGCTTCAGCTAAGGCAGAATGACCTTATCTGCCTGACGTCCAAGCTGAAACTGAAGAGCCAACCATGTCCCACGTGACTTCACGTATTTTGCGGGCTTTCTGTAATATTCCATGTAAAGTCCCGCCCGTGATATGAAAAGGGGCCATCCCTTCAGAAATACAGGGGTTGACAATAATCTATGCAGAGATTATGTAACACCAGTCCACCCTACTATTTACTTATAGCTAAAAAGAGAATAGTTGGATGCTTACCTTTCCAAAGGGTATTAGCACTAAATGGAAATGCAAACAGCCTAATCCAGGATTTGAACTTGTGTTGCCAAGTCCAATGATAATCATTCAACCATGCTATTGATTATTACTGAATGGTTACTCATGGGGAAGAGGTTTATCAAATAATCTAAAGTAATCCCCAATTGTATGGATGAATGTTTTTATTATACTCTTTCACTCTCTCACTACAGTGGAGGTCAATATTGTGAGATAGTGAGTATAATAAAAACATTCATCCGTAGAATTGGGATTAGTTTAAATTATCAAATAAACCTCTTCCTCATGAGTAACATTTTAGTAATATGTAATAGATTTTGTCAAAATAACTGCTCTATATATATACATACATATATATATATATATAGAGAGAGAGAGATAGATTACAGTTGTATTATTTGTCTGAATATTTTAGATGAGGCTTGATAATTTGTATTATTTTGATTTTTTTGTTGTCCTCATCTTTATTGCAGTATATGAGATGCAACTGAGTTTGATTCTCACTGGGTGCCGCATGCTTCAGGCCTTCTGCTGCATCTAAGCTAAGCTTAGTAAATAACTGGGCACCTCATATGGTTTACTAATCCAAGATACAAGATGAACAGACCATTGATTCACTATTGTGAAATGGTGAGAGAATATAAGGAAAACATTCATCCTTAGAATTGTGGATTACTTTAGATTATCAAATAAACCTCTTCTGCATCAATAACCATTTAGTAATATTTAATAGATTTTATTTCTCTGAATTTTTGAGATGAGGATTGATAATTAGTATTATTTGTATTATTCAAACTATTGTCCTCATCTTCATTGTTATCTGGACATTTTGGACGATGTGCCTTCTGGCGTCCTTCAGGTATTTCTATTGGGTTCAGGAACCTTCTCAGACTCGGGAACCTTCTTGTCGTAATTGGAAGCCATCACAGAACTTTAGCTGGGGTACAGGTTAATCTGTGTTAATCATTATTGAGCTCGCAGTCTAGAGATAACTGTCATTTAGAACTGTCTTAACCTAACTCCTTTATCCACTAGGCTATTTGTGAAGAAGGACGGAGGGCACATTGGCCAAAATGTTGTACAGATAGCAATGAAGATGAGGACAATAGTCCGAATAATACAAATGATATTAATAGATTTTGTCAGGATAAACCTTTGAAAACAAGAATATTTTTCAAAGTTGGTAAGTGTCAAAGCTAAACAAAAATTTAGGGGTTAAAGTTCCTTGATCCGATCTTTATTATATTGCCTTCAGGATCTGTATCAACAGATCCCCTCCCATTTCCTGCCCAAATCCTAAACTCTACAATGCCAACCATTTTTAGTCGGCAGAAAATGTTCCGCAAGACATTGAGGGTAGTTAACTGCCACTTAAAAGCGGATGGTAATGAAGCATGCATGTCACTCAAAAGTAAGTGACCCCTGACTGGTTTGGGATAATGAACTGAATCAGGGACGAGGAGGAGATAACGGGGCAGTGAGAATGTCTAAATAGAAAATTATAAATAAAAAAAGAAAGGCCTATAAATAAATACCAATGCTTTCTTTATATATATATAGATATATATATAAAGATTGAGTTTGTGTGTGTAAATATATATATATATGTATATATATATATATATATATATATGAGAGTGTGTGTATATTTATATATATATATGAATGTCTTTATAAATGTGTGTGTATATATGTTATAATATATATGTATGTATGTGTGTGTATATTTATATATATATGAATGTATGTATGTGTGTGTGTATATTTATATATATATATGAATGTATGTATGTATGTGTGTATATATATGTGTGTGTGAGTATATATGAATGTCTTTATATATATGTGTGTGTGAGTATATATGAATGTCTTTATATATATGTGTGTGTGTGTATATATATATGTGTGTGTATATGTGTGCATGTATATATATATATATATATATGTATGTGTGTGTGAGTATATATGAATGTCTTTATATGTGTGTGTGAGTATATATGAATGTCTTTATGTGTGTGTGTGTATATGTGTATATATATATATATATATGTGTGTGTGTGTGAGTATATATGAATGTGTGTATATATATATATGTATATAAGAATGTCTTTATATATGTGTATGAGTATATATGAATGTGTGTATATATATATATATATATATATATATATATATGAATGTCTTTATATATATGTGTGTGTATATATGTATATGTATATATATATAATATATATATATATATATATGTTAGTGTATATTTATATATATATGAAGGAGTAAGACGTCTGTTTGTCACTAATCGGTTAAATAAACCTTATCAGGTAAAAAGTGGTGTTTATTTATTTTTTGTTTTGTTTTGTTTTGTTTTATTTTATTTTGTTTTCTCCTTTTTTGCTCATTTGAGAATTTCTTTCTCTCTGCCAACCACCAGAACATATGTGTGTGCAAATGTTGTTAGTGTCTCATTTTAAGGATAAGTTTTTCTTCTTCTTCTGATTCTTTACCTAAATCTCCAACTTTGGAAATCAGGGGTTGTGGAAGTTAATAAGTGCAGTGGTGGCAACATTTTTGATTGTTTGGGTTTTCGTGACCAACTCTGGAAAAAAGCGGATTTTACCCCTAGCATGATTGGTGCCTGCAGTAGGCACCCCCACCCACACATACTTACTGACAAGTTCATCCCTCTTACTATACCTCGGCCTAGATGATGGCTAAGAGTTAAACTCTGTTGTCATAGTAACTTTTTTTGTTGTTTTGCTTTATTTTGTTTCTTGTCAGTCCTGAAATAGGTTGACCTTCCTCTAAAAGGGGACTTTAAAAGAAAAGGGGAGAAAGTTAAGGTGGGGAGGTAAATCAATTGTGGAAGTTGAAAGTAGCTCTTTTAAAAAGGAGGGGCAAAAAAAGTTGCAGTTGTGGATTGAATGAATTAAATGTTGTTTTGTTGTTTTTTGCAGGAGGTTTTGTTGGAGGAGATATTTTAAGTACATTATTTTGTATTTATATGTTTCTTCCTCTCCAGGTGCATGAGTGCAATAAATATTTGTGTACATGTACATATATATATATATATATTTGTTTGTGTGTATATGCAAGCAATGAATATTTGGGTACATATACATATGTGCATAGTATATATATATATATATATATATATATATATATAATTTTTAAAATAACATACTCTTATTGATCAGCAAGGAGAAACTTAAGGGCCATTTCGACCGGTGCTTTTTCAAAAGTAACGACCTGTAGATCATTTAAAAGTCACAATGTATATTAAATGGATAAAAGAGGGAGATTAAACCATACAAAATGGTGGGGAAATATAAAGGCATATATATATATATATATATATATATATATGTTCATGCATATATGTAAATATATAATATTGTTTACTCTATTTATAACTAATGAGTGCTCAATATTATTGATAAAGAATATCTATTAATAATGGAGATTCGCTTCCGGTTTTTGTCTGTGACAAAAACTATGTCACTGCTTACGTCACATTACCCAAAATCGTCATAACATAGAATAAATACACTCAAAATTTAAACATGCAACATTAGACAGTCCTCATTGTTTTTTAAAACCAGTTTTAATAAATACATGACTGGTATTATATATCTATATATAGTTTGTTTTATTTTAATACATATTTAAAGTTTACATTTCAAATTGTTTTATTTTTTAATCCTTTAATGAATTTGATGATTTTACTTATTTAGGGTACAAACTCGCTGACATTGAATTTTTTACTCCCACCCCTCAGGCAATATGTTTCAAAAATTTATTTTTACAGAGCGTTTTTTTATCTTGCTAGTATATCTAAGTTAGGTTAGTGTAGACATAAAGTCAATGCTGCTTGGTTTGAAAATCACATCAACAAGAAACTAAGCTACCAAGTACTGTTGATTTTTGTCTATGCTACTCGAGCTTAGATATATATATATTGTTACTATTACTGCTGCAGCATTCACCCTGGGTCAGTTGAGCCGGCTCCACCCAATGAATTCACCGTATCTCAAATGCAAACTACACCATAATGTCCAGAGTTGTCAGTAGGGCCGCTGGGATAGAGATGATAGGATACATCAGTCTGTGAGATCTTGATAATGCGGCAGCCACTATCTGGTAACCGTATCTGAGAGGCAGGCAACATTGATGCCATACTGATGAAGGGAGGCATCATAAGAGCTTGTGTTTCTTCAAGTTTTAGTGTTCAAACATTCCAGCATGCGAAATGATGAAATTCTTTGTGACGAAACATCCCAGCTTGTTAATTTGACACTTGCACCAATGGGACAGTGGACGCATCAGTTCTTGCGGAAGGTGTAGCAGAAGTTATTTAAGATTGTAGGTGAATTTGTCAAAGGAGTATCAAGGGAATATAAAAATTCACATGCGGTCCCAAACCTGCATATATATATATATATATATATATATATATATATATATAAGTGTATTTAGGCAGCATTTTTTCTTTTATACATGTTTCGTTGAATTGAACAGACAATTCCTGTCTGACAAGTCTTTCATTGATCCGTTCTAATCTTCGGGCCATCCTTCTGGTGTCAGGGTGGAACTGGTATAACAGTCCACCGAATGTTTCAACACTAGCGCTTTCGGCAATACACTTTGCCATCCTCAGGTGGGAAACGATGTAATAGTTTTCATGTCTCGTTTTTAATTCAACGATATATGTATATATATATATATATATATATATATATATATGTGTGTGTGTGTGTGTTCATACATGCATTATTTCAGCACAGAATTTTTTAGTTTGCTCGATTACAAAATGGTATAATATGTTGAGCTATGGCTTCTTGGAATAAAGTTGAAAAATGTGACACACTGGCACACTGACATTCACATTTATTATGAGAGATTTTTACTTTTTTCATAACTTGTTTAAAATGTGGATCATCTAATGATTCTAAAGATTTAAACTAATCAAAGTATGAAAAAAAGTAAAAACCTTACCCTGTATACAGGTCTAATAATACACTGACTGTATCCTTTCCAAAGGGTTTAAGATCACTCCCTATCTGCCAAAAAAGGGATGTCCTCGGGTGACACTAAACTGCATACAGTTGTGAGGCTCCAGTTCTGGAATATTGTATCACCCTTCTCTTCTCTTCTTACCATCTTATGATATTTATCTTCTTCAGGTTGATTGCAGGTCATCTATCTGCTATCTGGGCTGGCTTCTTTCTGTTCTTTTGAACTTCTTGGGACTTCTCATCTTTTTGTAGTACTTATCAAATAGCTATGTTTAAAAATTATTCATATATTCCATAGGACCATATGTTTACCTATCAAATAGATCTGTCCAATAATTATTCATATTCCGTAGGACCATATGTAGTACCTATCAAATAGATCTGTCCAATAATTATTCATATTCCATAGGACCATATGTAGTACCTATCAAATAGATCTGTCCAATAATTATCCGTATTCCATATAGAAAAACAATAACAAAAATCTTTTAAGAAACCACTATGCAAATAATGTAAATATGAACGTACAAGTAACACAATGTCCTAACCTCTGCCTAAAATAACCCTTGATGGTTGTCATGCCATT
Organism: Doryteuthis pealeii; assembly: GCA_023376005.1. Lineage (NCBI taxonomy): Eukaryota > Metazoa > Mollusca > Cephalopoda > Myopsida > Loliginidae > Doryteuthis > Doryteuthis pealeii. Next base: position 61,242,653 of record CM042161.1, on the reverse strand, counting down.
AAAATCAATTAGTGAATTTAAAAAATGGTGTCCTGCTTTTGATGGTGAGGTTCCAGTTCTGGTGATCTGGGGAGTGTTCATTGCCATTACACCTGTGTCTACTCTCTGACCCAGAATTGAAGTACATATTAGAGTCCCATCTAAGGGTTAAATAACAGTAAACAGAGTTACCAAAGTTAGTCCAGTGGTAATGTCTTGTCTAGTCAGTATCAGCCAATCAGTGAGAGAATCTATCCTCTTTTCACTAGTGCTAGACCAAGGAGATTGTTTTTGCATCTGAGGTAGAGCACCACACCTAGCATCAGCTCCTTACTTTACCGCATAGATCCCTGTGCTACTCATATGCTGAGTTGGCGAGGGCTGGTATCGAACTAAGAACCTAGGAAACTAGGAACTAGGTTTCTAGCCGAATGCTCTACCAACTGAGCTAGCCCGGCCCTCTGTTAATTAATGCGATTCCCTAACCTAACATAAAATAACCCTGGATGGGTTGAGATGCCATTAAAATCAATTAGTCAATATGGAAAATATGTATAAAACACAAATAAGAAATCTTTGTAACTCTGATTTACATGGGAAGAATTATTTCAAGCATGAAATTCCCAGTTTGTTTGATTTAACTTGCATTATTAACTTCAATTAGAGAGACAGTCGTTTAATAATAAACATTAGAAGGTGCAAGATTGCATAACCGTTCGGGTTAGTAGCACGTGAAAAAAGAACAAAAAAAATATAATTGTGGGGAATGAGTTGAAATTCCAAGTAACGACTTTTTTGTGTTCACGTTGCAAAAATATGTCCTTACTTCTTGTTTAGAAAAGAAAAAAAAGAAAGAAAAAAAAACATGAATTCATTTCTTCATGAATTCTACTGCCAGACACAGTGACAAAAAAAATGTCTTAACGCTTAAATAGAATGTGCCGTGCATTTGACTGGTTGTTAGCGCCAGCCAATCAGATGCATGGTAGAGAATTTTATACCTGTCCAAAAACAATAAAAAGTCAAACGTCTGTTAGCGTCTCAAGTTGGTTGGTTGGTTGGTTTGGTTGATCAGAGTTTTGATCATCTCTAATAGGGTTAGCATGGTGAGGAAAATATGATGCTGAAAGACCCAAAACTTCCCAGTGACCCATGCATACTACATCACTGACGACACTTACTAGCACCCCAAATGTAGGAGCCTATATTTAAAGTTAAAGTAGTTATTGGTATGCCACAATAATCGACAGCGATAAGAGGGAGTGAATGAACACATTTAAGAAACAACTACACAAAAATTGTAAATATAAACATACAATGCAATTCCCTAACCTCTAGACATAAAATAATCCTAGAAAGGTTGTTATGCCATTAAAACCAATCATCAACTCTTTTCCTATCAAATTTGCCCCATGGCTGTACAAAATTCTCTTAAATTTAACCTATAGTCAAAATCACTAATACATAGAAAAGAATAAATTTTATTTATTAACAAGGTCTCTATTAGGTTTCTATCTGCCTCAAAACAGCCCATGTTATTAGTGTGTTTAAAATCCTGCAATGTGTCATATACCGCTAAGAAATAAAGTTTACATAATATATGGTTTGGTTAATTTAAATACTGGTTTTAACATAGCCCAGTTTAATAAATAATTACTTGGTTTTATTGATCTCTAATATTATTGTTTTATTCTCCAACATATAAAAATCAATCCTATGAATGATTTTATACAGAAACCAATTAGAATATAACTGAAATAAGTAATCTTTTTATGTACATTCTTATTTAATTTTGTTAGACTTTCTATTCTAATATATTTCATTACATAAAAACTTTAATACTTATGTCCGGTGGGGGATATTCTCACTAGTGCCATTAAAATTAGTCATTTAAAATTGTCCTTTATTTCTCTAAGAGTTTTTTTTCTTTTCTTTTTTTCTGTTGTTATTGTTGAAATATTTGTTTTATATTTGATTTCAAAATACCACAAAGCACTTTCATTTAATATGTAATTTATAATTATTCTGGTTGTCTGTGTAAATATGACATTTTAAACTTCATGATATTCATATTTTAAATTAATTTTATATATTAATTTATCATAGGTAATATTATTTTGCTTTTTATTTTTTTGCTTTTATTTTTTTTTTTTTTTTACTGATGTTCATTATGTTACTACTTTTTGACTTAGACAAAAATTTGACCTTAAATAATCGATTTAATTAATTTTAATTCGTTTTTAAAATAAAAAGCAGACGAAAAAATGTGTATCCCTAAAAAAACTTAAATACTCACACCCAGAGGGAGAATATTCTTAATAGTGCCATCAAAATCAATAATTTAAATTGTCCTTTATTTCTCTAAGTTCTAAGAGTTTTCTTTTCTTTTCTTTTTTCTGTTGTTATTGTTGTCTTATATTTGTTTTCAAAATACCACAAAGCACTTTTATTTAATATGTAATTTATGATTATTCTGATTGTATGAGTATACACAAGAGAACGCAAAAAATGAATATTACAGCCGAGTTAAGTGATAGTACCTGTTAGGGTCATATCTATGGGTGAAATAGAAAAATGTTTATTAAAAAAAAATGAGTATCCATTAAAAACGAATTTATTTTAAAACTTTATTGGCATTAAATGACCCACTGAGGTTGATATGCCGTAAAATAAACCAAACCAAACTAAACCAAACCCAGACGGCCGGGTCCTTGTATTATATACGTCTATGATTGTTGTCTGTGTTTTTATCTAGTTATTTATTTAGTTTCTTTCTTTTTTTCTTTACGTTTCTATCTTTAGCCATTATTTCCCAGTTGATATGGTGGGATACCTTTCGTTCTTCGTCTAGGGGGGAAAAAGGAAATGCCAAGGTAGGAAATTCTTGTCAATGTTGGAACGCTGGCTTCCAAAATATCAGCCATCAATACTAGCCGCGCTGCAAGGGCAAAAAAGGCGGGAAATGACGTCGAAAAGGGGTGAGGGGGTTGAGGGGGGGTGTGAGAATAAGGATTAGTGGGAGGGGCAGTAAAAGCCAATTTCTGAGGCTTTGCATCGTGTAGTCGAATTACCTACCAAGAAGTGGTCAGCGAGAGCAAGTGGGTGGTGGCGATGGTGGTAGATGGCGGGGGGGGGGGTCAGGGAATGATGATTATGATGATGATAGTGGGCAAGCAAAGGGTCAGTGGCGGTATTAGTGGTAGCGGTGTCGACGACGGTGTTGGCACCGCTGACGACATTGGGGCCGGCCTCTGAGATGTTTGTTATGCTGGGGGACAGAACAACTTGGCGGCCGTACGGATAGAGAGAACCAACCATACGTTTGGCTATTCACGTGCAACCCAACACACACACACACACACACACACACCTTGCTCCGCCACCGACCCACGACAACCTCTTCCCCCTACACACACACACACTCTCTTTTTTCTTTTCCTCTACACACTCCCCCTGCCCCCCACACAAACCGATTCCGTCTCTCTCCCTCTTGCTTACAAACCTGGCCCGTATTATTACGTTGTTGGACTGCATGAATGTCGGCGATGATTGGCGTCCCCTGCGGACAGTGTCCAGCTTATTGTTCCCTGGTGCTGACGCTGGCCACTTCTCCTTGGGTGATGCCATCGGCCATATTGACCCACACTCGACCAGCACATAATTGACTGCTTTGTTGAGCACGGGCTAATATTGGGAGTCGCACCCTCGAGGAACGGACAACCTTTGCAAGGAATGAAGTGTTAGAGGAATTCGTAGGATCATATGATCATGTTCAATTGTCCCAAACAAATACAAGTGGCCATCATCTTGTCTATCACTTGTTGTTTCCAAGTGCGAAACACAAACGTACCAAGTACTTCTGATAGCGTCCCCGCCCTCCTCCTTGTCCATTTCCACCACACCCCCAACACACAAACCGCTCCCTTCCATCACCAACAAACCACTTTCTCGGCGTGTCTTTTTCCCTCAATTTCAAACACCCCCCTCTACAAATCATCTTTACCTCCCCCCATCTCATGTCTCTTTTTCGTTAAATTTGACCCGCCTTCTTAAACTAAACTACCTACCTACCTACCTACCTATTCTTGTCTATCTTCTTTCATAACAGATCTTCGGTATTATTCTCTAAGACAACACAGCATAAAAGTGTGTCCTTAAATTCTGACAATGCCATTTTTAATTCGACATTTCTTTCCACGTCTCTCTACCTTTCTGCCCGATACTTCTATTTCATTTTATTCTATTTCTCTGTCAGAATTACACCGAAGCCTTTTCTAGTCTCCTCCTTCTCTCTTCTTTTCCTTATAACTTGTTTATTTATTTGTTTAAACCCAGGAGTTGTGTCTCGAAAAAGGGACATTGAAGCCCTTGATTTGAAATAAAATTTTGTTTTCCTATAAGTTACGCTGTTTCTCTCTGTCTCGAACACTGATACGTGTTGGCTACGATTTTTCTATGATACGAACACAAGTCAAAACGGTAAGAAACGGAACAGAAGAAGAATCCTAGATTTGTTTTCGGGGGGATTTGTTTGCCGACGGGCTTCAACCTGTCTTACAACTCGAAGCCATTCTAAAGGACTAAAAGAAAAGCTTATTTATTTAGCGAACACGCGTAGCTCTTCAGTGTTTTCAACCGAGACAAGTTTGTTCTTATGTTTTGTTTGTAAACCTCGCGCTTTTGAGACGTATTTGTTATTTTGGATGTTAAAACATTAAGAAGGATTTTTGGCGCCTTTCTCTTTCGATGTTTGGAAGCGACTTGAAAGTAAAAATTCCAACAAATTGCTCACAAGCATTGACTTTAAGCTGCAAAGGGGGAAAAAAGTCGTGCTGTGTCGTTGCCTTCGTAAAGTAAGGCCAGTTCACTGAAGGTATGACGTCACACCAGTAGGACTACGAAATAGATACCGCTGTCAACCTCGTAAAGACAGTAAATAAAAAAAACAACACGTTACGTTTCATTAAACTTTAATAACTGAAATTCGTTTATAATTTTATTTGTTTCAAATTTGAAAACAATTTTTGGCTAAACTTGCAAATCGGTCGGAAAATTAGGGTGACCCAGAAAAAAACAGAACCCACAAATTTTGTAATAAAATTGTTAATTTTAACTAGAGGGGGGTTGGGGTTTATGGTTAGTTTAATGGGAAAATAAATAATTTGGGTTCTGTTTTTTCTGGGTCACCCTGTAATATGTTTTAATTTTCCGATTGATTTGCAAGTTTTGCCCAATTTTTTATAAATTATAACCAGCATTGTTTTTCATTTTTTTAACTTCATGAAGACAGTGGCTGTGTCCGCTTTTATGGAAGATTCGTAAAAGAAGTTTTTTAAAAAGTAATGATAAAGGGTTAATTTGTGCAGTGGTGCTGATAGCTTTTTGATTTAGTGCGTCCTGGGACGCACATATTTGCTTTGAATGAGTCCCCGGGAAAATTTATGGGTCCCAACTAAAGCCGTCTAACTCCTACCTTGTAACCTATCCTGTATAATTCGTTTCTAAGAAACTACTGAAATGTATTACAGTGAGCATGAAATGGTGAGGGAAGAAAATAAAACACTGAGATGCACGGATACGATTTTACTGCGTCCTTTTAGATTTTTGTGTGTCAGGGATGCATCTCTATTTGTGTCTGAAAAATGAATATAATTCAAAAAGTTTTATTTCAGTCGATGAAGATTTTTGACAGTCTCATAGAATTTTTTGTTGTTTTTGTAAAAAACAAACAAACAAAAAAGACAACCTCCCTTCACTACAAAATCGCATTTGAAGTGGGCGTAGGTAGTCTACGTGGTGTGGTCCAATGTGCTGGACTGCTTTTTAAATTTATTTTTGTATACAAATTAATATACATGGCTTGGCATAAGTAATAGAGCAGTCAGTAGCGTGTCAGCTTCGTGATCCAGGGGTGGGGAGCAAGATCTCGGCTTGGTGCCCCTAGTGGTCAGTAAATAGATTCAAATTTTTCAAAACTTTACTTAGCAAACCGATATTGAAATTCTTCATATTCATAGTTCAGGAGTATAGTGTCAAAAAAGTTTTGGGGTTAGAGAAATTTTTTGCTTCCCCCCGGGCACCTGCCCCCTTGTTCCGCCATTGAGGACGTTCAATAATTTTACTTTAGCAAGTCACTTCTTTATTTGCTATTATATTGTTATGCCCCATTACTTCTGTCCTCTCTTGTACATAAATTGTCATTTACTAAACTTTTCTTAGTTTGGCACAAGGCCACGTGTAGGGAGCAGCCAGTGAGAATTGAATTTACAAACAACAATCAAGCTCAGTGGTTCCCAGGTTCCCAACGTGGGGCGTACGCAGAGGGAGCAATTCAGACTAATGAGGTCTGGGTCCAAATTTTCGATTTTTATTTTTTTATTTTTTCATTATGTAAACATAATTATGTAATTTATGTTTCAGATGTTATTTTGAGTAAATATTTTTTGGTGTACTGTTTAGTTTGATAGATACCTTTATTTTAATGTACACAATTATTTCAATGAATTAATTGAAATATCTATATAGTGTAGAATAATACTAAGTCCAATTACCGTCAAATTGGCAAGACAAGACAGCATGCAGTCGTAACTGAAATACGATTCTGGTTTGCTGCAAAGACTACTGCAAAATGGCAGGATTTATGGAGCCTCAGAGTATCATACAAACCAAGCAGCCAATCAGGACTCAGGGAATAGAATCACCCAAATGCATGAGTGGACTGTTCTGAATTCCCATAAGTACCAGTTGTCTTGACACTGGTTCAGTTGTGCTTGGCCAGTCACATTGTTCAAACCAATAGTAGACTGACTGACTTCAATATATAGAAATTTTCTCTCTTTATTATATTGTTTTTTGTTTATTTCAATTTTTCTTTTCATAGATTGTTATTTCTTATGAAATTTGTTTAAACCAAAGTATTGGTATTTTATGCTTCTTCAGCTCAAACGGAGTTCACTTTTTACATTATAAGAACAAGCAAAAAATCAAAACGCCCTTTGGACGGTGCAAAAATTAATTTTTGAAAGATATTGTCTAAGTGGGGGAGAGTTAAAAAATGAATGTCAAGAACGTTTGTATCATAAGTAAGCAAAATGATAAAATTTATGAAAGGAGTAAAAAAATAAAACAATTTGAAATGGAAACTTAGTTTTTTTCCCTCAAATAAAATGTTGCATGCATCAATTAATTATTAATTAAATAATTATCTTGAATATTTCACACCTAAATTTTACACAAGGTCGTAGGTATGTATTTATTTGTAAACTTTTTAGTTAAGCTCTTGACTATAAAAAAGATTACTATATATTGTTTGTAAATAATTTTCTCGTAAAACTCTATACATTAGATAACTTTAAGTATACATTAAGATAAAACTAACTATATATAAATATATAATACCGAACATTTATTTATTAAAACTTGTTTTAAAAAACAATAAGGACCTGTCTAAGTTGGTATACTCAAATTTTGAGAGTATATTACTAACCATTATACTACAGGTATTGGGATTTGGGTGTTTAATGAGACAATAAGTGGTACAAGAAAAGGATGAAACACAACACATCTTTAAAGAAACATTATATTGACAATAGTTGGAAGCGCTTGGTGTAATGGGAAATGGATCGTCGCTCCGAGTTCAAATCCTGAATGTGGTAATTGCATTTCACTTAGCGCAAATACCCTTGGGAAAGGTATGAATCCTACTCTCCTTCCAACTATGGATAAATAGTAGGGCAGACTGGGCTTTTTAATGTTGGTTAGGCAACTGGTCTAGAAGAAGGAAAACTCTGAATTCAAACCTGTTGAACTCCACTTAAGAAATTCACCTTGTGTCACATCCTACTCGTGTGGAGGGGTTGGTAAATATATATATATTGATAATAGTTACAAATTTGCAAACAAAACATGTTGTCTGCGGCTTAACATTGAAGCCAAGTCCACTTATCTGGAACGAAACTCTTATGGGAGAAGGGTCCATATGTTACAATTTTTGTGACCATCCTTAGGCTTCAAGCACTCTCCAGCAGAAATCCCTTGTGTTAAGCAGAGCGTGATCTTTAGTGAAGTAAACTTTGGTTGCTCCTTGCTGTCACTCAGTGTTGGTTATGATTTTTTGGTTGTTCCTTGGTGTCCCTCAGTGTTGGGTATGATCCTTTGGTTGTTGGTGTATGATCCTTTGGTTGTTCCTTGGTGTCCCTCAGTGTTGGGTATGACCCTTTGGTTGTTCCTTGGTGTTCCTTAGTATTGGGTATGATCCTTTGGTTGTTCCTTGGTGTTGGGTAAAATCCTTTCATTCAGCAAAGTCCATCGTTGCAGACCCATTCGTCAATGTCAAATTACGTTCAAATGAACGGCAGTCCATATCGCTGATTAAATAGTTAACTAACCACGTATTCAAGCTCTTGATTGGCTGTGGTCTAATCCATGTCACCACACTGAGTTTATAAGTTTAAGTGGTGGATTGCAGCATGCCTTATATAACAAAAACTGCAACACCATATGAAAATATTAATTTAATGACTGATTTATGATGGCTCTGGTTGAAAACTGACTTCCTAACTAACTAAAACACATGACATGCGAGATTCCTGCCTTTGGAGTCAAGGTTCCCATACGGTCTGGTATTTTTCCACTTGGGCCCTTTGCAGTCTCGCTACAGGGCCTTTGGGGGTCAAGGTTCCCATACGGTCTGGTATTTTTCCACTTGGGCCCTTTGCATTCTCGCTACAGGTTATTGTCAAAAAAACCATGCCACCATACAATTATGCAATAACATGCCATAAAACCCAACCAACCAAGAATGTGAACATGTTGAGACTCTTTGAAATTCTGTCATAAAGGTATTCTTGTAAGAGTGTTAACATCTTTTTTAATCACCCTGTATATTTATGTTATTTTGACCTACCATAAAAATGTATGTTTGTCCTACTTCTTGATCTGACAGTCCTTATCAGGGTCCCATGCAAGATTCTAATTTTGCTGTTTTCTTTTTGTCTTATTAAACAAACCATCTCGTAAAGTTAGTTACGCATCACTCAAGCCTCTAATTGCTCAATATTGTCCTAACTCACCAAGATGCTTGTATTTTCTTCTTCTTCTTCTTTGCCTCCTCGTCCCTGCTTCATCCCCCCTGCTCACCCCTCCCCCACGAGCACCCCTCTCTTTCACTAAGTTAGTCATCTTAATTGCTTTTCATTTCCTATGAAATGGTTTGTGACGGATGTTACAAGATATGATATTTGATACCACTCATTTCAATTTGTCTCTGGTTTTGCCATCATCTCAAAGCAAGTAGCAGTGGATGAAATTCTTTAAATGTCTTGTTGGTCATCAAAAAATATTTATCTCCACTTGCAATGAAATATATTGAATTAGAAAGTCTAACAATATTAAATAAGTACTCATATAAAAAGATTACACTTATTTTAATTCTATTTTATTGGTTTCAATATATAGTAATAGCATAATACTTGAGCTAGACGGGCAGTTGGAGTGGCCTTCTCCAATCAATCGGCTGGGCATGTCAAGCCCTAGCACCTATATGATTGCCCTTATGACAAGTTGGTCATCAAAAAATATTATCTCCACAGGCAAGAATATGTATCCTCTGGGCATAAGTATTTAAGTTTTAATATAACAAAATATTTTGAATTAGAAAATTAGAAAACAAAATTAAATAAGAACACATATAAAAAGATTACATTTATTTCAATTATATTTTATTGGTTTCAATATGTAGCAATAGCATAATATTTACAGACCATTGCCGTCCCTCACAATCCTATAACCCCACCACCAGAACCTTTCCTCTCATGAGCCCTAAAATGACTCATCAAACCCTCTGCAGATCCACAAAGTTTGATCCAAATATGACATAGGAAGGACGTCCTTCCTGTTGTATTAGATGGATCAGATGATAAAATTTCAATATAAAATCATTCAAAGAGTTAGTGAGGGCTGGTATCAAACATGGAACCTTGTGGTTCCTAGTCTGACACTCTACCGACTGAGCTGAACCGGCCCTACATAAATTATTATCCCATGTTATTCCTTTCATTACTTTGAATTTGATTTCATGAGGGATGTGACATGTGTTACATACGCCTATCGTTCAACGCTATACAGCGCTTTCCATCAGAGATACCAAAGAAAATGAAAGGTGTACATGCAAAAAACTTGGCAAAGAATAATAAAACACAGTATTATTTTAAAACAACATTTAATTCAAGTTTGTAGTCTTTGGGAATCATAATACGAACGCCGACAGGCTAGAGTTTATAATGTCATTTTTGTGGAATTTCTTCTTCAAAATCAAGTTAGAAAGGTTCATAATGAAAGGACTTTGCACTTATCTTTGTTTTATGGGTGATTCGTTTTCCGTGATAATGATTATTCCGGTATTAGTTCTTTATCTGGCATTTTCAATTGTGATAACTTTCTTCTTGGGAGACATTCTTTGTCTTCCCTCCCCCCACGAGATGTTCATTGACCGGCTCTCTGGTATAAACTGTTGAAACTGACAACCAGGGATCGCTTTCCCTTCCTTCCAACCCGTGACGTCACCTGTCTTGATATGTTTGGCGTACGTGGGTAAAGCAACAAGTGTAGTATCAGTCGTTCGTTTCGTGTGCCTTCCTCTTCTCAGCTAGGCCGGCTACGGTCATGACTAAGAAAAATTTTAGGGTCACATTCTGGGACTCCCCCCCCCCTCTCCGGCGTCAAACAGTCTCTCAGAATATTCCAAAAGTTCTAAACCGCTTATCATTTGATGGAACGTAACACATGGTAGTTATGCTAGGAAATCATATATCATAGAAAAATCGACCTGGCAAGCAGAGTTCAAATCCTAGACAAGGTTGTTTACGTTTTGATTTGCTCTAATGCCCAGGGATTTTTTAACCTTGATAAGTCAATTAGTCTAAGAGAAAGAAAACTCTGAATTCAGACCAGCTGTATTCTGCTTTAATCAAATCACCTTGTGTTGCGTCCTGCCTATGGTGGTGGGGTCAGTAAATACGCATAGGTAAATAAATCATAACAAAAGAATAGAGAGGGAAATTTGAGAGAATTTCTTGTGGTCTTCAAGCCCCAGGGTTACTCATACAAGATGTTGGAGTTCAATTTAACATTGTTTTATAAAAAAGTATTTTTTTCATTTTGTCACACAAAGACAATTTCTTTATCCGATATGTACGTCGTATTCAGTCAAGAACAAAGTTACCCCATAATTAGTGAATTTTATCAAATTTATTAGCAAATAAACAAGACTAAACCAAAAAGGGTCACCAAAAGTTTGATTTGTTATTCCGTTAGTTATAAATGGGTTAATCTGATCTATTCTACACTTGTGGAAAAATATGACCAGACACAAAAAGGTTAGGTATTTAATTTGAAGATGTTTTTACTGTTAAAACAAAAAGAAGTAAATTTTGTCCCAAGCAAAAGGGAGATAATTCGTTTTTTACCAAATTTTCTTATTTCTTTGATTGACCTTTGACCTTACACCAACAAATCTGAACTCTTGCCAGATTTTTATAAATCCAATTTAAGGTAACAAATATTTTGAGATAAATTTATTAACCAGGATTTTTTTTTTTTATCCCAGTCATTTATTGTATAAACTTAGTGTCTGAATCTTTCATGTTTTATGCATATATACTAGCAAGAATATGCACCCTCCAGACATAAGTATTTATGTTTTAATGTAATGAAATATATTAGAAAGACTAACAGAAGTGAATAAAAAAAACATTTAAAAAGATTACTCTTATTTTAATTATATTTGAATTGGTTTCTATATAAAATCATTCATAGGATTGATTTTGATCTGTCAGAGAATAAAACAATAATATTACTGATCAATAACAATAATTTATTAACCCGGTTTTATTAAAACCAGAATGCAAATTAAACACACCATATATTATGTAAATCTTAGGATTGATTTTAATACATTGGAGAATAAAACAATCCGGGTTAGCTCAGTCGGTAGAGCGTTTGGCTAGAAACCACAAGGTTCCTAGTTCGATACTGGCCCTCGCCAACTCAGCGTATGAGTAGCACAGGGATCTGTGCAGTAAAGTAAGGAGCTGATGGTAGGTGTGGTGCTCCACCTCAGATGCCAAAATAATCTCCTTGGTCTAGCGCTAGTGAAAAGGGGATAGACTCCCTTGCTGCATGGCTGATACCGACATTAGGCCGCCCCGACGACTACTTTAGAGATCAATAAAATTTTGTAGTCCGAAGTTAGGGGTGCATGTTATACAAAAATAATTATGGTAATTGTCCTCAAAGATAATTTCATTTATTCAACACACACACACACACACACACACACACACACAAGAAATTAGTCTTGAAGAGGACAAATTCTGGTCTTTGCTAATTAATTATCACCCTACAATCCTTAGAATTTATGGTCTTCCCAAAACCCACAAACTTGAGATTCCTTTGAGTTCAGTCATTTCTGGCATTAGATCGGCCTCCCACTTCATATAATTGTAAAATGTTTAGCTAAGTCATTATCCCCTATGTTGGGCACTATCAGCTACGCACATAGTAATGATTCAGTCTCCCTACTCAATAAAATAAATAATATTAATATGAAAAAAAAAATCCTTAGCTAGTCTTAACATAAACCCCTATATACCAACACACACACATATATATATGTCTATAATCAAAACTATATCCCTGCTTATGTCACAATACCCTCAGGAACTGCATAAGTTTATCAGTGAGTATTTGATTTATAGCTGAAATCATTAAGTCATAGAATAAATCTTATTTATTAACAATGTCTCTATGAAAATCTGAGTTAGATTTGCCTTAAAACAGCCCATGTTATTAGTGCATTAAAAATCCTGCAATGTGTCTTATATACCCCAAGAAATAAAGATTTACATAATATATGGTGTGGTTAATTTGCATGCTGGTTTTAATAAAACTGGGTTTAATAAATTATTGTTATTGATCAGTAATATAATTGTTTTATTCTCCAACATATTAAAATCAATCCTATGAACGATTTTATATAATTTTTAAAACCAATTAAAATATGATTAAAATAATTATAATATTTTTTGTATGTGTTATTTAATTTTTCTAGTCTTTCTAATTCAATATATTTCATTACATTAAAACTTAAATACTTATGCCCACAGGGTGCATATTTTTGCTTGTACATAATAAAAAAAAAAACACAGTTAACTTCTAATGGTGTCATGCTTAGTGCAATGGTTATCATAGGAAATGGAATCATACTAATTCCCCTGGAAAAGGTTTCTTTTTGTCTCCCTAGCAATGAGTAAATAGTAGGACAGAGTGGGTTCTTTTGCTCTGGTAATACAACTACTTTAGTATAAGGAAGACTCTGAATTCAAACCAGCTACAAAAAATAAAGCTGTCAGGGTGGCCTAAAGTTGGTATCAGACAGACAGCGAGGGAGTCTATCCCTTTTCACTAGTGCTAGACCAAGGAGATAGTTTTTGCATCTGAAGTGGTGCAGCACACCTACCATCAACTTCTAACTTTACCGCACAGATTCTTGTGCTACTCCTATGCTGAGTAGGCGAGGGCCGGTATTGAAACCGGAACCTTGTGGTTCCAAGTCCGATACTCAACTGAGCTATACCAGCCCTATTATTCTGCACTTAAAATATGATCATCTGTCACATTCTGCCTGTTGCGGGAGAGTTGGGTAAATTCATATAACCATGACCCTTTTCTTTTAAGTTGCCATCTATATTTTTACTAAAGCAAAACGACCCACAATTTATAAAGTATCTTTAGAATTATGTAGCATTGTATGTAAATGGTATTTTTCATGAATATCAGGGTAGGTTGATTTTGGAACTGTAATGTCTCCCATGTTGTGAAAGTTGTAAATCAACATTAAGAATTACTGTAGAAAATATTTTTCTTCAAAACTTTGCCTTCATTTAAGGAAATAGATTTAAATCTTTCAAAATGTAATCACTGTTACAGCTTAATTAATGAGTTAAAAAGCAGCATATTGGAGGTGTTGGTAATGATGGGAGGCATATTTACTAGATAAAATCTTGATCAAAAAAATAAAAGTCTTGTGAGTTAATTAATTGCATGACTAAAAGTTAGCCCTTAGAAGAAGCCCTTGACAACAAGATGACAACCAGACAAGAAATTAGCAGAAATAGTTAATTAGAGAATCAGTTTCAACCTGAGATTAGAGCAGAGTAGAAGTGCTACTATGAGGTTGATTCTCATATGTGCAACAAATAAGAATGGGCTAGACTAATAAAATCTTGATCAAGAAATAAAAGTCTTGTGGTTCATTTAATTAATTACAATGACTAGAGTTAGCCCAGGGGAAGCCCTTAGTTAGAGACAGCAACTAGAAGACGACAAGATGACGACCAGACAAGAAATTAGCAGAAGCAGTAAAGGAATTGAAGCAACAAGTAAGTCTCTCTCTCTGTCTCTCTCTCTCTCTCTCTGTCTCTCTATCACCCGAGTTTCCTCTCTCAATTATATACCCGATGTTGGGTATATATGGGTATACAACAATAAGACACACCCCCGCCAAAAAAAAACCCTTTTTGTCCTTGAATAGATTCGTATTTACTAACCCCCTCTGCATGAGTAGGATGCATAATAAGGTCAGTTTTTAAGCTGAGTTTAAAAGATTTGAACTCAGAGTTTTCCTTCTCCTATATCAGTTACCTAATCAAGTTGAGTGCCTCATTTTTTTTCATCTCTTCCTCTCTGTCTCTCTCTCTCTATCCATCTCTCTTCTCTCTCTCTCTCTCTCTCTCTCTCTCTTGCATTGCGTAGTAAAGAAGCAGTAAAGCAGAAATGAAGCAACAAGTAAGTCTGTCTGTCTGTCTCTCTCTCTGTCTCATCCAAGTTTCCTCTCTCATTTATATACCCGATGTATGACGTTGATGTCAATGTGGGTATATAACAAAATCAGCCCACAGCATCCTTGTGTTGTTCTCATCTAGCTTTTTCCCCATTCATTTCATTAAAGTCCAGGGCTACATTCAGCCCAGTTAGCTGGGGTTTTAGAATATACTGCACCCCTGCAGAGGGATTAGACCCCCCTCCCAATGGCCATCTGTGGGTGGTGACCCATGATGCTTAAGGATGGAATCCTTGTGACTGACCAGTCCATGACATGCAACTCTCCACTTTGGCCCTTACTTAGACTTGACAGAGAGACTGTTCATGTCAAGCCCTAGCACCTCTATGATTGCCCAACCCTATTGCCCTTATAGCAATCCTTAAGCCCTTTTTATCATACATGTGCAAGAAGGTGGTGGCTGAGGGTCTTCATGTCCTGGGAAGATGTTAAATTCTGATGGTGAGGTTCCAGTTCTGTAAGTCTGGGGAATGTGGAGCACCCCTTCATTACCATTGCTCCCAGGTTCACTCTGACCCAAAGTGGTAGTACCTGTTAGGGTCCCATCTATGGGTTAAATAGAAAAAAATTGTTTAAAAAAATTCTACCAAACTATCACTTATAACAAACTTGAACTTTAACCCTATAAACTTATCCCTTAAACTGATTTCCAATCCACTTAGCAACAAACAACTGCAAATAATCTACTGTTAAAATCAATAAATATCCTTGGAAAAAACATAACAATAAATTTGACCATTTATCATAACCTACCACTTGGAATAAAATAGACCTGGATGGGTTGACATGCCATTAAAATCAATCAATCAATCAACATATATCATTAAAGTCCAGGTACTGCGCCATACTGAAGTACTGACACAGCTACAGGTTGGAAGAATTCCCATTTTACCACATTTATCTTTGGGAATTATTGTATTCCAAGAAGTTATGTAATCTTTGTAGAATTTCTTCTTGGTATTTCGGTTTGACATCGCAAGAATCTGAAAGAAATGTTGTGAATATTTAGAGGCATCATCATCATCATCATTTTATTAGTCATTCTTCTGATGCCATTCAAGAGGGCTGGGGTGAAGAGGAAGGACAAAGATTCAACTCTTTCCAGAAGGTTTTCACGCCTGTTCCGATTGTCTGAGAGTGAAAAATGGCATTTGGTGATAATACTGTAAAATGGTGCCTTTGGGTTAGAATTGTGGTCTCTTTATATGCATACATCTCTGTTGGTGCCAAATCAGTTGAAAAACTTCCAGTTTGGATCATTAATGGTAATTGTTTTCCTGTAAGTCTTTCTTGGAATCTCTTGTAAATATGAGTCTACCAAGAAAATGAAAGAAGCAAGGGAAAACTTTGAAAAATCACAGAAGAACTGGAATATGAAGATCTGATACTTATTACTTATTTTTTCTGCAGTGAAATAACTTGAATCATAAAGAACTTATCAAACATTATTTCAGATCTGCACAACTCCATGTTAATAAATTCACAGAAAATATTTATCTCCTTCAAAAATTAGTTCTCTTGTGGCCCTCTGTAGGAAAATAACGTCCAATGAAAAACGGTTAAAAACACAACTAACGGTTAAAATTTAAATAAAAAATAACATAAATCGTGTCCTTAGTAATAATGAAATTCATTAA
Source organism: Doryteuthis pealeii (assembly GCA_023376005.1). Lineage (NCBI taxonomy): Eukaryota > Metazoa > Mollusca > Cephalopoda > Myopsida > Loliginidae > Doryteuthis > Doryteuthis pealeii. The sequence continues at coordinate 61,226,138 of CM042161.1, read as the reverse complement.
AATCTATGCCCAACCAAATTTTTCCATTTTAATTTTGATGACGATTTGCAATTCCAGATATTGATTTGGTTTGATACAACATCCAGAGTCAAATAAGCTGTTAAAAAATACTAGTCAAAATTTATAATGGTTAACTAAACAATGGTTTATCTAAAAAAAATTGTTTAAATTAGTAACTGAATAAATATATGGATAGATAGATATAAATGGACTGGGATAGATAGATAGATAGAAAGAAACTGGAAGTCAGATAGGCAGTTACCAAGGGACTTATATAAGCTTAGAAAAAGCAGTGTCAGTGCCACTGTATGGCTACACCACTTACACTCTAACGAAATGAAATAATCTATTTGACTGATAATTTTTAGTTGTGGAGTCAGAAGCAATTAAGGAGCAACTGGAGTCGGAAACGGAAAATTTATACTTTATAGTAGTTGAGGGTCTTCTTGTTCTGGAAATGACGTTAAACTCTATCTGTTGGTTAGATTCCAGTTCTGAAACTCTGGGGAATGTGGGGCACCCCTTAATCACCACTGCTCCCAGGTCCATTTAATCCTGGAGTGTTATGGTCCCATCTATGGTTAAATAGAAAAAATGAGTTTAAAACAAATTGGGTCCTTATCAAGAATGAATAAAACAAAAATGTCTTTGGCATAAAATGACCCAATGAGTTGGAATGCCATAAAACCCAAACAACCAACCAACCAACCAACTATAAAAATGGCTAAGTACAATAAAAAGATTTGTTGCTGTGCACGGATTTTGAAAGTTTCAAATAAATTAAAAAAAGAAGTTGATACCAGCCCTCGCTGAGTTGGCGATGGCGATGGCGATGGCCAGTATCGAACCAGGAACCTTGTGGTTTCTAGCCGAACGCTCAACCAACTGAGCTAACCCGGCCCTTAAATAAAATAAAAAAGTTTATTAAAATTCAGTAACGAAACATGCGTTTGTCATATTGTTCTATCTTTGACCTTTGTTTCATGAATGTTATACAAAAAAAAATTCATGATCATCTCAAAGATAAAAGTGATATTACTTGCATACTTCACTTCTTTAACTTCTTGGTCCCATTCAGACCATGAAAAAATTAGAAGGAATATTGATGACAAGGATTCACCTAAGAAATTTGTAGATTTTTACAAGTTAACCTTTAATAAATGCTTTCTTGTCCTTGGTGAGAATACAAAGTAGCAAAATATTTATTCAGAAAAATATAGAATCTTAAATGAGAAACAATATATAGGATTTTACATATTCAAGGTGTGTCAAAAAAAGTATCGTGATTTTAGGTACTTTTTGACACACTTTGTATTCTGAAAAAATTAGCACTCCATTCATTGTTTATTTCTATCTTGGTAAATACAGCTTCAAACTGGGCACTTTTATGACACATCATCTATATGATTACCCCAACCCTATTGCCCTTATAGCAATCACCAAGTCCTTTTTATCATATGTGTTGGAAGGCAGTGGCTGAGGGTCTTCATGTCCTGGGAATGACATTAAACTCTATCTGATGGTGAGGTTCCAGTACTAGAGGTCTGAGGAATGTGGAGCACCCCTTCATCACCATTGCTCCCAGGTCCACTCTTACCCAGAGAGATAGTACCTGTTAGGGTCCTATCTATGGGTTAAATAAAAAAAAATGTGTTAATAATAAAATTGAGTATCCATTAAGAATGAATTTATTTCAAAACTTTGTCAGTATTAAATGATCCACCAATGTTGATGTGTCATAAAACAAAACAAACCAAACATTGAGTCTTATCTGTTATACTTTATTTACTGCTAAATAAAAAAAGAATATTTTATTACATTAAAACTTAAATACTTGCACACAGATGATGCATATATTTGCTAGTAATGACAATACTAAATGAAATTAATTTTTGTTAATTAGATTTTAGAAGACCTTCTACTCAGTCAGTTTGCCACTCTGCCTAGAGCTTCAATGATTGGTCTAAGTGTACTCTTCAGTTTTCTTGGATGCTTCTTTTGAAACTGGTAAAAGTGTGAAAATATTTTGCATCCAAGTCTGTTAGTATCCAGGCTAGTTTCCTTTTGGTCTATACTGGGATTAAGAATAACATTCCAATCTCTAACTAAAGCAACCTGTCTGAATGACATCATAAACTGATTGCTCTACTAAAACTCATCCAATTGTCCAAATTGCATAATTCTTGCCAGGAATAGAAAGTTCTGTGTTCATAATAAATGTTATTTTCAATCATCTAAGATGAAGATAACTATGAAATTCTAATCAGAATCCTTCACTCTGAAATCAATAGAAGCATCAATATCATCAAACTCTGAATTCTAATTAAACTCTGATTAAAAAATTGATGCCATATAACTGTATAAGAGGTTCACAGAGTATTAACTCTGGTTCTTATAAAACATTGGGTTACCTAAAGGATAAATACCCAATGCGGAACACTTCGGTTGGGAAAACGACAAACACGTTAGTTACGTTTATAAGACTTTATTATAACATATATAGGGGAACGAAGTTCCCCAGACTATAAAATGTCACAAGCGTCCAAACACACACAGTAGTGTTCATATACAAAATAGGTGGAAACCACTTACTGTGAGCAGTGTCGTGTCTGTGGCGTCTGGCATGCACCATAGTGTCTGCTGGAGAGAGATGAAAAGCACGTCCATGCTTGTTCAGTGGCATCAGAAGAAGAGGGTTCCCTCCTCGGGTTCCTGTGTCACGTGACCAAAAAAGGTCTCCAGACACAGGAGATTTACCAAAGCCCTCAGGCAAGGGAGACTGCCCTTACAACTTTATAAATTATTTGTGTTATTAATTCATGAATATTTGATATTGTATATGTTGTGGCCTGGTTAGTGGCCAGAATAAAGATACAAGACAGGAAATGAGTTAAACAAATATATTAACAAAGAACAGTAGTACAAACATATACCAATGAGTCAGTTACACGCAAGGCTGTCTTATCAGCTGTCTGCTGAAATATTAACTCTCACTTAAGTGCAGAACCTGCTGCTATTTATATTTGGAAGAGTTTAGGTGTGCTTGGTAAATTACCATAACAGTATAAATGTGTATATATTTGTGGGGTTACAAAGGTTTTAATGTTTAGGTTTAAAGGTCTGTGGTTATTTCTGGTGCGTGTTCACGGTTTTCCTTCTTACCCCATCTTATTTGGTGGTCGGACTGAAAAAGAAATTCAAGGAAAAAAAAAGAAGAGACAATGACAAAAGTTAGTTTTAGGATTCAGGCTTTATTCATGGGTTTTAGCCACCACATGGAGGGGAAATTTTTTCCTGTCCAGAAATAGTGTCTCTTCCCAGTTAAGGCCTAAGTCAAAATGGCCGAGAGATTATCTTGGTGGTCAGAAGTGGGCCCTTTTTCCTGCACATGCTCGGAGGGTTTTTCTGGTCTGAAGGCTCATGGGAATTTTTTATTTTTTTATTCTTTTTTTTAATGCCCACAAATTAATTTGTATTAAGAATAAATACTTGAATCTATAATTGTTTACTTATAATAAGATTTTTGGATGTTTGTTTTTATAGAAGCATTGTTGAATAAATTATTATATATATTTTTGCTTGAAGGCAATTATAATGCACGTATCGCATAAAATTCGATAATTATAGAAAATAATCTTGACAAGTTAATCCCGGCAAAGGATGGTTCGCCATGCAGAACACCGTACAGACTGTTTCGACTTTATTAACTCTTAACATCCTGTTGAGATTTTTCTAAGTCCAGAGCATTCCTATAAGGATATATAAAAAAAAATGGTTAAAAATGATCTTTGCATCTAAAGTTACCTATTATTTCCCTTAAATCAAAGATTTCTACATATGTTTAATATCAAATTTAAACAAAGGCTATTGTTTGGGGCTGCTTAGTTAAAACGATTGTGACTTCTAGCCGGGTGGAATGAGGTGGTATAGGACTTTAAGAGTTAAGTCTCTTCAGCGATGTATACTAACGAATACATCACTGAAGAGACTTAATAAAGTCGAAACAGTCTGTACGGTGTTCTGCATGGCGAACCATCCTTTGCCGGGATTAACTTGTCAAGATTATTTTCTATAATTATCGAATTTTATGCGATACGTGCATTATAATTGCCTTCAAGCAAAAATATATATAATAGTTTACTTATAAATAAGTAATGTTACTTATGATGATTGACTTATGTATATAAATATTGATCATATTTATATGATCAATAATAATTGATTTATAATAAATATAAATAAATATAATATTTATATGATCAATAATAATTGGTTTATAATAAATGATATAAATATGAAGCATATATTGACTTATGTATATAAATTATACATTTAGTATACATTATACATTATGTATATAAATTAGTTACTTGAAAGCATATAAAACCAACCAACCAACCAACCAACCATTAGCAGTTTGTTAACATTTTCCAGATAAGATATTTATTTTTATCAACTATAGTTAAATTTATTTGTTTCTTAAGAAAATTTGACTAAAATGTTATATATCAGTAAAATGGATGAAATACTTATGTCTAAAAAAAAATGTATATTCCAAGAAAGATGTATAAAAATTTTATGATAACTCTCAAATGTCTGAGTTTTGAGTTTTAGAAATAAATTCAGAAAGAAAGAAAACATTTCTACGTACAATTCATGTTTATTAATGCCATCGCAAATGTCTTTTTTGTTTAATTTTTTTTTTTAATACTCACCAAAGTCTGTGTGTAAGTCGGTCAGGTGTATGGACATAACATGAAAATGATCTTATCGTAGAATGGGTGGAACTTTGACAACGAGAATAAATCTCGGGTTAACTGTCAATAAATGTTGCCATTACCAAGACATATACTCAGGTAAATATATATATATATATATATATATTTTTTTTTTTTTTTTTTTTCAGACAAAATTATGAAGATTAATTTATGTCTCTTCTGAGAGAGAGAGAGAAAATGGATAAAAATTGACAAGACTGAGAGAGAGACAGAGAGAGAGGGGGGGAGAAAGAGGGAGAGAAACACTTAACAAAAAATTCTAGAAATGTAAAAATGCAATTCCTAATGTTTTATTATATTTTATTTTATTTCTTAATTTTTTTTTTTTTTTAAATAAAAGGGTCATGATTTGTTTTGTAAAGGACACTCAATAAATATTAAAACAAAATAATGATAAATGCTTAAAATATACATTTTTTTTTTTTTTCATCATCATCAATAATAATCTTGTTTATGAAATAAAAAGTTCTTGTGTGTCTTACTGAGTGTGTGTATATATATATATATATATATATTCATCTATTTAACTGCATATGTATATCTCTGTGTGTATGGGGGGGGTTGTTGTTTTATTTACATAATATTGAAAAAATTTGAAAATTAAGGAACTTTTTCTCAGACGAATTTGACATTTTTTTAGCAAATTACTTTGTTTTCATTTCTATATATTTCCAAATTTCTCATAATTTTTACTTCTTTTATTTCAAGGTTTGAAGATTGTACAAAAAAGTATGTGTCATATCATTGTAATGTATAAACAAAACTTCTCTGCACCCCCCTCTCTCTATATATAAACCTTTCCATACGAACAGGAAGTGACACATGGTCAATTTTTTAAGAGGATTTTAACAGGTTTAAATTTTCAAATAGATCTATTTGACCCATAGATGGAATCCTAAGAGGTACTACTGATTGGATCAGAGTTGACCTTGGAGTAAAGCCAATGAAGATATGACTCCATACTCACCAGAGCTTCAGTACTAAAGCTTCACAAGCGGATACACTTTAATATCATACTGTTATATACCCCTTATAACATCATACTGTTACATAATTATTGGATCCCTAATGCTTTTATAAGGTATTGTAGAAATCATAATGGTGATTAGTGCAACTGATGGCCTTGAGGGTGAGTGACAGCGCTTGACCTCAATCTCACCTTGCCTTGCAGGGATGGATCGTGAGAACCGGAACCCCCATAGAAGGCCCTCTTCCGGTTTAAGGATATAGTAAGTTTAAAGCAGTTAGAAGTTAGAAGCCGAGCTAGCAAGATGTAAGGATCTGCGCAGATTGTCTGGTTTGGGGATTTACAAATAAAGTAACATCAACGTAAATCGAAGTCTTGTGTTTATTACCTATAAATTAACAATGACACAGGGCTTCTGATAAGGAGTGATCCCTAACAGAATCCCCATAGAAGAAAGACCAGACCTAGAAGAGACCAGAACAAGATGTTAGAAGATAGAACCAAAGCCGGCCAGAAGAAAATACGACCAGAGTAAGAAGTAAGAAAGGGTATACACATTATATAGATTTGCTACTGTGAAAACCCCAGTACGTAACAATACGTCGAACATCAGGTATATACATGTGTTGCATAATCTATGTGGCAGCATAGACTATTGACCAGCACCTTTAGATTAGGGCTTTCAAATCAGCACGTAGATGGCAGTTTCTGTGGAAAAACACCAGATGTTAGTAAAAGCGGGAATCTCACATGTAACGTGATTTAGTTAGCGAGTCAGTTGATAGCCAGACCCCAGTTGGAACAGACTTGTTTCAGCCCGGCTGTCAGCTCCGTGCGATGAGTTACAAAATGTAAATAAAGCTTTAAAAAGCAACAAGCATTATTGATTAATTAAGCATGCCTTAGTTAGAAATTGAAGAAAGCAGAGAAGAAATAAATAATAATTTGACTATTTTACTATACACAATAAGCCCAATAATTTGACTATTTTACTATATAAGCCAATAATTTGACTATTTTACTATACACAATAAGCCCAATAATTTGACTATTTTACTATACACAATAAGCCCAATAATTTGACTATTTTACTATACACAATAAGCCCAATAATTTGACTATTTTACTATACACAATAAGCCCAATAATTTGACTATTTTACTATACCAATAAGCCCAATAATTTGACTATTTACTATACACAATAAGCCAATAATTTGACTCTTTTACTATACACAAGTCCAATAAGTTGACTCTTTTACTATACACAATCAGCCAATAATTTGACTATTTTACTAATTTTGACTTTACTATACACAATCCCAATAATTTTTTACTATACACAATAAGCCCAATAAGTTGCCTATATTACTATACACAATAAGCCCAATAGACATCATGGCCGAAGAAAGAAAGAACAAGAAGTGAATATTCAACATGGCAATGCAGCAGTATGGAAAGAGAATAAAAAGAAAGATCACAAACGAAGTAGAAACTAAAACCCAAGTAAGATATGTATCTAATTTCTCTCTAATACTCTCTTCTCTCTCTATCATAAGAACTCTTGTGTATATACCCAACAAGGGTATATGGCATTGTAACAACACGAGAGAGGAGACTCGGAGTTGAGACATATATGTTCTTCATTTCGGCTTTACAACTTCTGCAAACTTCTTGTCTGGCTGTCATTTTATACTTCTTTGGCCGTCATCTTTTCATCTTCTATCTTCTTACTAGGGACTTCTTTTTAAGGGCTAACTTTTTTTTCATGCAATTAATTAACTCAAGACTTTTTTCCTTGATCAAGATTTATTTAACCCATTCTTATTCGCCACACGGTGAGTCAACAACCCCAGCAGAGAGATAGGCATCCTCTCTGCTCAATGTCAGGTTGAAAACTAAATCTAACTAGTTATGTTTTTCTCATGGCGTGCGAGATTTATGCCTCTCTAGGAGTGATCCAACAGAAATCTACCTGCCTACACTTTTGACTCCAACGAACCTCCGCCCTGTTGGCTGGGGCATTAGAATGCACCGACTGCACTTACTGCAGAGGGGTAAGACTCCCCCAATGGGGCCACCTGTTGGCCGTGGGTGGCGACCCGTGATGCTTAAGGATAGAACCTAGGTGGATGAGCAGTTCATGACTTGCAATACTCCACTTTGGCCCTATCTTGGGCTAGACTAGTCCGATCAATCAGCTAATTTTGCTAACCCTATTGCCCTTATGGCAAGCCCCAACCCCTTTTTATCATATGGGTGCTAGAAGGCGGTGATTGAGGGTCTACATGTCCTGGGAATGATTTTAAACTCTCTCTGATGGTGAGGTTCCAGTTTTGGAGGTTTGGGGAATGTGGAGCACCCCTTTATCACCATTGCTCCCTGGTCCACTCTTACCCGGAGTGGTAGTACCTGTTAGGGTCCCATCTATGGGTTAAATAGAAAAATTGTATTTATAAAAAAATTGTATTATCCATTAAGAATTGATTTATTTCAAAACTTTATCGGCATTAAATGACCCATTGAGGTTGATATGCCGTAAAACAAAACCAAACCAAACCAATCCAATCCAACGAACCTATTTCAAA
>CM042161.1:61182806-61212806 GCA_023376005.1 Doryteuthis pealeii | reverse complement strand
AATGATGGAGGAAGGAACAAAGAGAAAGGAGAAGAATGAAGAGGAAATGGCAAAAGGTGAACATGGAGGGAGATTGAGAATTAGAATTTGAAAGAATCTATAAGTGAAAATAAAGAGATCTTTCTTTTCACTAATTTTGATGAATAAACAATTTCTAAAGAAGCTATTAAAACGATATTGGATTGCTTAATGACCCTTAAAAGCATTGTTACAAAGAGTCAAGATACTTTTCATCTTTTGACAATTAACATCTCCATTAGTATTATCTTCTTCATCATCAAATTCCCTGATATTACCTTAACCATTATTGTCACTCTTAAAACAACAGCAATAATAAAAGAATAACTTTCTTTTTTCAACCTGCCTTCCTGTAATTCTTATTTTAGCATTTTTATACATTTTGCTGACTCATCCTGTGACTCCATTTTGTACAATGAATAATGCAAATTGTTTGTACTTGGGTGAAACAAATGAAAATATTGTAGTGATGCCAATGATGGTAATGTTGATTTTAATCATGATTTTTGGGTTCCTGAAAATTTCTTCCTTCCGTTCTGCTATTGAGAGTTTCTTGGAGGAAAAACAGAAGGGAAGAAAATAGAAAAAAAGTTAAAGCTAATTTTTGTATACATTGTTTTAATGTTTAGCCACTTAAACAGACTTGAAATACCTTCTTATATATATATATATATATATATATATATATATATATATATATATATATAGCAATGAGACTGCACAATACCTGAATAATTTAAGATTAATTATGCAAATGATTTCACCTCAGCCAAATATTGAGTAGATTAATTGTATGATTTCATGGAACATTGATCTAACATAATAATTTATATATATATATATATATATATATATATATATATATAGTAAAGTTAGTGCTAGACCAGGGATATTGTTTTTTTGCATCTAAGGTGGAGTGCCACACCTACCACCAGATCCAAGCTGTACTACTCATGTGTTGAGTTGTCAAGGTCTGGTATTGAACATGGAACTTAGTGCTTCCTTGGTGGCTGCTCTATCGACTGATCTATATATATATATATATATATATATATATATATATATATATGGGTGAGTAAAAAATAATGTCATTTTGTTTAGGACAGGTATAATTACCAACAGGAACATGTATCATACATCAAAGTGAAGCTGGTCCTCTGTTGATCAAATCCCTACTTCTCCACATAGTCACCATTTCTCTCAATAGCATGGGGCCCCATGAAAGAGGGTTTGAGAGCCAAACATTATTCCAGTGGTGAGGAAGTGAAATCTGTAGTGAAGAAGTGGCTCAGAGAACACTCGACAGAATTTTATGGGGCAGAGATACATGCTCTCATTCGAAGGTGGAACATTGCTATTGAGAGAAACGGTGACTTTGTGGAGAAGTAGGGATGTGATCCACAGAGGACCAGCATCATTTTGATGTATGATACATGTTCCTGTTGGTAATTATACCGTACTAAAAAAATGGCATTATTTTTTACTCCCCATGATGCTCTCATTCAAAGGTGGAACATTGCTATTGAGAGAAACGGTGACTTTGTGGAGAAGTAGGGATGTGATCCGCAGAGGACCAGCATCATTTTGATGTATGATACATGTTCCTGTTGGTAATTATACCTGTCCTAAACAAAAGGACATTATTTTTTACTCACCCATATATATATATATATATATATATATATATATGGGATCCACATATGCTTCATATATGAATGTAATTTAAATTGCATAGCCTATATATGGAAATAAAGAGAACTGGTGAAAAAAGTACATATAAGGCTAATAGAATTATTATTTTGGGATATTTCAAACTCCCTTTGTCTAGTGATGGAAATGTCACTCGCCATACACACACACACACACACATACACACACACACACATATATATATATATATATATATATATATATATATTATAAAATAATAAAATTCGAAGGCAATACAATGCGTAAAAAATAAAGACAAAAAGAAATCGATTAGACATATAAAACATCTTTTTGTCTTTATTTTTTACGCATTGTATTGCCTTCGAATTTTATTATTTTATAACATACTTAACAATGCTTCAAGCAAATTACCAATTACTTTTATATATATATATATATATATATATATATATATATATGTAATCATAAATAAGTACACACCTCTCAAATTTTTTTGTAAAAAATAATGTTCTAAAATAAAGTTATCAGGATTTTATTATTTCTAGTGGAATATGATATAGTTGAAACAGATATTATTAAGTATTATTTATGACCAAACTTTAGAGTATTAACATTCTGTAAACAAAAATAAAATTATATAAATAATACATTAATTTATTGAATTTCCATTATAAAGTGGAATAAATGAGATGAAAGATGTTTCAGCATCTCTTCAAAGGAATCCAACATTTTAATCCAACTTCTTGAATCCAATGTCATTGGAGTAGTCTCTAAAACATCTTCTGCACATGAAGAGACTGTATTTTCTGATTACACCATGAGTATTGGCACAGACACTGCATTGCCGGGATCCAGATCCAAATCTTCTGGGGTGAGAAAACCACAAGTTAGTGTGTCCCATTTTTGTTTCACAAAGTAGACTGACTATACAAGTCACAGCTAATTAAAAGTAATATGTTATGATGTTTACTTATTTTTGGACCACTACTTATATTTTTATCTGTTAGTAATATTTATATTATGATTATTATTTTTTTTAAATATGTTTCTGTTAAAAAATGACTGGATCATTTATGTGTACATGATACTTTTGACTTGGAACTAAATGCTGTTTCCCAGTACTTCTGGCTTGGATCAAACACATTTTAACATGGAAATGTATTGAAAATTGGGAAGAAAATTATTGTCAGTGATTAGGAATAATGCAAGAATTTGATTTTTATACGTAGAAGGAAGCACTTGTATATATTAGAATCAGAATTTTATACATATAATTATCTCACAGTTTGAAAACATATTTACCTACAAACTATTCCCTTACAAATATATTATATTATATTATTATATATTATATATTATTATTATTATATATTATAATTTACTTACAAATAATATAAGAAATTAAAAAAACAACATTTTGGCATTAAATAACCCACAGGGTTAGTATGCCATTAAATAAACAAACCAAACCCAATATCTATAAGGATGCACTTGTATATGTTAGAATATACTTTTTGGCATTAAATAACCCACAGGATTACTATGCCATTAAATAAACAAAACAAACCCTATATCTATAAAGAAGCACTTATATATGTTAGAATAGGATTATTGGCATTAAATAACCCACAGGATTAATATGCCATTAAATAAACAAAACAAACCCAATATCTATAAGGAAGCACTTGTATATGTTAGAATATGATCTTTTTTATATGTATAAGGTAGCACTTGCGTTAATATACATTCTGGTTTCACATGACAATGGACATGAGCAGATTCCTTGTTGAGTAAATTAAAACATAATATTTACCTACAAACTGGATAGCTCAGTCGGTAGAGCGTTCGGCTAGAAACCACAAGGTTCCTAGTTTGATACCGGTCCTCGCCAACTCAGCATATGAGTAGCACAGGGATCTGTGCGGTAAAGTAAGGAGCTGATGGTAGGTGTGGCGCTCCACCTCAGGCGCCAAAAACAATCTCCTTGGTCTAGCGCTATTGAAAAGGGGATAGACTCCCTCGCTGACTGGCTGATACCGACTTTAGGCCACCCCGACGACTTTACTTATTCCCTTACAAATCATATAATAAAAAAAAGTTTTGGCATTAAATAACCCATAGGGTTAACATGCTCTTAAATAAACAAACCAAACCATATATCTCTTAGGTAGCACTTGTGGATGTTAGAACTGTTTTTATTTATTTATAAGGAAACACTTATATATGTTACAATATAATTTCTTTATATGTATAAGGCTGCTCTTGCATTAATATGCATTCTGGTCTCGCATGAGCAGATTCCTTATTGAGTAATTTAGAAGTATGGCCTTTAGCCAGAATTGACCGAGACAAATAAATGCCTAAAAACTTAATCTGGACACTCAGATTATAGCAATTTGTATTTAAAAATGTATGATCTACTCTCATTTTTAGTGAAATGGCTAAAATTTTGGCCAACAGGTAAACTGATCGTTACCCTTGATGTGTTTTTTTCATCAAAACTGATAACGTTGGCAACGAAGGAGGTTGAATTTAGATGATCTCAGATTGGTCAATCAGTTCAGACATTGATTTCACTCAGTGTATATTAAGATATGTGATTAATATTTTTGTCTTTTCTTTTTTTTTTATATTATTATTATTATTATTGTGGGGCAAATAGGAAATAATTAATATTGATTCCTGGCTAAAAATTGTACTGAAATCATATTTATTGCGTTGCGTCTTCTATTTATAATTTTTGTATTTATAAACAATATACACACCGCCAGTACGCGGTTCCCAAGCGTTTCCGGATTAATGACTTTGCTTGACTAACTAAAGTCAAATAAGTACTAATTACGAGGTTCAGTCAAAAAGTAATGCCATTTGGTTTAGGACAGGTATAATTACCAACACAGGAACATTTATCATACATCAAAATAAAGCTGGTCCTCTGTGGATCACATCCCTACTTTTCCACAAAAGTGAATCAAAAAGTAAAGCCATGTGGTTTAGGACAGGTATAATTACCAACACAGGAACATGTATCATACATCAAAATGAAGCTGGTCCTCTGTGGATCACATCCCTACTTCTCCACATAGGTGAGTCAAAAAGTAATGCCATTTGGTTTAGGACAGGTATAATTACCAACGCAGGAACATTTATCATACATCAAAATGAAGCTGGTCTTCATCCCTACTTTTCACATAGTCACCGTTTCTCTCAATAGTAATGTTCCACCTTCAAACGAGGGTGAGTCAAAAAGTAATGCCATTTTGTTTAGGACAGTCATAATTACCAACACAGGAACATTTATCATACATCAAAATAAAGCTGGTCCTCTGTGGATCACATCCATACTCCTCCACATAGCCACCATTTCTCTCAATAGCAATGTTCCACATTCGAACGGGGGTGAGTCAAAAAGTAATGCCATTTTGTTTAGGACAGGTATAATTACCATCACAGAAACATTTATCATACATCAAAATGAAGCTGGTCTTCTGTGGATCACATCCCTACTTCTCCACATAACCACCATTTCTCTCAATAGCAATGTTCCACCTTCAAACGAGGATGAGTCAAAAAGTAATGGCATTTTGTTTAGGACAGGTATAATTACCAACACAGGAACATTTATCATACATTAAAATAAAGCTGGTCTTCTGTGGATCACATCCCTACTTCTCCACATAGTCATCGGTTCTTTCAATAGTAATGTTCCACCTTTGCACAGAGCTGGTCAATGTAGGTCTTTGCTGAACGACCCACATTGATGTATCCATGTGCAAGTTTCCAGAGGAGAACATCACTTATGAGTTTATCCTTGCTTCTCCAGCTGTGTCCAGCATGTCTTGTTTGTCTAAATTGGATGGTTTGTGTGATAGGGTGCAAGTGGCTATAAAGTTGATTTCCTGTGGGGTGTTGTTTCCACAATTTGAAGATTGCACACAGCATTCTTGTGCAACTCTCATTTAGTTTATTCTTTAGGTGCTTCATTAGGATCCAAGTGGTGCAGCTATACAGTAGCACTGATACAACTATAGCTTGGAAGAATTGCTGCTTTATGTGTGATCGGCCTGTTGCATACCTTTCTTTATTTTTTTACTTCTTCTATTCTTCTGCTGTTCATCTTTTCTATCTTACATCTTCTTCTAACATCTCTCCTAGCGTCTGGACTTCTCTTGGGGACTTCGTGTCTGGTCTTCCATTGGGGATTTCTCTTTATCAGAAGCCCTGTGTCATTGGTAGTTTTTAGATAATAACACAAGACTTCGATTTACTTAGATCACATTTTATTTCGAAATCCCCACCAGACTACCTGCGCAGATCGAGTCAGAGCGTGTATAACACAACTCACCACCATCGTGGTTTCTCGCTGACTGACTAAAATCTATTTCTAATCTAAACCGGAAGAGGGTTTTCTCCACCAATTCTCACGGTATCCACCAGAAGGTTAGGACTGAGGTCAAGCCTTGTCACTCAAATCCTTCAAGGCCGTGGGCTGCAACTTATAGCAGCCATTTTGATTTCTACACTATTGCACATAAATATTAGGTTTCTAATAATTATGTAACAGGCCTTTCATATTGGCATGGTTAAATGCATAACAATTCTGCCCCCAAAAAGGCAAAGATATTCATAATATTGTATTTAGATTAAATGTGATATATTCTATAATATAAAATATACAATATTAAAAGAAAAGAAGGCTCCTGAATTCAACAAGAAGTTTCCCGAATCCAATAAGAAATACCTGAAGAAGATAGGAGGGCACATCAGCCAAAATGTTGTGTAGATAACAATAAAGATGAGGACAATAGTCCAAATAATCCAAATTATGAGAAAAGTTATTTGTTTAGCCAATATAAATGAAAATATGAAAACCAAAATTGTATTTACAAACTAGTAAAATATTTAATATATATATTTACCAACCCCTCCGCACAAGCAGGATGCGACACAAGGTCAATTTCTTAAGCGGAGTTTTAACAGGTTTGAATTCAGAGTTTTCCTTCTCCTAGACTGGTTACCTAGCCATGGTTAAAGAGTCCAGTCTGCCCTACTATTTGCCCATAGCTGGAGGGAGAGTAGGATTCATACCTTTCCCAAGGGTATTAGTGCTATAAAAATATTTATACATGAGAGGTGCCCATGATGTAATCGTTGCCATCATGGGAAATGATCACAGCAACGCAAGTTCAAATCCTGGACAAAGCCGGTTGCATTTCATATAGTACTAATACCCTTGGGGAAGGTAAGAGTCCAACTATTCTCACTCCAACTATGGGTAAATAGTAGAACAGATTGGGCTCTTTAACCCTGGTTAGGCAACCAGTCTAGGAGAAGGAAACCTCTGAATTCAAACCTGGTAAACTCCACTTAAAAATTGACCTTGTCAAACACACAGACAACACCAAACCCAGATGCAGAGACAACTCAATCTGACCAACGAGAAAGCTTAGAAAAATAGAAGCAAAAACAGATATACCCAAAATAATAATAATAATAAGG
Organism: Doryteuthis pealeii; assembly: GCA_023376005.1. Lineage (NCBI taxonomy): Eukaryota > Metazoa > Mollusca > Cephalopoda > Myopsida > Loliginidae > Doryteuthis > Doryteuthis pealeii. The sequence continues at coordinate 61,205,618 of CM042161.1, read as the reverse complement.
CTATCCAACATGATCTCTCCAGTTTATAGTGGACCTGGGAGTAATGGTATTGAAAGCGTACTCCATACTTCCCTGATCTCTAGAACTGGAGCCTTACAATCAGATATAGTTTAGGGTCATATCTAAAATACTCCCTTTTTAAATATAGTCAGCATATTCTAAGCCATGTAGACAGGGGAGAGCGGGAAATAATATATACATTTATAGGCAACTACATGTTGCCTATACATGTATACATTATTTCTTTATATGATCATTATACATGTCTTATTCCTTTTCTGTAGTTGCCTATACATGTATACATTATTTCTTTATATGATCATTATACATGTCTTATTCCTTTTCTGTAGTTGCCTATACATGTATACATTATTCTTTATATGATCATTATACATGTCTTATTCCTTTTCTGTAGTTGCCTATACATGTATACATTATTTCTTTATATGATCATTATACATGTCTTATTCCTTTTCTGTAGTTGCCTATACATGTATACATTATTTCTTTATATGATCATTATACATGTCTTATTCTTTTTCTGTAGTTGCCTATACATGTATACATTATTTCTTTATATGATCATTATACATGTCTTATTCCTTTTCTGTAGTTGCCTATACATGTATACATTATTTCTTTATATGATCATTATACATGTCTTATTCCTTTTCTGTAGTTGCCTATACATGTATACATTATTTCTTTATATGATCACTAGCTAAAGTACCCGTTGAGTTTAAAAAGAAGTTGAGAATCGAAAATTTAAATTCTTTGTATTGCAATATCTATTTTTGCTAAAACTTAAGATAGTATTTTAAAAACATTGTTTAAAAATTTTGGTGGACCTGATCATCTGCCCCCCCCCTCCATCTAATTTTTTTTTTCCTTCAGTGGATTATTATCGATTACAAAGATTATATGATTATTATACATGTCTTATTGGTTTTCTGTAGTTGCCTATACATTATTTCTTTAAATGATCATTATACAAGTATTATTGGTTTTCTGTAGTTGCCTATACATGTATACATTATTTCTTTGTATGATCATTATACAAGTATTATTGGTTTTCTGTAGTTGCCTATACATGTATACATTATTTCTTTATATGATCATTATACAAGTATTATTGCCTTTCTGTAGTTGCCTATACATGTATACATTATTTCTTTATATGATCATTATACAAGTATTATTGCTTTTCTGTAGTTGCCTATACATGTATAGGCAACTACAGAAACCAAGTTTTCAAATAATTACCATCTATCTGGTATTAATCTTTTTCATGCAATTCTTTTGTCTAACATTACTTTCTGCTTTAATTCATTATATTTGCCCCTCAGCTGTTTCTTTTAAGTTAGCAACAGCCATGCACATTATGTTGAACATTCAAGTAATTTACAAGTAAAAATCTGATGTAAATCTCTTGAAATTATCAGCTCAGTGACTGGTCAGTGTACATTAATGGCTCAGCCTCTTTGTACCATTTTGTGACGCTAGCTTAATTTTGAGCCTGAATGATATTGATCTCGGCTCAAAATGTATCGAAATCAAATTCATTGTATTTTCAATTTCTGACATTTATTTAAGGCTCGGCCGCTTGCTGGCCTGGTCAACTTTTTGAAACTTGTTATGTGTTAATGTTTCTCTGTACAAATTTGTAAATAAAATCAGATCTGAGCCGGCAAATGTGAATTTGATTCAGTAATCTGTGAACTGAATGCTGCAGTCAGTTTACATTAACTGACCCGAGTCTTTTCACCATTTTCCATAATACTGGATTAACTGTGAACATAAACCTCATTGATCTCTGGCTCAGAAGGCTGAGAAATTGGAGTCACTCTGTTTCTTCTCCTTTTCTTTTAATATTGTGTATTTTATATTATAGAATATATTACATCTCATCTAAATACAATATTAGGAATACTAGCAGGACTTGTGGATATACTAGAATATGATGCTTACGATCAAGTCATGTTCCCGTTAGATCACCAAAGTTAAGCAGCAATGAGCCTGTTCAATACTTTGATGGGTGACCATTTAAACAATAGAAGATACTGTAAGTAACCACATATCAAAATGACTTGATTTGGCATTAAATGACCCGAAAAGGGTTGATATGCCATAAAACAAACCAACAACAACAACAAACCAGAGTATGATTATTCAATTATTACAATGTTTGATATGTTTACTTAAGAGTTATTGCTAAATAGTTCAATATGTAAAAAGCATAATAATCTTGATTTAACAATCTCTTACTCTTTTTTTGTCTTTCTTTTCATCTTTTCATTATGTTCGATTGAAGCAGATTAATGTTATCACTTCCACATGCTCACCCCTTCTCTCTATCTTTCCCCTACTCTCTTTCTTTCTTTCTTTCCCCTACTCTCTTTCTTTCTTTTTTAATATATTTTTTCTGTGTAGTGTGTCATTTTTCTTACCTTTTTTCATAATAAAAATGGAATGGTCCATTATTTAGCTGAGCTGATGACACTTGTAAGAAATAAGAATTTTTTTTTTCATCTTGGTGTATTTTTTAACTTGAGGGTGTTACTGGATGATAATGGTCAGAAGATTAAGGAACAAGCATATTAATATATAGATATGGCTGGTTTAGCTCAGTTGGTAGAGCTTCCACCTAGGAAGCATAAGGTTCCAGGTTGGAAACCGACCCTCGCCAACTCAGTACATGAGTAGCACAACTTGGATCTATGCAGTAAAAAGAGAAACTGATGGTAGATAGGTGTGGTGCTCCACCTCAGTTGAGGGGGGTTCATACCTTTCCAAAGTGTATTAGTCCTAAAGTGAATGTCTCAGTCCAGCATGCCATGGAGACTCCCTGCCCATAATTTTATATCTTAGGTTTTAAACTTGCTCTGCTACAAAAACATTGAGTACTCTCTATACCCTTTTCTTAATTTGTTTTTATTTATTATCATTATTATTATTATTATTGAGTTTTTCACACCTGCCATAGCCAGTGGTTCACTGGAGGCTGAGTGACAGCAAGTCTCCTCAGATCTCCAGGACTCTTCTGAGTATTCTAACCAATCTTAACAGTGCTGTAGTTTGGATGGTCTCAATTCTTCCTCTGATTTCCAATTCACCCAAATTCTTTTTCAGATCTTTTGGAACCATTCCAAGGGCACCAATTACAATTGGTACAACCATCACCTTGTTCTACAGTTTTCTCAGTTCTCAGGCAAGCTCCAAATATTTGTCAATCTTTTTGCTCTCTTTCATTTTCAATCGGTGGTCGTCCGGGATGGCAAAATCCATGAGATGACTGGTTCTCTTCTTCTTGTCAATCAATAGGTCTGGTCTCCTAGCCTGAATTAAGTGATCAGTCTTTATCTCAAAGTCTCATTATTATTATTATTATTATTATTTTCACTCCTTTTGAGTTTTTCACATCAGTGTTAGCTGATGGCATTTCACTGAAGTCTGAGTGACAACAAGTCTCCTCAGATCTCCAGGACATTTCTGAGTATTCTAGCCGATTCCAGCAATGCAGTAGTCTGGATGGTCTCAATTCTTCCTCTGATTTCCAAGTCCTCCAGTCTTTTTTCCAAATTTTTTTTCCAAGTGCCCCTACTACAATTGGTATCACTTTCACCCTCATATTCCACAGCTTTTTCAATTCTCTGGCAAGGTCCAGGTATTTGTCCATCTTTTTGTTTTCTTTCAACTTCACCTTGTGATCTGCTGGAACTGCAAAGTCCACCAGGTGGCAAGTTTTCTTTTTTTTGTTAATCTACACAAGGTTTGGTCTCCTGGGGTGATCCGTCTTTATCTCAAAGTCGCAGAGAATCTTATGCATTTCTTTTGGGAAGGTGATCCACTGGGAATTGTGCAAAAAATTAAATTTTCACCATACAACAAAATGCATAAACCAGAATCTGTTCTTGAACAGATTCTGGTTTATGCATTTTGTTGTATGGTGAAAATTTAATTTTTTGCACAATTCCCAGTGGATCACCTTCCCAACTCAGTCATGCCTAGTTTTGTATTCCCGTTGTGTTACTTTGCTACACGAGGGTAATCCTAAAGAAAAGGTCTCCAAAATATTTAAAACTCACAGGAACATTTATTGTTCATTATCAATGAATCTTTTAAAAATTTGAACATGTATCTATTTTCCCCATTTCAGTTTATGCATTTTTGTAGGCGCTGTGGCACTTTTTGTATGTCCATGTTTTACTAGCTCATAGCGTGACTTGGGCTTGAACTCGTTTACTACAATGTCACAGTGTGGCACATTACCCACTACACCATGGGGACTCCCGGTTTACCTATACATATATAAAGGCCAGTTGGTGTGTATGTTTGTTCGGATGAAACTATGAAAATAAAACAATTAACCACAAAGTAAATATATATACACATTAAATATCACCTGTTCTTGCTTTTTGTGCAAAAATTATGAAGATTTGATTTGTATTTGAAGATATTTAAAAATTGAAATTTTATATTTTAGGTTTTTAACCTGCTCATCTACAATAGCATCAAGCACTTATACATAGAAATAACATTGAAATTCTATTTAAAAATGTCCAGCATTTGTAAATCTCGAAAGTAAATGAATTAATACACCAGGGTTTTTTTCCCCTCCCAACCTCTACCCAGGCGACACTGGGTAACTGCTTCTAGTAATTTTATATTTTAGGTTTTAAATCTGCTCATCTATAATAGCATCAAGCACTTTTCTTATTTTTTTAATTTGTATTCAATCCACAAGGATAGAATTTCAAACTAACCAAGAAGTGAAATCCCTTTGATCCATAGTATTATTTGTATTATTGTCCTCATCTTCATTGTTATCTGTACTACGTTTCGGCCGATTTGCCCTCTGGTCTTCTTCAGGTATTTCTTGTACGGACTCGGGAACCTTCTCGGACTTGGGAACCTTCTTGTCGTAATCGGGTGCCATTATGGAACTTTGAACCTAACCCTTTCTTCAGTCCATAGTGTTATCTTGTTCTCATTCTGCTAACTATAGCTGGGGTACAGGTGTTAAGCTGTGTTACTTATTATTCTATGTTACTGCTGTCTCTGACCAGGATTTGATTGCAATACTCCACTTTGGCCCTATCTTGGGCTAGACGGGCGGTCGGAGAGGCCCACTCCGATCAATCGGCTGGTCACGTCAAGCCCTAGCACCTATATGATTTTCCCAACCCTGTTGCCCTTATGGTAAGCCCCAACCCCTTTTTATCATATGGGTGCTAGAAGGTGGTGGCTGCGGGCCTACATGTCCTGGGAATGACATTAAACTCTATCTGATGGTGAGATTCCAGTTCTGGAAGTTTGGGGAATGTGGAGCACCCCTTCATCACCATTGCTCCCTGGTCCACTCTGACCCGGAGTGGTAGTACCTGTTAGGGTCCTATCTATGGGTTAAATAGAAAAATATATTTCTAAAAAAATTGTATTATCCATTAAGAATGACTTTATTTCAAAACTTTATCAGCATTAAATGACCCACTGAGGTTGATATGCTGTAAAACAAAACAAACCAAAAAAACCAGGATTTGATCCCTGTTTGCAGCATGCTGAATGTTTTAACTGAATGTTTTTAGTGTACTAATTTACAGTCAAAAACCAAATACCAAACATTTGGGAACTCACAGAGTACAAAAGACTGATTTAGCAATTATTGAACCCATAGATCCAGTCAGTGTGCGTTATTAAATGCAATTCTTTTTGCTCGAGAAATAAAGAGAGTGTAATGTAGACACAGAGGCACTCATGGATAAAAATCTTGGCTACAGACCACTATAAGCGTTCTGTCAGTTGATCAATAAAAACGTGGCTCATGTTGCCGGTGGGGCAAGGCAGGAGAAGGGGGGGTGGAACGATATCGCCCCAGAGGGTTTTGGCAAATGCTAGATTATCTGTTGATTACATTATTATTGTTAAGTAGGGAGTTGCTCGAAAAATTTTATCAGACATAACATCTTCTCTATCTCTTATGGTCTACTGGTTTATTTACCTTTGTAAAACTTCAACATAAATTTGTTGGAATAGCTTGAGCTGGTTGGTGGTGTCTGGAGGGTGGGACTAGCCGAAGGAGATGGGCCGTGATGTATGTGGCTATGGGAAGAAAAAAAAAAAGAGAATGATAGCTCAGATTCTGATGTATTTATTTGTTTTTATTTATCTATTTTTTTTTTTTGGTCTCCCCATTTTTTGTTCTCTTTTTTTTGTTTCTCCATTTTTTGTTCTTTTTTTTTTTTTTTGTTCTTTCCATTTTTTAAATTTTTATATAGAGTAACATATTTGTAATGTAAGACACGGATAAGTTCTCAGGACGTTGGCATCATTAGAAGCTGGGAGAGAATTAGACAAGATTTTATTGATTAAAGAGAAGCCATTGAAAAAATATGAGTTTACATAATGATGATTGTGAGAATAAAAATTACTGGATTAAATCTTGTTTTAAATATGATGATAAAACATAATTAGAAAACAACATTTCAATGATCTGAAGTTTGGCAATAAATAATACCTAACAATATCCATTTTGATTGTACAATGTCTCACTAAAAATGATAAAAAATCTGGTATTTTTGGTTTTGAAGAAAATTATCTTTTTTTTCAAAAGTTTTTCAAGGAATATGATCATGGGCAAAACTGTACTCAAAATTATGAAGAATAAATGGTGGTTTCATGAATGAAACTACTCAAAAATTATGAAGAATAAAATGGTGGTTTCAATGAATGAAAATGTACTCAAAATTATGAAGAATAAAATGGTGGTTTCATGGAAATTATGAAGAATAAAATGGTTTCAATGAATGAAACTACTCAAAATTATGAAGAATAAAATGGTGGTTTCAATGAATGAAACTACTCTCAAATTATGAAGAATAAAATGGTGGTTTCAATGAATGAAACTACTCGAAATTATGAAGAATAAAATGGTGGTTTCAATGAACAAAACTACTCAAAATTATGAAGAATAAAATGGTGGTTTCAATGAATGAAAATTCAAATGTTGCTGTGACCTCTGTGGGTCATTTTTCTTAATGTGCACCTTAAATCCCTTTTGGGTACAATGGTTTAAGAATCACCGTCTTTACCAGTACTGCTACTGTTGCACAGATTTAGTGCCTTTGGCTTGATGAGCTGATCCATGTATCATCCTTCGAGTCTCCTAATCCTTCTGGATGAGAAAATTTCAAGTGTATTTTATTAATGATTGCAGTGGCTCATTTTAGTGCATGGCTGGTTGATACACACATTGGAATCACATTTGACCTGTTTCTCCCTCAGCCCCTTTGGGTAAAGAAACCCTGCCTCGACCTCAGATAGATGTTGACAAGGAGGATCCTTAGCTATAGAGCCCTTCCTGAAAAAGAAAAAAAAGACTCACGGATGCTTAACATTCAAAAGTCTCCCAGAGGCGATGGTTTTTAGAAGATGGGGCAGGTAGCATGATCCTGAAATTCAATAAGCTGTCTTGAGATTAAATAAGTTTAGCAGGGTTATTTCTGAGTTCTGCCTAAACGGGTTTTTCGCCAGAACAGTAGCGGTAAAAATTGTTGCCCCCCAGACAGGGACAAATTTTCACTAAGTCAATTTCTGATCCAAGAACTATGGTGTCTATGCAGTACCATTCTCAAAGACCTCTGGAAGCTAAGCATTATCTCAACAAACAAAAACCTCATTTCCTTGAGAGCGTCTGCATGGTGTTGTATCCAATGATGCCCAAGATGTTTTTGCCGGAAGCAGGGGAGCCCTAATGAATGGCCAGCAACACTGAAAACAATCCAAGAATACACAAAGAATTAAATCTTTTTCGACAGACTCTTTCTCTTGTGTCACCTCTTGCTTATCTTTCTCAACTTATCCAGATTGTTTCTTTTCTCAACTATAAAAGCAAAGTTTTCTGTTATTATTTGGCTTTGGAATAATTGCTTTGGAATTTTAACAATTCTATAAACATTTTCATAGAAAGTAATGTTTTCTGATCCTTCTTAAGATGGCTATGAAATTTGTGAATTTAACAATTTATAAACATTTTCATAGAAAAGTCATATTTTCTGATCCTTCTTTAATATGGCTATGAAATTTGTGATTTTAACATTTCTATAAACATTTCCCTAGAAAAGTCATATTTTTTATCCTCTTTAATATGGCTATGAAATTTGTGATTTTAACAATTCTATAAACAGTTCCCTAGAAATGTCATATTTTCTGATCCTTCTTTAATATGGCTATGAAATTTGTGATTTTAACAATTTTATAAACATTTCCCTAGAAATGTCATGTTTTTTTTAGCCTTCTTTAATATGGCTATGAAATTTGTGATTTTAACAATTCTACAAACATTTCCTAGAAAAGTCATATTTTCTGATCCTTCTTTAATATGGCTATGAAATTTGTGATTTTAAAATTTTATAAACAGTTCCCTAGAAATGTCATGTTTTTTTATCCTTCTTTAATATGGCTATAAATTTGTGATTTTAACAATTCTATAAACATTTTCATAGAAAAGTCATGTTTCTGATCCTTCTTAAGATGGCTATGAAATTTGTGATTTTAACATTTCTATAAACATTTTCTAGAAAGTCATGTTTTCTGATCCTTCCTTAAGATGGCTATGAAATTTGTGATTTTAAATTTCTATAAACATTTTCATAGAAAAGTCATATTTTCTGATCCTCCTTTAATATGGCTATGAAATTTGTGATTTTAACATTTCTATAAACGGTTCCCTAGAAATGTCATGTTTTTTATCCTTCTTTAATATGGCTATGAAATTTGTGATTTTAACAATTCTATAAACAGTTTGCTAGAAAAGTCATATTTTCTGATCCTTCTTTAATATGGCTATGAAATTTGTGATTTTAACATTTCTATAAACATTTCCTAGAAAAGTCATTTTTTATGATTCTTCTTTAATATGGCTATGAAATTTGTGATTTTAACATTTCTATAAACAGTTCCCTAGAAAGTCATATTTTTTATCCTTCTTAAGATGGCTATGAAATTTGTGATTTTAACAATTTTATAAACAGTTCCTAGAAATGTCATTTTTTTTTCCTTCTTTAATATGGCTATGAAATTTGTGATTTTAACATTTCTATAAACATTTTCCTAGAAAAGTCATATTTCTGATCCTTCTTTATATGGATAAACAGTTCCCTAGAAATCATATTTTCTGATCCTTCTTTAATATGGCTATAAATTTGTGATTTTAACAATTCTATAAACATTTCCCTAGAAATGTCATATTTTCTGATCCTTCCTTAAGATGGCTATGAAATTTGTGATTTTAACATTTCTATAAACAGTTCCCTAGAAAAGTCATCTTTTTTATGATTCTTCTTTAATATGGCTATGAAATTTGTGATTTTAACATTTCTATAAACATTTCCCTAGAAAAGTCATATTTTCTGATCCTTCTTTAATATGGCTATGATATTTGTGATTTTAACAATTTTATAAACAGTTCACTAGAAATGTCATATTTTCTGATCCTTCTTTAATATGGCTATAAAATTTGTGATTTTAACAATTCTATAAACATTTCCTTAGAAAAGTCATGTTTTTTTATGATCCTTCTTTAATATGGCTATGAAATTTGTGATTTTAACAATTCTATAAACATTTCTCTAGAAATGTCATGTTTTTTATCCTTCTTTAATATGGCTATGAAATTTGTAATTTTAACAATTCTATAAACATTTCCCTAAAAAAGTCAGATTATCTGATCCTTCCTTAATATGGCTATGAAATTTGTGATTTTAACATTTCTATAACCATTATCTCAAAAGTTTCTTGTACAATGTTACCTTGACTTACAAGTGCCCCAAATTAGAATTTTTCCAAGTTCTGATCGTCATTCAGTTGATTTCTTTTGCTTGTTACCTCGTCCTATGAGTGCCCAAACTGAAAAGAAATCTATTAACAATAAGAAATAACTGAAATTTAATTCTTTATTATGTAATTAAGTTAGGAAAATTTAGCAATGAAAGCTGGAACTGATGAGAAAAACTAGTATTTTTTCAGGTCACTTAACTTTGACCCCCTACCTTATTTTTGTGGCACAAAATATTGGTGAGGTTATATAAAGTTGAAACTAATTACAGTATAAATAAAAAGACAAAAACCGAAGATGTCAATAGAAAAAAAAAACATTTTAAGGGAGATATCCTGGTAAAAAATAAGTACTGAAAATCGGAAAATTAAATGTAAAATACAAACTAAAAAAATAATTTTCGGAGATTTTTTTAAAATTCTTTTCGATAATTATTTAATTGGCTATTATCTTATAAAAGAAAAAAATTATACATCAATATTTGTTCTGTTTAAAGGGTCGGCCTAAATTTTCAATCGAGTTTTTCTACAAAAATTATTAGATAACAAAAATAAACTAAAGTCGTTATTAGATAAATATTTGTTTTTAGAATCTAAAAACATGAAATTTGAAACTTAAAATTAGGCATTTCATATTTCAAATGAATTTTATTTATTAATTTACCATATATTAGAAATACTTAATTAAATCAGAAAGTTTTGAAATAAAATAACTGATGCATTATAAAATTCATTCAATTATAAATCAACACTGAAAATTTTGTTAAGATCAGATAATTCCCTGAGTTTTGGTAATTTCTTTTCAATCGGGAGGTTAAATTTATTTTATAAAATATGGATTTTACTTCATCTTTACAGTATATTTGAGCAAAATTGACAATAGTTTAAAATGTATTAAAAATAAATTATATGTGTAGTATTATTTTGCATTTTTTTTACTGATGCTCATTATGTTACTACTTTTCGACTTAGACAAAAATTTGACCATAAATAATCAATTTAATTAATTTTAATTTGTTTTTAAAATAAAAATGAGTCAACATTTTGGCAGACTCTACTATATATATATATATATATATATATATATATATATATATATATATATATATATGTGTGTGTGTGTGTGAATGGTATTAAGTGTCTCCAATATAGGATTCAACCAAAATCGAGAATGTACATTTAAAGATTTTGTATATATTCATATAAATATCAGTGTATGAGATTTGAACAGGTAAAATAAATTAATTTCTGATAGATTTAAGGTGTTGACATTAATTTATATATATATCTATATATTAATACAGTTGTTCATTAATCTTCCATGTGTTATCATCTTGCAACAACACTATCTAGTTAAAAATGAGACTGTCCAAATCATCCAAGATGAAATGCCAAAATGTAAATACAGTTGTTCAGGTTGAAACATTGTCTATAAAATAATAAAGATGAGGACAACAGTCTGAAAAATCTGAATAATACAAATCATCAAGCCTCATCTCAAAAATTCAGGAATATATGAAAACATCTAAAACTAATGTTGCATATATAACAATAAAGATGAGGACAAAAGTAAAAAAAATCTGAATAATACAAATCATCAAGCCTTATCTCAAAAATTAAGAAATATATGAAAACGTCTAAAACTAATGTTGCATATATAACAATAAAGATGAGGACAACAGTCCAAAAAAATCTGAATAATACAATTTATCAAGCCTCATCACAAAATTTCAGACAAATGATATAGTTAAATACATAATGAACTGTTTGTTTCTGGATTGGAAAGCAGGCAGAGTAGGGGGAGGTGCTACTTGAACTTAGGACCCTTGTAACTATTTTCTAATTCATTATTAGCCTCTCATTATATAACATTGGTTTCTTTGATTGGAATTCTTTTTTTTTCTTCTTTTTTCTTTTTTCTTTTTTTTTCTAATTCTTGTTATTGTTTGTTTGTTCAATCAAGGATTGGTCAGCCATTTTTTTTTTTTATGTTTCTTTATATTTTTTCAATAATGTTTAATTCCCTTTTTCACTTCTTGGTTGTTTTCCACTTCTACGGAAATGAAAGAATTCTTCTAATAAGAATAAATGGACAATTAGATTATCTTAGAATAATTTTCTGACTGATCTTTTTATTTATTTCTTTTCTTTTTTTTCTTTTTTTTAATATCAGTATTTTAGGTTATATCTATAGAGAATTAATTGCTAAGAAGGATTAAATGATTTTTTTAATGTTTTTTTAGTTCTGTATCTTTAGCTTTTTTTTATTGAATTGCTTTATAGACTAAAAATCATTTTTGTAAATCTGCTATAAAGACATTTAATAATATGTGTTAATAAGTGATATAATAATCATAATCTGATAGTCATTACTTAATTAACCCTTTGAACTTAAAAAAACCTAACATGTCAGGCTAAGTATCATTTTATTTTATACATTTCTTAATTTAGTACAGGGTTAGAAATGGGAAACACAGGTAAGAAGATTGTGTAGAGCCAATTTTCCAAGTTGGGGAAGCCAACCCTATTGCGCTTATGGCAAGCCCCAACTCTTTTTATCATATGAGTGCTAGAAGGTGGTGGCTGAGGGTCTATATGTCCTGAGAATGATGTTAAACTCTATCTGATGGCGAGGTTCCAGTTCGAATGGTTTGGGGAATGTGGAGCACCCCTTCATCACTTCCTGGTCCACTCTGACCCGGAGTAGTAGTACCTGTTAGGGTCCCATCTATGGGTTAAATAGAAAAATGTATTTATAAAAAAAATTGAGTATCCATTAAGAATGACTTATTTCAAAACTTTATCAGCATTAAATGACCCACTGTGGTTGATATGCCGTAAAAAACCAAACCAAACCAAACCAAACCACGTTGGGGAGGTCCTGCTTGTGTTGATTAGCATTCAAAGTCATAACTTCTATGTACTTACCTAACCCCCCTCCCCCACATAAGCAGGATATGACACAAGGTCTATTTTAAAGCAGAGTTTAACAGGTTTGAATTCACAGTTTTCCTTCTCTTAGACTGGTTACCTAGCCAAGTTTAAAGATCCCTGTCTGTCTCTACTATTTACCCATAACTGGAAAGTGAATAGCTGGATTCATACCTTTCCCAAGAGTATCAGCGCTGTGTGAAATACTACCAGCCTTGTCAAGGATTTTAAATATTTCTCACAACAATAACCATTACATGACTGGCACCAAATTATTATCTCTACCCGGTGGTGTAATGGTTAACATGCTGGACTGCAACATCTTAGTGAGTGAGTTCAAACTCCAGAAACAGTTATGTTCACTTCTGGGCTAATACTTTTGGGAAAGGTATGAAATCCCAGCTGTGGATTGAACAGTATCACTGTTGTTCTTCTGCAAGGATTGTTTTCGCATTTAATAACCCTTGAAAGTTGATATGTCATTAAACAAAGAAACAAAAAAACAAACTCAACTCTAACGTGGTTCCTGGTTGGACGCTCTACCAACTTAGCTAAATCGCCTTGAGATAGGAATACTTAATGTCATATCACTATAAATTATTTGTATTAAGAATAGTTATTTGAAACAATAATTATTTACTAAGGATTATTATTAGATACTTAAAACCATATAACTTTGTATAAACAAATGACTATTATTAAATAGAAATAATTACTGAAAACCATATAATTAACAGTATTAGATAGGAATACTTAAGACCACACAATTTTGTGCAAATTATTTATATTAGGTAAGAATACTAGATGCCATATAGATGCTAGTAAATTATTTGTATCAAGAATAGTTCCTTGAAGCTATAATTGTTTTCTAAGGATTAGTATTAGTTACTTGAAACCATGTAACTTACTATTATTGAATAGGAATAATTACTTAAAACCCAATAATTATTAGTATTAGACAGGAATCTTTGAAATGATACAACTATGTGCAAATTATTTGTATTGGGTAGGAATACTTGATATGATATAATTGTGTGCAAAAAAAAAATTAAACAACTATTAGAATCCCATATGGGTTAAATAGAAAAAAAATTGAATACCCTTCAAGAATAAATAAAATAAAATGTCTTCAACATAAAATAACCCAACAAGGATTGACATGCTATAAAATCCAACCAACTCTAAAACCTCTTCAGCATAAAATAACCCAACAAGAGTTGACATGCCATAAAATCCAACCAACTCTAAAACCTCTTTAGCATAAAATAACCCAACAAGGGTTGACATGCCATAAAATCCAACCAACTCTAAAACCTCTTCAGCATAAAATAACCCAACAAGGGTTGACATGCCATAAAATCCAACCAACTCTAAAAACTCTTCAGCATAAAATAACCCAACAAGGGTTGACATGCCCTAAAATTCAACCAACCTAACAACAGAAAAAAAAATCAATTCTTTATTTCTATTATTTTTTTTTTTTAATTTTTGTTTAAAATTCATCCGACTGTATGTAGACAGTTACAGTCTTAGTTTTCCTTTCATGTTCAGTTCTTTGATTCCGATTCTGATTCCGCCTGGAAGTATGGCTGCCATATTCTTCAAGTCTCAGAAGCACGTCTCTGACACATTACTCTGCCACTTTTAAAAACCGGCTTGTCGATTTCTTTATCCGTATGAAACCTGTCAGTTCCTGATAGGTTCTTCTTTGGCCTTCCGAAAGTGTCATGCATTTTTCCAGCTGCCAATGCCGATGATGCTGATGCTGATGCTGTTTTCGCAGAAGAAGAAGAAGAAGAAGAAGAAGAGACATTCTTTGACAGTTCCTGGCAATCATCAGTTCACTAAGAGTGTGTCGATTAACGTTTCACACCCTTTTTGTCCTCGTGTTTCAAAACGAGGAAATAATGATGAGACCTGAACATCCCACGTTCAATTATGCACTTCTGTATTGAGCGGAATCGTGTGCCATTGCTTCTTCGGCGAAAGTCATTGGGAAAGAAGAGGGTGACATGATGGCGCGGATTTCGTCCTAAATGGACGAATAAATGTGTCAAAATGTGGTCGTTGGCTTTAAAAGAATGTCATAAGCGTGAAACATCATCTAAATTATGGTACAATTTCTTTCTTTTTTTTTTTTTTTTTTTTTGTTGAAGTAAAAAAAAAAAATCTCGGCAAATCAAAAAAAGGAAGGAAAAAAGAGTCGTTTAACAGAAATTTCCTTCCCCGCCAACCCCCTTCAATCAAATACTCTGCTAAGTGAGCGTTTTTGTCTTCGAAAGACTTGAAAGGTTGACACTGCTTTACTGGTTTTAGTACCTGTAGATAAAAAAAAAAAGAGGAAATGTTTTTGGGGTGAGGGTTGGGGGACGGGAGTTTAGCATTATCCTTGACAAGTGGAGATGATAATACGAACTGAATGGAGTTGACCAGATTCTTTATTTATTTTATCTTATTCTATTTATCATTATTCTTTTGTGCGCTTAATTCTTTCTTCTTCTTCTTCTTCTTCTTTCTCTACCCCCCCCCACAAAAAATATGTGAAGATAGAAATGCATTTGAAGAAATTACCAGAGAAAAGTAACTAAAGAAGAATAGAGTGTATCAACTATCCCAAAAATGTAATCTAGACCCCCTCCTGTTTCTCCCCCACCCCGAAGAAAAAAGAAAATAGAAATAAATCCCCTCTCTTTCCAAATCTAAAAAATAAGGAAAGAAAGAAAAAAGAATAGAAAAAAATTAAAGAAGGAAAAAAGAAAGGAAATGAGAAAGAAATTCTTCTTTTCTGAAATTAAAAAAAAAAAGAAAGAAAGGAGAACAAAATGAAAGAATAGGAAAAAAAAGAAAAGAAAGAAATTCCTCTCTTCTAAAATATAAAAAAAGAAAAAAAAGGAAAAAAAAAAAAAAAGAAAGGAAGAAAAAGAAAGAAGTTCTGTTTTTTTTTCAAATCTAATAAAAGGAAAAAAAGAAGGAAAAAAACAAAGAAAGGAAAAAGAAAGAAGTTCTGTTTTTTTCAAAATCTAATAAAAGGAAAAAAAAGAAAAAAAAAACAAAGAAAGGAAGAAAAGAAAGAAGTTCTGTTTTTTTTCAAAATCTAATAAAAGGAAAAAAAGAAAATAGGAATAAATTTCTCTCTTTCAAAATCTAAAAAAAAAGAAAAAAAAGGGAAAAAAAGAAAGGAAAAAGAAAGAAAAAAGATTTTTTTAAAAGAATAGGAACAATAGATTTTTCTTTTTCTTAAACTTAAAAAAGAAAGAAAAGGCAGAATGAAAAATATCAAGTAAAAATTGAATGAAAAGAATCAATTCCCTCCCAAATGTAAAAAGAAGGGAAAAAAAGAAAGAAATATTTTTTTAAACAAAAATGGAAAGAAATGAAGAAAGAAAGCATAAGAAAAGCATAATAGAAAAAAATGAATTCTCACCTTTTCTAGAAAAAACATAAATAAGTAAAAAGGATCTTTAAAATGTGAGAAGTAAAAAAAAAAATCAAAAATTACAAGAAATAAAATAAAGGAATAAAAGAAAGAAATTATTCCCTGTTCAAAAAAAAAAAAGTATATAATGAAATAGAGAAAATGGAGGGCCACATATGTAAAGGTAAAAAAAAAGTATTATATAATGAAATAAATAAAAATTAGGGCCACATATGTAAAGGTAAAAAAACGGATTATATAATGAAATAAATGAATAAAGAGTAGGGCCAGATGTGTAAAGAAAAAATAAAAGAAGAAAATAGTTGATTAAAAGAAATGAAAATTAGATAAATAGAACTAATTAATTCTTCTGGGTTTTTTTTTTTTTTTTTTTCAAGATAATGTTTTTTAAATAGAAAAAAAAGACAAAGAAATGAAGAAAATATTAAAAGGAAGAGAAATAAAGAGAGAGAGAGAACAAATAAAAGTAGAAATATAGAAAGAAAATGGATAAACAAATATTTTTAAATAGAAAAAAAGAAAAAAGAGACTAAGAAATAAAAATGTAAGAATGTAGTATTAAAGAAAGAAAAGAATGAATAAATGAGCCTTAAAAAAAGAAAGAAAGAAGGAATGTAATCAAACAAATAAAAGAAATTTGTTTTCATTTCTCCCAAAAGATGGGTAATAACCCCCCCCACCCACACAACAAAAAAAACCAAATTAAACCAGAAATGAAGAGAATAAGGGAAATAAAGAAAAAGAAAGAAATGAATTCTTTTTTCTCCAGAAAGAAAGAAACAAAATGAGTCTTCTCTCCAGAATTTAAAAAGTTATTAAAAAAATAGAAAAGAAAAAGAAAGAAATTAACTCTTCTGTTTCCAGAATTTAAAAAGATTTTGAAAAAAGGAAAGAAAGAAAGAAAGAAAGAAAGAAAGAAGAGTGTTCTTCTCTTTAAAGTAAAGAAACTAACCAAAAAAGGAAACAAGAAAGAAAGAAAGAAACTAACCAAAAAGGAAAGAAAGAGAGAAAGAAACTAACCAATAAAGAAAAGAAACAAGAAAGAAAGAAAGAAAAAGAAATGAACGTTCTTCTCTCCAGAATGTAAAAAGATTTTTAAAAGAAGAAAAAAAAAAAACAAGAAGAAGAAACAGAAAGAAAGAAAGAAGAAAGAAGAAAGATGAGGTCTCCTCTCCAGAATGTAAAAAGGTTAAAACAAAAAAAACAAAAAAGAAAACAAAAAGAAAAAAAAGCATAATTAAGAAAAGTGAACAAATGAATTTCTACAACTGGCACAAAATACATTAAAAAAAGAAAAAAAAAAAAAACAAAAGAAATGAAAAAGTCTTGAAAACAAGACGATAAAAGAGCTAAAAGTTGTATGTTTCATTGGAAGAGTCAATTCTAAGTGAGTCTCTTGGAATAAGCACAAGATACAAACAGACAGATGAATAGATTGACAGACGGATGAACTGCCATTTATTTGACAAATGCATCTCATTATAAGCCAGGAACATGTGGCCTGGTAATGGCGTCCAAACGACTGAGTGGGTGGTAAATGGTTGTGTGTATGGGTGGGGGGGATTTAAAATGTGAAAGAGGGGCTGAGTGATATCAAGCGATACTAAGAAACATAAATTGATATCTGAGATAGGCAAATTGATCAGAATGCACTGTGTGTGCTTGTATGGGTCCCTGATTGTATACCTGTCTATGTATAGATTCTATCTTTTAGGGTCTCTACATATCTACCTGTCTGTCTTTATCACTCTTTATAGATATATTTCAACTTTTTTTATATCAATCAATCAAACTATATATATATATATATATATATATATATATAGTCATCCACAGACACTGTTTTTCAATGTTCCACGTCTCTTCAGTGTGGCTAGCCCCAACAACTACTTCTAGTTGGGAGCAAAACCTGACTGAATTTTCATTAGTCTGGTTCCTTAAGCTCTCAGTCATCGACAACTGCCTCTAAGAACAGTGTTTTTGACTGATAAATACATACATCTGTATATATATTTTATTATAACCAGAGAGATCAAATCTGTAAACAACAGAGATCCTTGCTCTATTACACTAACGATGAAGGCCAATTAAAGTCGCTCCTAGAGAGCTCTACTGGGTTTCGGGAGCATATAATATATACACATATATACATATGTTATTATACTAAAGCTGAGTTAATCAACTTTTGCTTCCTAAGATTTTTTTTACTGTTTAGTTTAATGACACAAAAATTATACTAAATTATTCCTTACTTTTGGGATTGAATTATGTTTGAAAAAAATTCTGTTTTAATTGGTTCTAATTAGTTGTAATTTGCAATTAAGTAAAAAACCAATCAATCTCTTACTTGACTCTGTGTCTATCTCTTTCTACCCCTCTATGTATCTCTTGACTACCTTCTTGTTATATAATGTTAGTTTCTCTGGAGAGAGAGAGAGAGAGAGAGAGAGAGAGAGACGGAAAAATTTGAAATGTATTTCTATGTTAAAGTTTCACAACCCACAACCTGTAGCTTAAATGAGGTCAAACATTCCCTTTCTTAGAAAGCTAACAAAATGATTTTAAGGTTTTGTCCGGTATATAAATATATATTTTTAAAATTTTTTATTCACTTTGCTAACTCCCTTTTCCCTAATCTCAATTATCTACCCAGAGCTGAATGGGTGACCCAATGTGTCATGTTTTGTCTAGTATATTTGTATAATTAATATGCATTTCTTCTTTTAGAATGCTCAGTCTCCTAAGATAGAGCCACTCATATAGTGTTAAATTTCAAAGCCGTGTTTTTTTTAAAAAGATTTTAGAACATGAATACTTTAAAAACACAAACATGTATCTTAAGAAAACTATCTATTTCAAGATGTATATCTGCCATAAGGAGGGACCAGTTTAGCTCAGTCGATAGAGCACCCACCTTAGAATTGTAAAGTTCTGGCTTCCTTACTGGTCCCCACCAACTCTGCACATAAGTAGCACATATTGAGTAATCTGATCTATTTTTCTAAAGTGGGGAGCTGATGCTAGGTGTGGCACTCCACCCTAGCAAAAATAATCAAGAAACTGTCAATAACCAAGCACTATTGACTTTATGTCCATTAGTATTAGAGTCAGAATTATCCTGATGATCCATTAGGAGAAACCTACGTGGATATTTGGCTAACTATTATTTATTGGCTCTACTTGGTGTATTTAGCCGTTTAGTATATTTATCTTAGGCAACTCTTTCGGTATTTTTTTCTTTTGGCCATTATAATAGTGCTAATTATTTTTCTGGTGATGCTTAGAATTTAGTCTTTACTTTTTTTTTTTTTTTTCAATGTATTTTTTCTCCTGGCAAAAATTTGTATTTTGATTTTTCTGTTCTTGATCAGTTTTATGCTTGTAAAATCTCCAATTCTCCTGTTGTTATGAATACCAACACCAATTTTTGAAAAGTGCCAAATGGTCTAGTGAGAAAAAGCTCTTGGTCAGTCGGTTGGCCATTGAATTAATGATTAACACACAACTGGGGTGTGGGGACATTAAATCAAGAGGTCAGCCCGGAAGGAGATGACCGATAAGATGGCTAGTGAAACATTGAGGGCTGATTTTGGGCATTTGTACAAGAGCCTAAGAGCTATCCAAGCCAAATGGGAAGGTCAGCGTGGGTCTGACCTCAAGCCAGATTGGCCAAATTAGTGCTACAGTTGTTCTGTGAGCAATCTGCTAGAAGTAAAAGAAAGGGAATTATTTCCAAACTTGAAATAATCAGAAACCGTGTTGGACAAACTCTTTAGTTGTCAAAAGATTTTATGATAAGTGTATTTTGGCAGCATTTTTTCTTTTATGCATGTTTTGTTCAACTCGACAGGCAATTCTTGTCTGACGAGTTTTTTTTTTTTTTTTTAATCCTTTCTAATTGTCTGGTCATCTTTTTTATATCAGGGTGGAATTGGTGTATGAATCCACCAAAGGTTCTAACACAAGTTGTTTCTGCACTACTTAGTGCCCTCATCAGCTGTGGAACTGGTGAGATGTTTCCATTGTTTCTTTTTTAAACAAACAGTAGCAGTAGGAATGATATAAAAAAGATGGCCAGACAATTAGAAAGGATTGAGAAAAAAACTTGTTAGACAAGAATTGTCTGTAGAGTTCAACAAAACATGAATAAAAATTTTTATGCATACATCTTGATATGTGGTGGCAGGGTTTCTCGTGGTCTACAGAAACCTGGGGTCTATACAACAACTCAGGGGGTCTGTAAATATTTGGAGGGTCTACAAGGGGTCTATAAAAACTGTTAAGCCTCCTTAGTAATTAGAAGAAATTAATTCCACAAGAATCCTGGAGAACATGCTCATATCGATATATTTTCGAAAGTTTAAGCCCAGTGTTCATGAACTTATCAAAAGTCGTCAGCTTCACCCATTACATTAGGAAATGTGCTTCCTTGGTATGTTATTAAGTTAATATTAAATATTTGCAGCTCTTTTTTACATGTTATGCTTATGTTACTGTTTATTTTACAATTAACAGTTTTACATAAACGTTTGTATAGAATTCATTAATTACATAATTGCTTGCAACAAAACAACTGCAAGGTGGACTGGGGTATTGTTGTGGTCTGGTTAGGGGCCAGAATAAAGACACAAGAGAGGAAATGAGTTAAACAAATATATTAACAAAAGAACAGTAGTACAAACATATACAAATGAAAAGGTTACTCGCACGATTGTCTTATCAGCTATCCGCTGAAATATTAACTCACGCTTAAATGCAGAACCTGCTGCTATTTATAGTTGGAAGAGTTCATGTGTTTTGTATTATATGGTAAATTACCATAACAGGTATATAAGGAGGGGGTCCATGATAGGTAATTCTAGTTTTTGTATCTATATATATATATATATATATATATATATATAAAGTTAAATCTAATGAGTCAGATATACCTACTAATAATAGTTTCACTTAGTAGTTCATCTGAGCAAGAATCTGACTCTTATAGTATTAATTGATTATTTTCAGTTGGCATGACCCTCTTGATCTTTTCTTTTTTTCATTTTTTTTCCCAGGTTAAGTTTGGTAGTATATTTTTACTATCAAACTATTTGCCATTTTTTTCTTACCGCAAGGGTTTACCTATAAGTTTTGTATATATATATATATATATAAGCACGTGGTGTAATGGTTAAAGTCATGGGAAATGGACTCGTCACCCGAGTTCAAATCCTGGATATTGTAATTGCATTTCACTCAGCGCTAATACCCTTGGGAAAGGTATGAATCCTAATCTCCCTCCAGCTATGGATAAATAGTAGGGCAGACTGGACTCTTTAACCTTGGTTAGGCAACCGGCCTAGGAGAAGGAAAACTCTGAATTCAAACCTGTTGAACGCCGCTTAAGAAATTGACCTTGTGTCACATCCTGCTCATGCGGAGGGGTTGGTAAATATATATATATATATATATATATATATAATATATATATATATATAAAGAAAAAAACAGAATTCCAGATATTTCACAAAATATTAGTTACAGAAATTTATATTAAAAACTAAAATTAAAAAATTACAATTATAGTAAAACTCTGCTTTTTGTTTGAAGATCTGTTAAAAATATACAAGGTATTTAAGCTTATGTTATGAAATTTTATGTAACCAAATGACGCAATGATAAATGAACAGCAGTAAACATACATTTTTACATAGTTCAAATGTATATATATATATATATATATATATATATATATTGGAATATTTTGTTATATAAGGTGTGGTACAATACACCACTTAAATTTGTAGACTAAGTGAGGTCACATGGTTTAAACCTCAGTCATTCAACAACCCGAATGTGTGGCTGGTTGACTACTTAATAACTGATACGGAGAGATGTCCATTTGCGATCATTGACGAAGGACTTGCAATACTGAGGAGCACCAAGGAACAACCAAAGGATTCTTTACCAAGGATTTCTGCTGGACAAGTGCTCTTGCTTGAAGCCTAAAAGATGGCCCATATCGTAGCAAAAATTCCTTTTAGAAGTCTGTTGCAGACGATGATGACATCACTCCATGTTGTTGAGGAACCTCTGGTGCAATGATAATGGACGACGCTTGTTGACCTTCTGTTCGCAACATGATCTAGTTATCACCAACACTTGTTTCCAGCTCCATGATATGGACATAAGACAACCTGGATGCACCCTAGATCAAAAACATGGCATATCCTTGACTATGCCATTGTATGGCGCAAAGATCTGCGTGATGTTGTGTACTAGAGCCATGAGAGGGGCTGACAAATGGACTGACCACCGCCTCATTTGTATATCCCTAGACCTCTGCATATGTCTGCCAGTACGTTGTCAAGTGCCACATTCCTGGATAAACCTCAAATCCCTAAATGACCCAGCAAAATTAAATTCTTCCCAAGTAACTCTAGAAACATGTTTAGCAGCCCCTGATCAAACTATTTTTTCTCCCCCCCCCCCCCAAAAAAATAGCTCAGTCTGTAGAGCGTTCGGCTAGAAACCACAAGGTTCATAGTTTGATACCAACCCTAACCAACTCAGCGTATGAGTAGCCCAGGGATCTGTGCAGTAAAGTAGGGAGTTGGTGGTAGGTGTGGCGCTCC
>CM042161.1:61152806-61177806 GCA_023376005.1 Doryteuthis pealeii | reverse complement strand
AAAACAAATGGTGTAGCAATACTACTTTGACTATACATTAATACTCTGTATATATATGAATATGATAAATATTATATGATATATCTGTATATATATATATATATATATATATATATATATATATTGGAGTCATACCTAATTTTGAAAATTAATTAGTTAATAATTAATGAATTTAGGCGGGCATATATGTTTAAATGTAAGGCTAAACAAATCGAGCCTTACATTTGAACATATATGCCCGCCTAAATTCCTTTAAAAAATTGTCGGCTAAAAGCCATATCAAATAAACATATCAAATAAACACATTGTTTGTTTACTTACTCGCATATATATTATATATATATATATATATATATATATATATATATATATATTCCTTTAGTGCTTACATAGTCATGTATTCTGCCATGCATACAACATGGTGGTCTAGTATGACTGTTACTAGGTCACAAGATCCCTAAAGACATAAAATTCTGTTATCTACCAAATACCGTGCATATTACTGAATCCAGAAGCATGTGTAGATATAACAGATATCGTTGTAACAAATGAGCTCATCAACCTGAATTCAAATCCTGGACAAGGTTGTTTGCATTTCACATCACGCTAAATCCCTTGAAATAGAGGCATGAATCCATATTTCTCCCACCCCTTAGCTATGGATAAAAACTGATATTGTGTCACACCCACCCTTGGAAGTACGTTCTATATCCAGATAAAAATCGGTATTGTTTTTCATTATGTTGGAATTTTATATTCTATCAGTATCTCTCACTGTCTCTTGAGTCCCATAAGTTGGGTCAGATGTAGGAGTGCTACTTTTTGCTGAGGTGGACTGCCACACCTACCATAACTTGATTCGGATGTGGGAGCACTACTTATGTAACATGTCTTGGGCTAGAATAGCCTGACAGAGCCCATTTCTTTCCAGGTCTATAAAAAAAAGGAAAATTAGTGGAATGGCCTATTGTTGGTATCAGCAACCCGTGATGCTTAAGGATGTAATCCTGGTGAATAAGCAGTCCATGACATGCAGCACCCCATTTTAGCACTTAGAACAAAATGTGTTTAAAACAAATTAATTACCAATCAAGAACGAATAAAACAAACATCTTCAGCATGAAATGACCCAATAAGGGTTGACATGCCATAAAACCCAACCAGCCAACCAACCAACCCTTTTGATAGGAATTCTTATCTTTTATTTTTTTAAGAACAGGTTTATAAGAATTATTTGCAATATGAGGCAAGGTTAAAAGGAAAATGATGTTAAGTGATGGTAGGTGTGGTGCTCCATTGCAGACATATAAACATTCTCCCTAGTCTAACACTAGTGAAAAGGAGATAGACTCCTTGGTTGTTAGGCTGATACCAACCATAGACCACTTTGCCAACTTCAAAAGAAAGTAAAAAGGTTCCGGGTATGATAACAGCCCTCGCCAACTCAATGCATGAGTAGCACAGTTTGGATCTGTGAGATAATGTGGGAAACTGATCAGTGCCATAATGTGGGGAACTGATGGTAGGTATGGTGCTCCACCACAAACACAAAAGCAATCTCCCTAGTCTAGTACTAATGAAAATTACTAAAGATAGAAAATGTAACACGATTCTGATAAAGTTTTTTTTTTTCTGCATACACAGACAGGACAATGGACATCATTGTCCTAACTTTAAATTTTAAACTTTTTCTTCCACTTCACTGCAACACTTAAGTTTAAAGTTTTGCAGTTAAGTGAAAGAAGAAAAGAAGAAAAAAAAAGAAAAGAAAAATGATGTTTTAAAGGCATATTATTTACAATTTAACTTTAAAAAAAAAAACCAGGATTTTGTACATCTTATTTGGCTGAGACTGACGACTTTTCCAACATCAAAAGAGACAAAAAATAACCTAAAATTAAAGAGGTGAATTGTTTTATTTCCTTTTCATTATTGTTTTTTAACAACAGGTTTATAAGAATTATTCACAATATGAGGCTAGGTTAAAAAGAAAATAATGTTAAGTGATATATTGATCAAAATATGAAAAATATTCCATAAGGTTTTATCAGTGTCTCATCCGATAGCAAAATTGTCCTGTGGAGAATACTTAAACAAATTAACTTAAATCAGATGAAAAGTGAAAAACATCATATTGCTAAAACAGCCATCGACTTGTTTGAGCAAAACAAGTGTTTATGTATTTAAAAACGACGATATCAGACTGTGGCTTCGAGAATTAATGATACATTTGACATTTATTGTACACGCTGATTATCATTCCCCCCTTAATACCCTGTCGACGATCTGCAGGCCATCTTTGTCCTCACCCACATAGCTAGAAATATCCTATAAACCGTTTGCTTGCACCCAGTTCATTTGTACTTCCACCGACCACCTCGTTTGCAACTTACGCACATAAAAGGATGTCAAGTATCTTTGCCTGAGGTGCAAATCAGTTACTTGGTCGTTTCGGGGCCGGTAATGATTAATGTTTATAGAACACTAACCTACTCTCTTCTCCTCCTTCCCTAAAGAGTTACCCTAACTTCACTTACTTACTTGCGTTAACTGCATGTGCTTGTTGACAGCTGAGAGAGCATTGGCTCGTTAACCGACCACTCCAGAAATTGCTGTAATAAGCTACTAATTAGAGACGAGATGATGCAAGTTTCAAATAGTTTCATAATTTGTTTCGAATGCCTGTCATTTTAACTGGCCAGGTGATGAACCCTGATTAGGCTTCATGACCAAATTTTCAAAGGTCTCACAATTTTTCCATCTGGAAAAACATACTGGTTTTGCAAGATAGATGCTAGCATAGAGACCATAAAAATTAAAATGTTTTTCATAGATCAGTACTGAAGCTTAGGATCAGAGTGTTGCTAAGGACACTCTATGAAAATGTTTTTCATAGATCAGTACTGAATCTAAGGATACTCTATGAAAATTTTTCATAGATCAGTGAAACGATCAAAGTGTTGCTAAGGATACTCAATGAAAATGTTTTTAATAGATCAGTACTGAAGCTTACGATCAGAGTGTTGCTAAGGACACTCTATGGAAATGTTTTTCATAGATCAGTACTGAAGCTAAGGATACTGTATGAAAATGTTTTTCATAGATTCTTGGTGAGGCAGAGAACTTTTCAGAACCCCTTTCTAAACAATTCATGTAGTATGAGTCCAATATTTCTTTTAACTGATTAGTTTCACATATAATTTTCTAAGTTGTCTTTGTTTTTTGGGTTTCTTTTAGCTCAATTTATTCTTGGTGGGACTGAGAACTATTCAGTATCCCTTTCTAAATAATTTATGTAGTATGAGTCCTGTCATAATTATGTAGTAGGAGTTCTGTCTTTATTATAACTGATGAGTTTCAAAGATAATTATCTAAGTGGTTTTTTTTTTTTTTTTTTTATTTTTTTAGTTCAATCCATTCTTGGTGAGGCTGAGAACTTTTCATATCCCTTATATAATTATATAGTTTTTTTTTTTAATTGCCTAAATTTGCCAGTTAGAACCTTTTAGTTCAATTGGGCTACTTAACCTCTGATTGTTGTCATCAATTCTCATTGGGCTGGCAGAATCATCGCCACCTGACATCAGAGATGTTATAATGTGCCAAATTCTCTGTCTCCTTCTTGGCAAAAGTTTCAACCTCTCTTCAGAAAAAGAAAAGAAAAAAAAAAAAGAAAAAAAATTCTCCTCCTTCTTTTCTCCCCCCCCCCCCACCTACAAAGCATTCTTTGTGTTTTTCCTTGGAGGCATTTTTTTTCCCCTTCTTTTCCTCTCTGGAAATGGGCAAACAAACGACAGACCATGTGACTCATAAATGAGGCTTAATTAGTCAGAATATGAGTCACGCCCCCCCCCCATTTTTTAACAAATACCGTTGCATGCTCATCCTATCTCTTATGTTACTAGAAAAATCCTAGCCCCCCCCCCCATTTCTTGGTTATGTTTGTCGTACGTGCTGAAGGGTGTTTCAGATAGATTTTGTGTTGTAGGTAACGGAAACCTTATTCAACATTTAACATGAAAATGCATTGCTTTAGTACCTAATCATTTAGTTATACCATACATAAGATACATCACTTACTACACACTTACACACACACATATATATATATATATATATATATGTGTGTGTGTGTGTGTGTGTGTGTGTGTGTGTGTGTGTGTGGTTGAGAATAGAGGAAAGTGTGGATATAACAACTCAGACAGTTAAATTCAGTTGATATTTCGCCTCATTGTATGAAGCTTTTTCAAAACTTTATTGATATAAGTACTTGTACATTCTGCTTTTATAGTGAAAAGGTAAATGGGTAGAATGTACAAGTACTTATGTCAATAAAGTTACAAAAAAGCTTCATACTATGAGGTGAAATATCAACTGAATTTAACTGTGTTGTTATATCCACACTTTCCTCTATTCTCAACCACATTTTGTCAGATTTATTCAAATCCTTATATATATGTGTATATATATATATTTAGGGTCCACCTAGGAATCATAAGGTTCCTAGTTTGATACTGACTATCACCAACTCAGCATATGAGAAGAACAGGGACCTGTGTAGTAAAGTGAGGAGCTGATGGTATGTGTGTCACTCCACCTCAGATGCTAAAACAATCTCTTTGGTCTAGCACTAGTGAAAAGGAGATAGACTCCCTTGCTGTATAGCTAATACTAATATTAGGCTGCCCCGCTGACTTTACTTACTATATATATGAAAAAAAGTTTCTTTATGACTGTTTGTACAACAAACAGACAGTGAGGGAGTCTATCCCCTTTTCACTAGTGCTAGACCAAGGAGATTGTTTTTTTTTGTTTTTTTTAGGTTTGTTTTGTTTTACGGCATATCAACCTCAGTGGGTCATTTAATGCCAATAAAGTTTTGAAATAAATCAATTCTTAATGGATAATACAATTTTTTTTATAAATACATTTTTCTATTTAACCCATAGATGGGACCCTAACAGGTACTACCACTCCGGGTCAGAGTGGACCAGGGAGCAATGCTGATGAAGGGGTGCTCCACATTCCCCAAACCTCCAAAACTGGAACCTCACCATCAGATAGAGTTTAACGTCATTCCCAGGACATGTAGACCCTCAGCCACCGCCTTCTAGCACCCATATGATAAAAAGTGGTTGGGGCTTGCCATAATGGCAATAGGGTTGGGAAAATCATATAGGTGCTAGGGGGAGATTGTTTTGGCGCCTGAGGTAGAGTCCAACACCTACCATCAGCTCCCCACTTTACCGTACAGATCCCTGTACTACTCATACGCTGAGTTGGTGAGGAGCCGGTATTGAACCCTGAACCTTGTGGTTCCAAGCCAGATGCTCTACTGACTGAGCTAAGCTGGCCCTAAAGTCAATGTAGAATACTAAAATTATTAAAGAATGAGAATGAAAAGGACAAAAAAAAAACTGTGCTGATATTAAATTGTTGCACTATATGAAAAATAGCAGCATAGATGGAGTTTTTTTTAAATTCAGTAGAGTGTGAAATTTTTCATATAATTAAGATACTGAATAACAATAAGAATGAAATAGAAAATTTTATGTACAAATTTCAATTCTGGAAGTAAAATATTGAAAGAGGGAAAAAACCTTTTAAAAAAAGAGTGTAATGCATTTTAATTTACTAATTTAGTCAACATTAAAAAATCAAAAAGGGTTAGTTGGTAGAGCGTTCGGCTAGAAACCACAAGGTTCCTTGTTCGATACCGGTCCTCGCCAACTCAGCGTATGAGTAGCACAGGGATCTGTGCGGTAAAGTAAGGAGCTGATGGTAGGTGTGGCAATCCACTTCAGACGCAAAAACAATCTCCTTGGTCTAGCACTATTGAAAAGGGGATAGATTCCCTTGCTGACTGGCTGATACCGACTTTAGGCCGCCCCATCGACTTTACTACAAAAATGAAATGGTTCTCTAACTAGTATTATTTGTATCATTCAGACTATTGTCCTCATCTTCATTATAATCTGTACAATGTTTAGGCTGATGTGCTCTCCGGCCTTCTTCAGGTATTTCTTGTCGGACTCGGGAACCTTCTCGGATTCGGCCAAATACTAATTATCAAGCCTCATCTCAAAAATTCAGAGAGATAGTTCTCTAACTAGTTTAACAAACATTTACTACTACAGGGTGGGTGACCAGTTAAGCAGGTACTGCAAGCAGCCTGTGTCCTTTGTTTATCAAAATGACTTAATTCAGCTTTAAATGATCCACAAGGGTTAATGTAATAAAACAAAACAAACAACCAACTAACTTCTACAGTAAATTCAACCCACCAACATTTTTAACTTTGGCCGAGCAAATATCAATATATTGACTTCATAATATTCTTGATTCTACACCAGAAACTTTGGTGGAATTTTCTTGATATGTAATTATTTTAAAAAGTTTTCATTTTTTATTTAATAGAAACTTATGTCAAATACATATACATACATACCTACATACATACACACACACACACACACACACACACACACACACACACATATATATATATATATATATATGTATATATATATATTATTTCTTTAGGAAAACATTTAATCTGTTTGGTAATTTAATGTATGTATAAAAAATATGAAAAGAAAACTACTTGTTGACATTTTCCTATTAACCTTTTGATATAAATATTGACCTGCAGCTTGAAAAAAAAAATAACCCTGAGAATATGATAATGTTTGTAATAATGTGAAAAAAATATAAATAATGTTGATTATATAAGTGCTCTGATGACAATGACAAAAATAATAATAATAATAATAATAATAATAATAATAAGGGTACTTGTCTTTCTTTGATCAGTATTGATCTTCCTTACATCTGATAACAACAATGATAATAATAATAATAATAATAATAATAATAATAATAACTTTCATTCTATTATTATTATTATTATTATTATTATGTGATTAAAAAAAACATGGAATTGAGTGTCCATATTTCTTTGATCAAACGGATCTCCTTCAATATCCAGAAGAAAGCTATTTTGACTTTTTAACTACGACTCCACCCCCACTACACTCCCCTATCTCTATATTTTCAGGACTTGAGAATTTGTTCATACGCAACAATGGCGTAACACGACTGAGGCAAGATTCCTTCGAGGAATTACTGCATCAACAAATTGCCCCTCTCCCATAATCTTTCTCAAAATGACGCCCCCCTCCCCTGACACCATGTAAAGTGATTTGTAATGGCCAAACTAAAAGGTTAGCCTCTGACCTGTGGCGTGTAAAACCTTTTTGTAAAACTTCTCAAAACTTCTTTTTTCTTTTCTTTTTTTTTTTTAAATATTGACGCATAAGGTTTCTTATATTTAGAAAATAACTTTTCATAAAAAAAAAAAAGACCTTTGATAATATTCAATGTCCTTTAGTAATATTTACTGGTACATAAGTATATTTATCTTTGGAGAAACTTATATTTATTTATATACTAGAAGCGGCTACCCAACGTCACCTGGGTAGAGGGGGAGAACCCTGGTGTATTGATTTGTTTACTTTTGAGATTTACAAATGCTGGAATATTTTTAAGAATTTAAATGCTATTTCTATGCATATTTGAATTTCTAGATATCTTTGAATATGAATAAAATTTTAATAATTTTTGCACAGAAAGCAAGAACCAGTGATATTTAATGTGCATATATTTACTTTGTCATTAATTGTTTTATTTTTGTAGTTTTATCCGGACATACATACAAACATACACACTAACTGCCCTTTATATATATATACTAGAAGTGGCTACCTGGTATTGCCTGGGTAGAGAGGGGGGGTATAATAAAAAGTTAGTCTCGCAGATCCATTGATTGTTTTGGTCTTACATAATTGATTTATGGTTTTAATCACAAATGTAACCAATGATTTTCCCTTTTCTTAATATTCAAATCCTAATTTTTAAATTTCTTCGAATATTGATCAAATCTTCATAATTTTTGCACAAAAAGCAAGAACTGGTAATATCTAATGTGTATATATATATATATATTTACTTTACTGTTTTATTTTCGTAGTTTCGTCCAGACCCGCATGCATACATACACACTAACTACCCTTTATAGTTTCACCTGGACATACATACATACACTAACTGCCCTTTATATATATACTAGAAGTGGCTACCTGGTATTGCATGGGTAGAGGAGGGTATAATAAAAAGTTAGTCCCGCAGATCCATTGATTGTTTTGATCTTACATAATTGATTTATGTTTTAATCATGAATGCAACCAATGACTTTCCTCTCTCTTACTATTCAAATCCTAATTTTTATATATTTTTCCAGATATCAATAAAATCTTCATTATTTTTCCACAAAAAGCAAGATCTGATGATAGTGAATGTGTATATATATTTATTTTGTCATTAATTGTTTTATTTTTCGATTTTCGGTACTTATTTTCTCATAGAACAGCAACTGTAAAAAAATTTTTTTGGTTTCTATTCATAACTTCGGTCTTTTATCTCTTTATTTATACTGTAATTAGTATTGAAAATGACCAACTTGCAAAATATTTTTGTAGTTTCCTCCAGACATACATGAACACACACATACATACATACACACAACTACCCTTCTTATATTTATTCATATATAAATAAATGGAGGTGCATGGTCTAATGGTTAGAGTCAAAGAAAATGGACTCCTCAACCCGAGTTCAATTTATGGACGAAGTTGTTTGCATTTCACATAGCGCTAGTACTCTTGGGAAAGGTATGAATCCAATTCTCCCTCCAGCTATGGGTAAATAAGAGGGCAGACTGGGCTCTTTAACCATGGCTAGGTAACCAGTTTAAGAGAAGGAAAACTCTGAATTCAAACCTGTTAAACTGTGCTTAAGAAATTGACATTGTGCCACATCCTGCTCGTGTGGAGGGGTTTGGTATATATATATATATATATATATATATATATATATATATGATAGCAAAAACTAAAAAAAAAAATATATATATATATATAATAGCCAAAACAATATCCCTGGTTTAGCACTTGCGAAAAGGCAGGGGGGGGGTAGACTCCCTTGCTGTCTGGCTGAGACTGACAATAGGCCACTCTGCTAACTTTTAGTATCATTTTAAAATTTAATTAACGTTATTACAAACATGATTTCTTTTCCTGCCCTCTTTTTTTTCCACTTGGATGACGTTTTTAACATCCACCCCACCCCCTTGCGCACCTTCCACTAATTAATTTTCCAGTCATTTCATTAAGGTCATTTAAGTGCAGAAGGGACAAATGTGTAACAGGTTCCTTTCCTATTTAAAGATGTCTGAATAATGTTTAGACAAGATTTATAACTTTATCTGCTATTTTATTACCTTTATATAAGGACAGTACTAAACTTAATTTCACCATGGGAGTTCGGGGGGGGGGGCATCTGTGAGAAGATACCATACTGTCTAGAAATGGCCCTTATTAGAATTCTTTAATTCTAGGCAGTCACAATCATTTGTTGTCCAATTAACATTTTGCTGTTGAGTGTGAACAGGAAAACTTTATTTATAATTATTATTGTTATTATTTCACTCCTTTAGAGTTTTTCACATCAGTGTTAGCTGATGGTCTTTCACTGGAGTCTGAGTAACAACAAGTCTCCTCAGGTCTGTGTACTCACAGGGGTATCCAGGCGACACTCACATAACTTAAGTAAAAAAAAATGTAAAGTCAACGGGGCGGCCTAAAGTCTGTATCAGCCAGTCAGCGAGGGAGTCTTTCCCCTTTTCAATAGTGCTAGAACAAGGAGATTGTTTTAGCATCTGAGGTGGAGCGCCACACCTACCATCAGCTCCTTACTTTACTGCACAGATAGATCCCTGTGCTACTCATACGCTGAGTTGGCGAGGACCGGTATCGAACTAGGAACCTTGTGGTTTCTAGCCGAATGCTCTACCGACTGAGCTAATCCAGTCACGTAACTTACCTAACATTAATTATATAGCAATATTTACCTCTGTACATACACAAACCCAAATGTTCACAATAAACTTGTGCATATATCTCTATTTACACATGAGCAACCACACACACAAAACACCTAAAAATGCACAATGCCTTTTTTCGATATACACACAGTCATACTCACACCTTAAAAGAGAATATTTGACGTCATATTTCAAACCGTCCACTTTATTCAGCGTCCTTTCTTCAGACTTCAAATTTTGAACAGACTGATAAACAAGGACTATCATTTGCTTTTCTCGTTATTCTGTGATTAAATTTTTTTATCACCTTCCATATACCAACAAATGCCCTGAAGATGATCTAATTAATAGATCAAAACACTGCAGCGTCGGCCAATAAACTTACCATTCAATTTATCTAAACCTGTGTTTTTTCAATTTTCTTAATATACTACATACCGTCGGATTCATTCCCTTTTCTTCACACACACATATGTATATATATATGCACACATTTATTTATGTGTACATTGGACATATGTATATACATAAACATGGGCATATATATATATATAATGTTTGTGTGCATATGTATATTTCATTTAGCAAATATAATTGCATGCATAAACTTGCATATTAACACTTGTATGCACATACACATTCATAAATATATTTGTCAAATCCATCTGTGCTCAATGGATATGGCTTGGGTTTGTTTCTTCTGTATTCTCATACACACACACACACACTCATACTATATATATATATATATATATATATTATATATATATATATATATACTTCATAAAATACAACTGAATCATGTATCAGACTCCAATCCCCTGTCTTTCTTTCTGCCCTTGATTGATCATAATTGATTTTTGATATTATTTCCTGCTTGTTTTTGGCAATAAGCAAGTGAAAATGAAACGACGAATGAGGTACGAGTAACTACTTAACCATTCAGTGCCAATGACAAATAATAATAATAATAATAATAATAATAATAATAATAATAATAATGAAACTAGTAGCAAAGTAAACAAAAAAAACAACAAACAAACAAATAAATAAATAAAAAATACAGAAATTGGAAGTTTTTTGATCCTAAGAGGAAATTGAAATGAATTTATATGAAGAGGATTTGAACAAGATGGAAAAAGAAAAAAAAGAAAAGAAAAAAAAAGGAAAAAGAAGTTAATAAAAAAAAAAGGAAATAATATCATAGAAGAAAAATAAAAAAAAAGATAGAAAAAAACAAAAAAAAAAACAACCGTCTCTTCCTGTCCCCTTTCTCTTCCCCACCCCTCTTCATCTGAAAACCTGGCTTCTTCCTAGGCATCCATTTTTTTTTCTTTCTTTTATCGTGGTCATCACTACTCATAATAATTTGCCATCTTGATTAGACAAGGGCTGTCCTTATGTCTGGTTGGGCTGTCTTCATCATCATTATGTATACATAAGGAAAAATAAATATTATTCATCTTCCTTTGATGGTAGAAATTTATAAAACATTGCATGTTTAGTCTCGTCTGTGATAGAAATGAGGTATTTTGGCTCATTAGAATGTCTATAAATGTACTTTTGGCATATTAAACAAAAAGAATAAATAGCAATCAAGATAATAGATTTGTTGGGATCAGTATTCTTGGTTTTTATTTTTATTTATTTATTTTTTGATGGGGGTAAGGGATTTGTTGCTGTGTTTCAGCCATCGAACTCTTCAGCTTTCAATCTACCTATACGAGGTGTTCATTGTGTAATGGTTATCACTCTTACAATTAACTTTCAAAGAAACAAAAACTTAACAAACTGTCATCCTGTTATATTTATTTCAACCACAAACTCAAAATGAGTCTAGCGTCTTTAAACCTGTCTGAAGAGGCTAGACTCATTTTGAGTTTCTGGTTGAAATCTTATTATAATGGAGATTGTGTGTTTTTCTGTCTGTAACCGAAACTATATTCCTACTCAAGTCACAATTCTCTTAGTTATTGACATCACATCCTCCATGATTTTATTTTTATTTAAACCTCAATTATTAATAAAATTATTTTACATAATTAATACTGTTAACCATGTATACATACTGACAACATGCAATTATATTTATATATACAACAAAATAGCGGTTTACAGTGTGAATGGGAAGGCTAATTTGCATATTAATATTAAAAAATCGAATTTAATAAATATGTGCTTAGTATTATTGATTTCTGTTTGGTTTTATTTTAATGAATATAAGCAAAAATCTCTTCAATAAATCTTAAATGAAATCCATTAACAAGATAAAATAACTGTCATTTTATTATTTACTTCCTCTTTTAACTAAATACTTAAATTAGAAAAAAATAACAATGAAAGATGAGAGTGATGGAAGAGTAAGTTTCAGTTGTTCTATTTTTCAATTATACTCCCTCTGTTTCAAATCTTTTTATCTGCATTCTTATTTAGTTTCATTAGCCTTTCTGATTTAATACAATATTTTATTACATTAAAACTTAAATACTTGCACCCGGAGAGTGCATATATTTGCTAGTAAATATAACAGGATGACAGATATAAGGGATTTGTTGCTGTATTTCAGCCATTGAACTCTTCAACTTTCAATCTACCTATACGAGGTGTTCATTGTGTAATGGTTATCACTCTTACAGAAGGTACCTGGTATAATAGTCACTCTATGGAAAATGGACATGGCTTGAGGAGTTCAAATCCTGGACGAGGCTGTTTGCATTTCAGATAATATTAATATCCTTGGGAAAGTATTTATCTGAATATTTGAGATGAGGTTTGATCATTTGTATTATTCAGACTATTGTCCTCATCTTTATTGTTATCTACACAACGTTTCGGCCGATAAGTCCTCCAACCTTCTTCTTCGGAAAGGTTTGAATCCAATGATTTTCCCTCCACCTATGGACAAATAGTAGAGCAGACCAAGCTCTTTAATGTTGGTATGTTAACCAGTCTAGGAGAAGGAAATCTCTGAATACAAAAACCAAAAACAAAATGGACTCTCTCGTCAATTCCCACGCATGAGGTTTCATCGAATGAACAACCTACACATTGGTTTTGTTTATAGTGGTGAAGGCTTGTGTTGGACCATCCACACTTTTTAGCACAGTCAATAGGAATGAATTGGTGTACAAGTAATGCCACAAGCCCAATCAACAACTGACCTCAGATTTTTCAATTCAAAGTTTTCCTTCTCTTAGCCTGGTTATCTATCCAAGGTTAAAGAGCCCAGTCTGCCCTACTATTCTACCCATAGCTGGAGGGAGAATATATGGATTCATACCTTTCTCAAGGGTATTAGTACTATGTGAAATGCAAATAGCCTTGTCTAGGATTTGAACTCGGGTTGACGAGTCCATTTCCAATGAGTCTATCCATTATGCCATGCACCTCCATATATATATATATATATATATATATATATAGAATTAAACAAAAGGCACATCTCCTGTTTAACAATTTTATTTTTTATCTTTTCTAATTTTCTGGCCAACTTTTTAATATTTGTGTGGAATTGGATAAGTCCACCAAAGTTCAGTTCCCGAGTACTTAAAATTAATTTCCAATACAGTACACACATTCTAAAATGCCTATAACACCTTTCTCACCAATTCTTCTCCTTCCAGCCTCCACATTAATATAATTAAAAAAAAAAAAAACTGGAATACATCACTGATGATGGCACTTCGAAGTGATGTGCCTTTTGTTTAATTCTACATGAATAAATGAAAGAATGCTGCCCAAATACACACACACACACACACATATATATATATATATATATATATATATATATGTGTGTGTGTGTGTGTGTGTGTTGAACTGAGCAGATATTTTTTTGTCTGCAAAACTTGTTCATAGTCCTTTCTAGGTGCTGAATAGATGATATAATATCAGGCTGGAATTAGCTGATGAATTTGCCATAACTTATTTGTTCCTCAGGTGGAAATGTAAAAACAAACTAGAAAGGACTATAAACAAAATTTGCAGACAAAAATGTCTGAATGAAGAAATGCTGTCTAATTATATATACCAAACTTTCTGTTCAAGTAAGATGTGACACAAGTTCAATTTCTTAGGCAGAGTTTAACAGAGTTTTACTTTTCCTAGACTGGCTGCTTATCAAAGGTATAAAGAGCCCAATCTGTCCTACTATTTACCCATAGCTAGAGGGAAAATAGTTAGATGCACTCTTTTCCCGAGAGCATCAGCATTATGTAAAATTCAAACAGACTTGTTCAGGATTTGAACAAGATTTGTCGGGTCAGTTTCTTATGATGATAACCATTGCACCACAACCACCTCTACAAATATATACGATTAATAAGTAATCATTTACTGAAAGTTTAACAGGTTTTAATTCAAAGTTTTTCTTTTCCTAGACTGGTTGCCTAACCATGGTTAAAAAGCCCAGTTTGCCCTACTCTTTATCCATAACTGGAGGGAGAATGGTTCGATGTATACTTTTCTCAAGGGTATTAGCACTATGTGAAATGCAAACAGCCTCGTCCAGAATTTGATTATCTCTCACCATATCCATTTCCTACAACAGTAACCATTGCACCACAACCACCTCTACAAATATATGTATGCATATGTGTGTGTGTGTGTGCGTGTGCTATACAAAAAAATATAGAAATAAATATAATTGAATTTGTAGTTTTTGAAGTTGAAATAAATTTTTATCTTGTAATTAATTGGATAACCACTCAATTTATAATTTTCTTTATTATTTACTCTTTTATATTTTCTGTCAAAATAACACTTATCAGAAAAAAAAAATGATAGCAAAATTTTCTAATAATTTTGTAAAAATCTGAAAATCCAGACGGTTTCAAAGATAAAAAAAAAATGATGAAATATCACAGAAATTACTTAGTGATTTTTTAAATCTTTGCCTACTTTAAACCACTCACAGCAGCTCACATACCAATGCAATCCTACCGTTAGTCACTGGCAGTGACTCTTGCACGTGCCACTTGTTTACATTGAAAAATCACTATATGAAAAACCCTGCCATCTTTTGTTTTGTCTGTGAACCAACCCTGAGACAGGTACATGATCCTTTTGCAATAGGGAACCAGTTGAAGAAAAATACCAAGAAAATTTGGTAGGCAAAGTGTTGTAGTAATTTACCATGCACTCATGAATTCTTCCAACTATAAATAGCAGCAGGTTCTGCACTTAAGAAAGTGTTAATATTTCAGCGGATAGCTGATAAGACAGCCTCGCGAGTATTTTTTAATTTGTATATGTTTGTACTACTGTTCTTTGTTAATATATTTGTTTAACTCATTTCCTCTCTTGTGTCTTTATTTTGGCCTCTAACCAGGCTATAACATATAGAGTTAAAAAAATTATTCACTGATCAGGATAAATATTGAAGATTGTGTTGGACCAAATTTCCAAGTAGGAAAAAGTCTACCTTGAAAATCAGCATTTTAAAACTTAGCTTTTACCTGGGCTCATTATTGATGTTGAACTTAGAACTGCTCATTTTGCTAACCTTTGAAGATTTGGTGGAATATGGTAGATTCTATCTGTTTTCAAGTTCTGAGAATACAGCAAGACATTACAAGGGAAAAGTAGAGTTAGAAAATGAATTTATTTATTTCCTGATGGAATAAAAGGCGAGAGTCACACCAGTTTTTCAATGAGACCTGAGAAATGCTGAGTATCATGACAGTTAGAAAGAGTCTGTTCAAAATCCAGTAAAATTTTTAGTAGCATCTCATATATATATATATATATATGAGGTGCTACTAAATATCTAAAAAAAAAAAAAAAAAGAGACTGTTTGAAATCCACTAAAATTTTTAATTGCACCTAATATATATATTCATATTCATATATATATATATATATATATATATATATATATATATAAAGTAAATGGAAATTAACCCGACAGTATGAATTTAACATTTTTTAGAAAAAACAAATGATGTTAATAGTTTGCTGACAGAATCTGTTTTGACCTCTTTAATAGAGCGGTCTTCATCAAGAGTAACATATGAAGGAAAGACGGAATAAATAACCGTTAGAAAGAGGGGTACAAACGAACGCTGGTGTTCGATGCTGGAATTTATTATTAAAAAATACGTATTCTGTGTTAAAGATAAAATTGATTTTAATTTTAAAAATCAGAAGCATAATAAAAATTCAAAAGAGTTTGATGTAAAAATATATATTCGTTTGTACCCCTCCTTCTAACGATTATTTATTCCGTCTTTCCTTCATATGTTGCTCTTGATGAAGACCGCTCTATTAAAAAGGTCGAAACAGATTCTGTCAGCAAACTATTAACATCATTTGTTTTTTCTAAAAAATGTTAAATTCATATATATATATATATATATATATATATATATATTCATTCCCCAACATAACTTTGCTAAGGTAAGACACATTTTATCTTCTCCAATATTTTATATAGTAATTATATTAATTCAATGCTTCAATAGAGAAACCTATGGATGTGAAGAAGACTTAAAAATTATCATATTTTTCTTTTGGGCGAGGTCCTTTAGAAAAAGTCTTTTTCATTTATTCCATTCATTTTTTATTGTATTCATTCATTTATTTTTACATTAATTCTTAACTATATATATATATATATATATATATATATATATATATATATATATATATGAGGTGCTACTAAAAATCTAAAAAAAAGAGATTTCAAAATCCACTAAAATTTTTAATACTTCATATATATATATATGAGGTGCTACTAAAAAATTGTAGATTTTGAATAGTCACTTTTTAACTGTCAAGATACTCAGCATTTCTCATTGAAAAACTGATTTGATTCTCACCTTTATTCCATCAGGAAATAAATAAATTCATTTTCTAACACGATATGTATAAGTAAATGAATAAAAGAATAAATGGCTACCTTGATTTAGATATAGATTTATTTCAACATTTCTTTGTCTCATCAGTCTGATCTTTGTTAATTCGAAGACTTCATACCCAGTCTCATTGGTATCTACACTAAGGTATGCATTTATTTATAATACTCTGTATATGTAAAAATATATACACAAATCTTTATATATACGTTTGAGTTCTCAATTTTGGTTGAATCCTATCAGGAAAACACATTGTTGTATCAACCACCTATATATATATAT
The DNA here is from genome assembly GCA_023376005.1 of Doryteuthis pealeii. Lineage (NCBI taxonomy): Eukaryota > Metazoa > Mollusca > Cephalopoda > Myopsida > Loliginidae > Doryteuthis > Doryteuthis pealeii. The sequence continues at coordinate 61,160,730 of CM042161.1, read as the reverse complement.
ATATATATATATATATATATGGAGGCGTGTGGGCTAGTGGTTAGAGTCGTGGAAAATGGACTCGTCGATTCGAGTTCAATTCCTAGACGAAGCTGTTAGCATTTCACATAGTGCTAATACCCTTGGGAAAGGTATGAATCCATATATTCTCCCTCCACCTATGGGTTAAATAGTAGGACAGACTGAGCCCTTCAGCCTTGGGTAGGTAACCAGTCTAGGAGAGGGATAACTCTGAATTCAAACTTCCTGAGGTCGGTCGTTGATTGGGTTTGTGGCAACCCTTGATGCACCAATTCTTTCCTATCGACTGTGCCAAAAAGTGTGGATGGTCCAACACAAACCTTCACCGCTATAAACAAATCCCTGTGTGGGAGTTCATTGTGTGTATGAACCCTCATGCGTCGAAAATCGACGAGAGAGTCCATAATATATATATCTTATTATAATGGAGATTGTGGGAGAGAGTCCATAATATATATATCTTATTATAATGGAGATTGTATGTCTGTAACCGAAACTATATTACTATTCAAGTCACAATTCCCTTTGTTATTTACATCACATTCTCCATGATTTTATTTTTTATTTAAACCTCAATTATTGATAAAATTGTTTTACATCATTAAAGCTGTTGACCATATCTACATACTAATAACATGCAATTGTATTTATATATACAAGAAAATAGCAGTTTACAGTGTGAATGGTAAGGCTAATTTGCATATTGATCTTAAAAAATTGATTTTAATAAATATATGCTTAGTATTATTGATTTCTAATTGTTTGGTTTTATAGTAATGAATATGAGCAAAAATCTCGGGGATAAATCTTAAAAGAAATCCATTAACAAGAAGAAATAACTAATATTATTCTTTACTTCCTATTTTAACTAAATAGTTAAATTAGGAAAATTTACCAATGAAAGACGGGAGTAAGGGAAAATGATGGAAGTGTAAGTTTCAAAGTTGTTCTATTTTTCAGTCATACCCCCTCTGTTCCAAATATTTTTATCTGAATTCTTATTCAGTTTCATTAACCTTTCTAATTTAACATGATATTTTATTATATTAAAACTTAAATACTTGCACCCGGAGGGTGCATATATTTGCTAGTATATATAAGTTAGGGTACTGTATACATGAAGTCAATGGCACTTGATAACTGACAGTTTCTCACCTATGCAATTTTAAAAACAAAATCAATGCTATTTTAGCTTATCAAGCACTTGGTTTGAAAATCACTTTGGCAAGAAACCAAACATTGTTGATTTCATGTCTCCACTATGCCTAACTTAGATGTACGTGCTCTATCAATGATATTGAGCACTATTTACTTATACATATATCAAACTATCTTATCAATATCATATATAAATATATGTATAATACATGATTCTACTTGGAGAATTTTATCAAGACATCTACTATCCCCTAGCTTGTACATGCAGTACCTACGTCAAAATTAGCATTTTTCCTCAGGCTGTTAATTATTTCCTATTATAATTAAATTGTTCCATAACTCTGAGTTTCATGAAAAATTTCCATCTTATGACCGTGGTGACACATGACACCAGAGTAATAGAACATCATTATTTGATATCTTAAATTTTAAACCTGGTCTGCAGCCCTAGCACCTATATGATTGTCCCAAGCCCTATTGCCCTAATGGTAAGCCCCAAATCTTTTTATAGTTTGCTATTACACCACGATGGGACACCGATTAATCGGCTGGTCACGTCAAGCCATAGCACCTATATGATTGTCCCGAACCCTATTGCCCTTATGGCAAACCCCCCAACCCTTTTTATCTTATATGTGCTAGAAGGCAGTGGCTGAGGTTCTTAGAGCCCTTTCAGCTGGGGAATTAGAATACACTGACTGCACCTCTGCAGAGGGGTGAGAACTCCCCAATGTGGCCACCTGTTGGCTGTAGGTGGTGACCCATGATTTTTAAGGATGGTGGCTGAGCAGTCCATGACATGCAACACTCAACTTTAGCCAGTACTTAAGCTAGATGGGCAGTCAGAGAGCCCCCCCCTCCCCGGATCAATCAGCTGATCACGTCAAGCCTTACCACCTATATGATTGTCCCAGCCTGATATCCCTTATGACAATCCCCAACTCTTTTTATCATATATGTGCTTGAAGGTGGTCACTGAGGGTCTTCGTATCTTGGGTATAATTTTAAACTGCATCTAATAATAAAGTTCCAATTCTGAAACTCCGGGGAGTGTGGGGTACCCCTTCATCACCATTATTTCCAGACTACCCTGACCCGTAATGGCAGTACCTATTAAAGTCTCATCTATGAGTTAAATTAAAAACACTAGTTTAAAAACATGTGTTTTTAAAAAATTGAGTACCCATTAAGAATTAATAAAACAAAACGTCTTCAGCATAAAATAACCCAAAAAGGGTTGCCATGTCATAATATCTATCTAACCAACCAACCAAACAAACCTGGTCTGCTAAAATAGTATTGAGCTCTTTTTAACTCTTTTCTTACATAATTTGTTTTTAGTAATCATTATTATTATTAATCACACACATATACCCTAACTACTGTGCATAAGCAGAATGCGACACATGATCAATTTCTTAAGCGGATTTTAACAGGCATGAATTTAGAATTTTCCTTCTTCTAGACTGATTGACTAACCAAGGTTAAAGAGCTGAGTCTGCCCAACTATTTACTCATAGCTGGAGAGAAAATAGTTGCATACCTTTCCCAAGGAGGTTAGTGCTATATGAAATGCAAACAGTCTTGTCCAGGATTCGAACTCATGTTGGCAAGTCCAATTCCTTCTCCATAAACATTAAACCCCTCCCCCCGCTATATGAGCCCATAATAAATATATATATATATATATATATTATCAATATCTTTGTGATTTTGTGAATAATTTTCATTTATTTGTATCCACATGTACATGATAAGCAGATTATATATTAATATCTATACTCACAGAAATACATTTACTCCTCCAAGAAAAATCAATTGTCTGTAATAATAGGGGGGGGGCACAATTATTGAACGAAAATTTGGTAATCACGTTTTCATTTCTGCTTTGTTTTTAATTAACCTCCTCCCCTTCCTCCTGCTGCCCCCAATTTGATGGCCGAATTATTCTCTTGGGAGATGCACTTTTCTCAAGTAAGTTTTGGCATTAATAAAAATAGATTTTATTTATTTATTTATTTTTGGCACTGTCATTATATCAATAAGCATAGAAAGACATTTCTTTTTTTTCTTTTGTCTTATCTTTTTAGATTTGGGGATTAAATTGTTTTTCATATACACCCCCATATCTTGGGCATCGTATCATGATTTAGTGGCTAGCAAGCTAGTCTCACATATCCATTATTACTGAATAGCAAGTTCGATCCTCACTGGATGCCTGATATTTGTAATCTTGTGTTGGTTGGTTGGTTGGGTTTTATGGCATATCAACCCCTGGGTTATTTTATGCCGAATACTTCTATTGTTAATTTGGTATTCAAAAATGTTTAATACCGACAAAGTTTTGAAAATTTCATTTTTAATGGATAATACAATTTTGTTTATAAACTCATGTTTTCTATTTAACCCATAAATGGGACCCTAACAGGTACTACCACTTTCGGCCTTCTGGGGGAATTGTTACTTTTTTGTGTCTTTTTTATTTATTTATTTATATTTAATTTAATTTTGTTTTATTTTATTTGGTTTAATTTATTTTTATTAATCCCCACAATACCAACAATTGTGAAGCGTGTGGTGTAATGGTTAAAGTCATGGGAAATGGACTCGTCGCCCCGAGTTCAAATCCTGGACGTGGTAATTGCATTTCATTTAGCGCTAATATCCTTGGGAAAGGTATGAATCCTACTCTCCCTCCAGCTGTGGGTAAATAGTAGGGCAGACTGGGCTCTTTAACCTTGGTTAGGCAACCGGCCTAGGAGAAGGAAAACTCTGAATTCAAACCTGGTGAACTCCGCTTAAGAAATTCACGTTGTGTCGCATCCTGCTCGTGCGGAGGGGTTGGTAAATATATATACTTTCAACCTTGTGTAACATCCTACCTGTGGGAAATGGGTTGGGTAAATATCAACACTCCCATATCTTGGGCTCCTCATTTAGTGTAATGGTTATGTGAGCTAGGCAAGCAGACCATTTTTAGTGATGTTGATTCTCACTGGGTGCCCTATACTTTAGGCTTTGTGCCAAACTAAGCTATGCAGAGAGTAAATGACTATGCCGCCAGATCTTTCATTGCATTCTTTCATATCATTAATCAATGTGCTCGTACGATAAACTTAACAAATAAGATATTAACTACTAACTACTTACATGTTTGAAAGAAATTATTTTTTTATTATATCAACTGATGTAGTAGAAAATCACAAACAGCTGGCTAATAATGAGTAGCTCCTTCCTTGCCTTGAATAATGACAGCTATGCAATATGTCATGGAATCTACAAGATACTAGTGTCATTACATCTGGTAGTTTGTAGTGTTTCTTTGGTTGTTAGTTCTACGTGGTTTAAGCTCGCTTGTATTAGTGTCTAATCCCCATTAAAACTAGTTCTTCCTTCTTGTGGGATGGTAAGCTGAAAGGGAATTTAGGAAAAGAAGTGGAAGAAACAAAGATAAGGATAACTTTAGGGTAAGACTTTTATTAGTTGATTCACACTATTTCTTTGAGGGGACTTATTTTTCTGAGCAAGTCAAGGTGTTTCTTCTTCAAAGTCCTGGGATAAAAAAGGGGGCAAAGAAAACTTTTTGGCTGAAAGAATTCAGAAAATCACAAACAGCTGGCTAATAATGTGCAGCTCCTCTCTTGGCCTGAATAATGACAGCTATGCAATATGTCATGAAATCTACAAGATGCTAGTGTTATTATGAAGGATAGTCAAAAAGTAATGCCATTTTCTTTATTTCATGTTAAGTTTTTTTTATAAAACAAACATTGAGACACTAACAAGGCTCAGAGCAAGAATCCAAGGAGTAAGACCCGATCGACAAGGTCCTCTTTCTACATGACAATGCTTGACCACACACAAGCATCAGGACAAGGGAGAAAATCACCTCATTCGAGTGGACAACTTTACCGCATCCTCCATACTCACCAGATATAATGTCTTCAGCCTCCTGAAAGAGGGTTTGAGATCAAACATTATTCCAGTGACAAGGAAGTGAAATCTATAGTGAAGAAGTGGCTCAATGAACAGTCAACAGTATTTTACGGGGTAGGGATACATGTTCTCATTTGAAGGTGGAACATTGTTATTGAGAGAAATGGTGAGAAGTAGGGTTGTGATCCACGGAGGACCAGCTTTATTTTGATGTATGATACATGTTCCTATGTTGGTAATTATACCTGTTCTAAACAAAATGGCATTACTTTTTGACACATCCACGTACATTTGGTAGTTTTCTATCTCCAGGGTTGACCACAATTTAATTGTTTCTCTCAGTGCATGAGTAGCACAACTTGGATCTGTGCGGTAAAGTGGGGAACTGGTGGTTGGTGTGACACTGCAAGTCAGATGCAAAAAGAATCTTTCTGATCTAGCACTAAGGAAAGGGGATAGACTCTCTCACTGTCTGGCTGATACTGACTCCACCAACTTATTTATATCATGGATATACAATTTATATCATGGATATACAATTTATATCATGGATATACAAACAGAGATGCTGATAGGTATGCATCTTGCATCCCTGATGCACAAAAATCCTATCCATGCATCCCAGTGTTTTTCATTTTTCTTCCCTCACCATTTCAAGCTAACTGTAAATGCATTTCAATAGTTTCTTAGAAATGAATTACATGGGATAGGTTACAAGGTAGGAGTTAGATGGCTTTAGTTGGGACCCATAAATTTTCCCGGGGACTCATTCAAAGCAAATACGTGTGTCCCAGGACGCACTAAATCAAAAAGCTATCAGCATCACTGCTAATGTTCATATTGGTCTTTGGTTAGTGGGGATTTGGCTAGATATCCTGCCCTGTCAGTGGGCCTGAGAATATGCTTACTGTATCCCCCCACCCAAAAAAGGGGGGTATCCTAGGTATAACTAAACTGCCTCTGATCGTGAGACTCCATTACTGGAGAATGGGAAAATGTGGTGTTATCCTTTGTTTCCATGACTCCCAGGTCCACTCTGACCTGATGTAGTAGTATCTGTTAGTCAAATAGATCTCTGGCCTTCTGGGGAATTGTTACTTTTGTGTCTTTTATTTTACTATTTATATTTAATTTAATTTTGTTTTATTTTTATTTGGTTTATTTTTATTTTTATTAATCCCCACAATACCAACAATAGGTCATTACACCTACTTTACTTACCTCTGTCTGGTGTGTTTGGTTTGGTTTGGTTTGGTTTACAGCATACCAACCTCAGTGGGTTATTTAATGCCGGCAAAGTTTTTAAATAAATTCATTCTTAATGGATACTCAATTTTTATGAACTCTTGTTTTTCTATTGAACCCATAGATGGGACCCTAACAGGTACTAACACTCCGGGTCAGAGTGGACCAGGGAGCAATAGTGATGAAGGGGTGCTCCAGATTCCCCAAACCTTCAAAACTGGAACCTCACCATCAGATAAAGTTTAACATCATTCCCAGGACCTGAAGACCCTCAGTCACCGCCTTCTAGCACCCATATGATAAAAAGGGGTTGGGGCTTGCCATAAGGGCAATAGGGTCCAGACAATCATATAGTGCTAGTCTTGACGTGACCAGCTGATTGATCAGAGGGGAGCCTCTCTGACCACCCGTCTAGCCCAAGTAAGGGCCAAAGTGGAGTGTTGCATTTCATGGACTGCTCAGCCACCTGGGGTTCATCCTTAAGCATCACGGCGTCGCCACCTGGTAACGGGTGGGTCTCCATTGGGGAGTCTTACCCCACTGCAAGGTGCAGTTGGAGCATTCTAACGCCGCAGCCGACAGGGCGGGTCAGGTGTGTTAACAACTGTTCCCTAACTGAAGCAACAAAATTTCCAACTTATATTTATTTCCCATACTCTTTTTAATTCACTGATTTATTTGGTAATACTTGAACTTTAGCACTTTTTTTTTTTGTAAGTTTAAAAAAATATTTTTGAAATATAAAAGTCGCTGGAGTAGCCTATTGTCGGTATCAGCCATAATGAGGGAGTCTACCCCCTTTTCACGAGTGCTAGAAACAGAGAGGTGTGGCTCTTTACTCAGACGCAAAAAACAATTTTCTCGGTTTTAGTGTAGTGAATAGGGGATAGACTCCCTTCACTGCCCGGCTGATACCAACATTAATCTACTGCACCTAATTTTACTACATCCAGGGTAAAACAAACATGGGAGGTGATTATTTCAATATTATTGATACAAAATTAAGAATAAAATTAAAAATTACTGAACCTAATTCACGTTCAGTGTTCCATCATTAAATACTAATTATTTTTTATTTCATGATTTAAAATAAATAAATGATTAAACAATATTAAATAAAACAATTAAAAAGAATGAAAAAAATGTATAAAAAATAGTTTTAAATGTATTAAAAATAATTACATGTGTAATATCATTTTTTTTTAATGATGTTTATTATGTTACTACTTTTCGACTTAGACAAAAATTTTGACCTTAAATAATCGATTTAATTCATTTTAATTCGTTTTTAAAATGAAAGCTGACGAAAAATTGGTATGTTTAATACTTAACTACTACTATATATAAAAAATGTCGTTTTTTTTGTGTTTTTTTTTTTGTTTTGTTTTTGAAAAGCATAAATTCAATGTATTATGATGCGATAAAATTAAATAAATAATGGATAAAATATATTTCACAGCTTTCAAAACAGCAAAAATTACAAGTATCCCACCCGGCCTTAAATTTTTTTTATGTTTTCAAGCAAACACTGTTTCCGTACTTTAGGGTGATGTAGAAACCTGCT
>CM042161.1:61130306-61147806 GCA_023376005.1 Doryteuthis pealeii | reverse complement strand
ATGAAATAATGATAATAATGTTAGTTGGCGTCCCTGGAAAGAAACCAACCAAGAACCTGAAAAATGGACTGGGTGACTGGAGTGATCAGATGAACAATCGAGACCTTTCCAGACACAGCAGCTGGTCAAAAATTTTCAGCTCGCAGAGAATATTTAGAGAGTCCTGGCAGACTCGATTGACTAGACTTGTTGTCAACTCAGACTCCAAGTGGACAAAACCACGAGTTGCGATACTGATGGAAAAAAAAACTCACAAAGAGGATAGAAAAAAATTACTACTACTACTTACTCGATACTATTATTATTATTATATTATTATTATTATTATTATCTATTATATATTTCCAAGGCACTTATTAGTGAATTTCCTGTGGAAACTAGCACATGGGATGGCACCATCCTCAGTGTGAGCCGCCCACATAGACGTCATAACAGTTGACCAATTTGGCGCGGATACTGGAATGCTGCGCAGAGGACGCTCCACAGGAGCATTTGATAATAGGAATGTTTGGCGGAGATAGTCATGGATACGTGATTTTATTATTGAATTATGTGTTCTAGTAGTAGTAGTCAGTAGTAGTATCACCATTATTATTCCCCTTCCAGATCGATGGTCATATTCGAAAAATGAAAGCCAAAAGGGATTAATTGAATAAATATAAGTAACTAAAATCTCAAAGGGTTTTAAAAGTCTAAGGCCCTCTAATTATTCTGTTAGGTAAATCAATATCGATCTAAATTGAGTAACGTAAGTAGGTAGGAATATACTATTTTGGCGCGTAGATAAACGGGGTTGTCTTTTCAGCAAAACATTTTGGCCACGTCATTTCATTAGGGTGTACAAATTCGATTTCGTTTTTGTAAAAAAAAGTTGTTTTTATTTTTAAAGTGGACGAACGGAAAAATTAAAATGTAATCGCCGAAGTTGGTGAGTGGTGGGGTAATTTCTTGTTTCTGAAAAGGTCCAAGTAATATTTCAGACAAAAAATCGAATGAGTTTGTGTGGGTGGCTTAGGAATCGAAGTCAAATTAAGGAAGTGTGCGGTAAGCTTCCAGCACTCGCACACACATACAGTTGTAGATATATCACGGACGTAATGCTTATTCGCCGCAGGGCGAAAATCTGTATTCCAAAACTCTCGCACGACGGCCGCACTCAGAATTTGTTGTTTGGCGTTGGTTTTACGGGCATGTACACCACTACTACACTGTGTCATGTGGATCTTCTTAAGAAAGACACCACGCTTATAAGCTAATCGGCAAAATAGTGGGTTTGTTTTTTAGTCTCCCTAAAAACACGATAAAAAAGCTGTCTAATGTTTGCCTAAATATTTGGCAAAATTAATGGTATTAAAAGTTCTGGACTAAGGATTAGCAAAATTGAAATTAGCATCTGTAAGATCTTTTGGCTTTTTTATTTTTTTTGTGTTTCTTACTGAAATGCTCAAGTTATGTACTACTATTCGCCTAGACACACATTTGAGCTTAAATATTGATTTAGTTTTAATTTTTTTTTTTTTTTTAAATGAAATGTTCACCATTATTGGCAAACCCCTATCTCTTACTGCTGGGAAGACGTTTTTTGTTCTTAGTTTATTCCTTGATGGTGTCAATTTTTTCATTTAACCCATAGATAGATCCTGGCGTACTAGCCTTGGTCTTGTTGACCGAGTGGAACCTGGGCAGCAATGGTGAGCTGAGGGCGTGGTCTCACTTCAGAGGACACTTCCGCCATAGAGTTTCCACGAATCTGAGACCGATAGGTACTACTTCATGCCAAATGTGGTATGTTAATTGTCGATATACCGGCGGAGGAAGATCCTCAACACTGCTTTTAGCAACATATATATAAAGGGGTTGGTGGTGTACTAAAAACAACTAATAGGTGTTAGAACAATCTATAATGGTACTAGGGCTGACATGGACCAGCCGAATTGAAACTGAGAGGCAGTCATACTGTAACCGGGGGAATTCTCAGATGGTCTAGCCTAGCGGAGTAAGGTCAAGAGTATGAAGGATGTTTGAGCATGGTTACTGCGACAAGCTGCTCAGATATTGGTTTCAAAAGTATTACTTAAGCGGCATGACACCAGAGGATTAGCCACCAGCTGGGCCAACAGTGCGCCATTAGTGGGACGTCTTACCAGTTCACGCCGTGCGTGGCACGCAGGTATGCACGGTCTTCGGCTGTTCGTGTATGGTTTGAAGACCACAGCTGACAGGGACTTCGAGGTTAGAGAGGTTACCCGAGCTATTCAGTAAGGGTGAAATGTACAAAGCTGTGTACAACTCGTGTCGCTAGGAAAAAAAAATATTGGGTACCAATCAATGTTCAATTATTACAATAGATATCAGAAACTAATAGAGGGACCTATCTTAGGGCTGGTGCCTACAGTACAGAGATTCGAGCAAAAGCGTCCTGGCTTTAGGAGGCTTATAATTTTGCCCAATACGCTCTAGTATATCAAATAAAACTCTTACATTTTTTTAAAATTCTGTACATGTCGAACTCTAGAATTGCGCAGCAGGACCTGAGCTGCATCGAGCAGAGAGTTTGTGGGCCGTGTACGGGCCGCGTCATGCTCTGTGGCTGACGTTGAAACTTCATTTTTTATTATTCCATTCCCGTAGAATGATGGACAAGTCAAATGTTAAAATATTTATTGTGAAGAAAAGATATAAAAAGTTCTTGTGGCTACAATGAAAAAATAGTCGATTGCTATTTTGCTGGTTCTGAAGGAAAGCTGAAGCATCCAGAGTATTGTCAGTGTTTAGATTGTCCTTGTCCTATACAGCAAAGATATGATGTTAGTTGTTGGGTGTTAATGGTTAGTGATTAGAATTGTGTTCCATTTTATACATTAATTGTGGAAAATGCAATAACTAGAGTCAAATTTACCCTCATTCACTGTCCTGTTGTATATCTTAATTTCACATGCAGGTTTAGAATCCAACGAAGTGTCATTAAGCGTGGATATCCTATATTTTGTCATCCATTAAGCTCAAGAAGAATTTTTGTATCTTATTCTTCAACAAAATGAGAGTATCGTACTACAATGGAAAAGGTTTTCATTACATTGTTAACATTAAAGATGTTTAACGTGAAATGAAGTGGTAGTATTCTTTTGAATTTACGAAGTGGACAGCAGCAGTAAATAAGCCTAAAAGCTGGTTTGTTCCTAATTTCGATTAGCAAGATCGGCACGGTGCTCTTTTCCATTAAAGAAAAAAAAGTAAACAGATTTTTCTGCTTGTTATATTAGTCAACATGGTTATTTATTTAGTTGAGGATCCCTAGATCGGACTTAATAATATTTCCATGATCCATTTCAAATTTAACATTCGGCTCGAATACGTTTCCTTCTTTGAAAGTCTTAACTTAAATTGACTTTTAAATGTTTTTTTTTTTTACTGTCTCTTCATATGATATTGGTTTTTCCTTTTCTTTATTTTTAAAAAAAATGTAATTCAGATTGCATACCAACTCTCTCTTTTCGCCTCCTAGATCCAATTATCGTACCGTAAGGACGGCGTCAGCTGATAATGGAGCCAAACCCCAGGTTCACATTGTTGCTCTCGACTATAGATAAATCTGTGATCATAGAAGAGTTAGTCGGCCTTTGATTTTAAAAACGAAACAGCATGTAAAATATTATGCACTAAAAAGAAAAAACAGTCATCAGTGTTTCTCTGTTCTCCCGCTGTGTCAGCTTACTGGTTACCCTGGCCCGTACTATGAGCCCGAGGGATAATACGGCTTATCGTAAGAACGCACGCTCCTGCTGTAAACAATATTAAATTTGATTGAATAGCGCGGAGCGTCCAATACACGAAGTTTACAGTATCGATTAGAACCAAAAAGATTATTTCTAGAGTTACTATTTCTGCGCCTATAATATTGTAGAACCATTGGTTATGTAGAAGATACTCGAAGAATTGAGCATAAACTTAAACCAATTTTGGAAGTGTTAAGTGTGCAGCAATTTTGAGAGTGGTTCAGCGGTTTTTTTTCAGGCGTAAATGCTTGTGAATGTTACTATTATATTCATAAAAAAAGGCAATTTGACATAATGAAGCCATTAAGTTCAAATTGGCTGGCCAGACTTATCTGCTGGAGTTCATTTGTTCGGGATCAACGACTGGATTTTACTACGTCTGCTGCTGTGATCTCACCCTACAAGTAAAGGCGGAAGAGGTCAATTTGGGCGCCAATATAACAATATTGACTGGATTCAGCTGCTCGACTGATGCCGGAAGTGAGCCAGAGTAATTAAAATCTACCCCTAATTTTTGCAATTCAAATATTTCCCGCTTGGTTTGAAATGGAACATACGCTTGTGAACAAGCTGGATCAAGTTTGCGTAGGACACATCGCGAGATGGTTACAGCCCAAGTATTGTTTAGCTAAAATGGTACTGCTTGAACTTGTCCCTATCAAAACTTAGTACTTTATATCGTGATGAAACCTATATCATTTAAGGAATGTCTTATTAATGCCAATTTCAGAACATGCTGCAGAATGTTTAGGGTTATTCATTCCAGCAGATTATGGTATACTTTTTGAATATTTATGAATTTTTGTGGTGAGAGTAAAAAGAAAGTACATTTCAGCAACATTCCTAAATGATATGTTTGACTCAAAAATAAAGATCTATCGTTTCAAACCCATGCTTACGTCGCTTAAATGGTCTTATATTTTAAGGTATGAGAGTTTACTGAACACTGTTGTTACTTAATCTATGCATAGATTATTTGTCATCGCGTTTCGGTGTACCGCTGTCAATTTCTGAAGGGAATCGGCTCCCCTCTTTGTCACTATCACGGGTGGCGCAACTTTCCCAGGAGATATTACAGACAGCCACTGCAACGTATGTGAAAGTCAGCGAGTGATGACTCAGGTTAACCGCATTAAGTACCTTGCTTGGCTGTCCGAATTGAGAAGCATGGGCTCGATTATCGCACACGCGCGTTGTGATTAGTTAGGAAGACAGGAATTTTATTTAAGAGTACATAAAGAGTTTTAAGTTTTCCTTAAGTTTTAAGTTCCTTTTAAAAGTGTTCCCTGACTGTTCTAACTTGATACATAATCTGTGCATAGCTTTTGTCAACCCCCTGTAGTTTCCTGAAGGGAAATGGCCGTTTTCATTATCACGGGGCGGGACTCTTCCATGGAATAATTACAGAAAAGCTCCGCGAAATACCGTGAGTCACGTGGACTGGTTGGCTCTGCAATTCCGCTGGACGTCCAGGCAGATAAGATTGTATGTGCTTTATGCTGGAGCTCCCTTGCACACGTGCGGCATTGTGTTTAGTTAGAAGAATATTGTTTATGTTAAGTCAATAAAGGTTTACAATACAATAATATGGTTTTTGTGGTTGATGAATGTCCTTGGAAAGCAAGACTGACTAGAAGAAGAAATGAATCAGAGAGACGAACACATGAGGACCGAAGCTCGCCAAGTAAACAGAGATGTTAGAAGAAGAATGTAAGATACCTGTAAAGATTGAGACATGGAAAGCATAAAGTAGGAAGTAAAGAAAGAGTAATAGTAAACAACACAATACTGCTCCCTACTAGAGACAAAGAATGGCATGTTTGGGTACTCTAATTGCTCAGATCTCCAAACTGGTATCTAACCAGGAAACCAACTACAATTATTTTTATTGACCTAAAATCTTAATTGAGAATTTTAAATGGTTAGAGAAGATGGCATGGTTTGCACTCAAATAATTTTCACCAATCAGATAATGCTTTATTTAATGCTGTCTACGTTACTCGTGCCGATTAGCTCAGCTGGTAGAGCGTCCTGACTAGAACATCCGTACAAGGTTCCTGATGTTGATTAACAATCCGCCCTTTGCTGGCACGAACTCTTGGTGTACGTACAGCGTATGAGTAGCACAGAGAATCTGTGTGGTAGAAGTGAGGTGCTGATGGTAGGCTATATTCATGCTCCCCTCAGAATGCTAAAACAATCTCCTTGGTCTAGCACTAGTGCAAAAAGAGGGATAGGCTCCCATTGCTGTCCCAGACTTTAGGTCACACGCCAACAACGACTTACTTTTACTACAGAGTCCACAGTGAACACGCGATAATTATGAAGCTGGTGAGAAACTCACCTCAGGTGTTACTACTCACTCGACTCATCTCACTAATAAATAAATGATGATAAATGAATAATGATGATTTCAAAGTTTCTATTCATAGTAACAACAAAATGATTTTCTGATATGAAACAAAGCTACAAAAAAATAAAGTATCTTGGCCAAGATAAGTCAACTAGGCGCATCATAATCAAAAGATTGTTTTTTTCTTAACTTAGGTTTTTCTAACATATATAAATAAAATTATATATAATATATAATATATATATATAATATATAGCTACTAGTATAACACACGGATATTTCTGTATGTATCATTGTTATACCTGACCCTTTTGACGAATGTTTTGTTTTGAATGTGGGGTGTCTTGTTGTTTTTCATTTTTAACGCCTTTCTACTTTTCGTTAAGTGGTGAAGAAGATCAAGGCTCTGTCTCACGAAAGGACCCCATGTTGATTCATTAGGTGTTTATTTTTGATACTTTTTGAGACAGATAACTCTGGGATATGGTTAAGAGGACTACGAGACATTTTAGCGCAATAAACGACATAACAAAATAACCACAAAATACATCTTTATCATGTGTGTAGCTTATGGCTAAGATGTGTTTTTAGTCTATCAAAAAAAACATATACACTGACTCACTTACTTGCTAAATCATTTGTTTTCACAGAAGTCGTAAATATTTATTTGCTAAATCTTAAAACGTTAATGCATGTCTAGGCGTGCTATGTAAAGAAATAGATATTTTTATTAGAACAATAACTGTCTAAAAACTTACTGTAGTTCAAATCAACTCAAGGCCTTATCTTCGTAAAATTGAATTAGCTCCGTGTATTCTTTTAGTTTTTGAAATGCAAGGTTGGGTGTAAAAAGCAAATTAGAGGAGATGATAAGGCCATGTTTTCGTCATCAGAAAAAAATAGCTTTAGATTAGGGAATCGTTCGGCCCTGTGCGTCGGTTAACATTTCCATGATCGGAAAGTTACGCTAAAGGCTTTAATCTGCTTAAAATGGAATTCAGTTAGGTATGTCTTATGTATTTTCTAAAAAGTAGGTTCGTACGAGAAAAGCAGAATGTAGAGGGAGAGTAAGTCACTGCTTTTCATCAGAAAAATAATAGCTTAAACATTGGAAAAGCAAGTTTACCTAAGGCAGGGTGGTTGTAGTATCAGTCGGGTAGAAGTGGTCCAACTAAAACCGCAAGGTTCCGGTTCAGAATACCGGCCTCGACAACTCAGCATATTAGTTGCAGCCATAGGATCTGTGGCGGTAAAGTGAGGTGCTGATGGGTCAGGTGTGGACTCCAGCATATCACTGATAATCTGTCTATAGGCAGTCTACGCGAATTGTTTTCCTATATGTTGCTGTCACATCACTTTCTGTAGATGAGAATATTACCACCGTGGTAGGTATTTTGCGACTCATACTACTTATTTTAAGAGAGCATTACCATGCTCGTTGGAGAGTGCCGTCCATCTTTTTTAAAAAGGCATGAAACTTAGCGTTTGTTTCTGAGTAGTCTGTAGTAAGTAAGCCAGGGGAATTGACGCAGTCTTTTTCCTGTATTTCTCCGATGGCTTGCGTCCAGAGAGTTGTATGCCAGTGGCAGAGTGAAGGATGGAGACGGGTAAGAAGCGTCGGAAAGGGTTGTTCGGTCGGAACGCGACACAAGGAGTGGCATCAGCCCGATCAACTGCGGCATGGGTGGAGGCAGCTGATTCACAAATGCTTGTCAAACATTCCTTGACAACATCTTGACAATTAAACTTTCATTTGATATGTATCGAGGCAGCTGAGTTCTGACCTCGGTTTTGGGTGAACGTTAGCAACTGAGGGATAAATATTGATTCGGCTTGTGTAAGTAATATAGATCGATGAGGTGCCATTTTCATTCTGGCATTCTAAATATGGACAGGAAAAACTAACAGAATGTCTGGTGGTATTATAGGGGACGATTTGGTGTGGGTGGTGCTTGCTCTTATATGAATGCTTTTGAGCCAAAGAGTCATCTATCTCGATGAAGACTTTGTTGGTGGCACAGAACTGTTAGATTAATGTTTCTTATTTTTTTCACAGCAGTAGTCAGTATAGTTGCTATATAGAATTATTAAGCTATTACTCAAAGTATAGTATATATACTGATGCACACCGAGATGATATACATAACCCGATGAGCTCTTACCGGCCTGCCGCACACGAGTAGTATGCGCACCTAGTCAATTTTCTCAACAGAGTTAACAGGTTTAATTCATTTTCCGTTCTGGATCGCTATGCATTAGTTGGAGAGCCTGGTCTATGTAATGAGCCCTCACTATATTACCGTACTGAAGGAGAATAGTTGATAGTCCATACAATTTGCCAGGTATATAGTGCTATGTAAATGCAAAGACGTTCATATATATAATATATTATATATATATTATAATTATTATATATGTATTATATATAATGATATCAAAAAAAAAGGGGAATTTAAAAAAGCGGGGACCAAAGCAAAACAGGGAAATTACTCTTTTAAAATATTTAAATTTTTTTTATTTTTTGTTAAATTGTTCCTCAACTTTAGATCATCATCCAGGAAGAAATAATATTTTTTGGTTTTTGAAAAAAAAAAAGAATTTTTGTTGTTTTTAGAAAGTTTTTAAATTAATATCTTATCAAAGTATTGAAAATACGCAATATGAGTGGATGAAAATTTTATTAGTGAAGTGGCATATCATTTTGTTGGGTGAAAAAATGTATTTAGGCAGCAGATTCTCTTTGTTGACATATTTTGTTTGAAAATAAGGGCATAAGATTTGGTGTTTATCTTTTTCATTTGAGTCCTTGTTCAACTTGTGGATGTCTCAACTGGGTGGTTGAAGGCAATTTAAAAACTCAACACCAGTGGCGTCAAAAAACGCAAGGACTTAAAGAACAATGAAACTGCTGACTTATTATATTATATATATATTATATATATATATTAGGATCTAGCATAGTCAGACACTATCTCCTGTGTCAGAATTATCCTGAAGACCATTTGGGTGAAGACCTAGGTAGATAGTGTCTGATTCATGTAGGTCTTATATATACTAGAAAATATAAGTGCACCTCTGGTGCAAGTATTTAAAGTTTTAATATGATAAAATATCATGTTGAAATTAGAAAAGGTAATGAAACTGAAAAAGATTCAGATAAAAATATTCTTGGCACAGAGGGGGTATGATTGAAGAAATAGAACTAACTTTGAAACTAACTCCTCATCACTTCCATACTCCCGATCTTTCCCATTTGGTAAATTTTCCTGAATTTAACTATTTAAAGTTAAAATACGGAAAGTAAAGATAATATTACAGTTATTTTCTTCTGTCAATGGATTTCTTTTAAGATTTTATCCTCCAAAGGATTTTTTGCTCATATTCAATAAGAGTAACCAAACATTAAGAAAATCATAATACTAGCATATATTTATTAAATGAATCGGAAAAGACATCTAATAGCAAATTAGCCTTCCAGTGTCACACTATAAAACCGTCTATTTTGTTGTATCATATAATAGCAATACCTGTTATTAAGTGTCGTAGATCTGGTTACAATCAGTATTATGATAGTAAACCAATTTTATTTATAAATTGAGGTTTAAATAAGAAATAAGGACAAATCATGGAAGAAGGTGTATGTAAAATAACAAAGGTAATCAGTGATTGTATAGTAATTAGTTAGGGTACAACATACAAACCCACAATCTTCATTATAAGATAATATATATATATATATATAGTATGAAAAAGATGGAAATTATATGTCCCGCCAGTATGAATTTAAACATTTTGAAAAAACATACTGATGTTTGTTATGTGATTCGAACAGCTCTGTCCAGTAATCACGATAACAGAACATCATATGTTTTGTTCAAATGTTAATTTCATATATATAGCATATAATTAATATATATATATATATTATATATGATAGATAATGAAATGTTAAACATCAAAATTCAAAAAAATTCAAATATATATATATAGTATATATATATATTCAAGCAATTACAGTAAATCTTAAGGACTTGTCCTGTTAGTTAGTAGAGCCTTACAATATTGCATCAGAAGAAAATATTGTAACTCCTAGGACGTTAAGATCTCACCATTACCAATTGAGCCAAACCTGTTTGGTTTAATTGTTTACACTGTTTTTGTGTTTTCAGATGATGCCAGCTAGTCAAAGAAAAAGATTGTTATCCAATTGTGGCATGGTGTTTGTTTCTTTTTTTTTTCTTTTTTTCATTTTCTTTTCTAGTTCTTTTCCTTTAATTTATTCTTATTATTTTTTTTTCCCTTTATTTTTTTTTCGCTTTTTTTTTTGTTATCTTTGTCAAATTCGTCCCAAAAAGCTCTTAGCATTAACAACCTAAATGGAATTGTCCTCCAGAAATCATTCTCATATTGACAGGGAACAGCACTTGGAACTTGGGGTGTTATTTCTCCAGGTTGTGGTTCTGTCGGATCAAACTAATCTGTTTTAGCATTTTTGTTCCTCTTGAGTGTTTTGGGTTTGTTTTTCTATTTTTTATGTTTGTTTTTAATCTTTTCATTCTTGTGACCCATCATCATCATCATTCGATCAATGCTAGATTAAAGAAAGCAAAATTATTTATTAATCTTGCTTTTCACAATATCATTCATAGGCTTCTTATAATCCTTTTGACGCATTCACCAAAACACACAACATCAGACATATGTGTGTGTATTATGATTTTTTGTCTTCCTGATGTTTTTAATCTGACAACCATCATCCACTACGTAATACCACTAAAATAAATAAAATTGATAAAGAGATCATCTTTGGTTTATCATATATTTCGTTCATTGTCACTGCTCTTTAAATTCCTTTTAAAAGCTTTCATACACGAGTACACACACAACATACACAACACACAACATATATATATATTTTATTCCCTAGAACCTCCACAACAATCAGGATGTGACTAAGTCCATTTCTTCAGCTGAAGTTTAACAGGTTTAAATTCCCCAAAAGAAAGGTTTTTTTTTTTCCTTCTCCACCTAGACTGGGTTACCCTAAACCTACGGTTAAAGATCCAGCCTGGCCCAACACTATTTACCCATAGCTAGGAGGGAGGCTAGTATGGATGCAATACTCTTTCCCAAGGGTAATTAAGTGCTATGTGAAATGCAAACAGCCACTTCTACGACACAAACATATATATACTTGAAGAAATAAATGGATATAAAATCCGACAATGTAACGATGTGTATCAAGAGTTTGAGAAAAACATAAAACAAGAAAAATATGTCGAAAAAGTGTAGCATGTTTTAAAGCAACACACTATACAGCGATTTCGGTTTATTTAACATCAACAGGGCTAAAATAGTCATGTAATCATATGAAAGAAAATTGTAGGACAAGCAAAGCATTGTGGGCCTTTGTTTACAATAATATTAAAGGCCTTTGTTGATACTCGAAATGTAAAAAAAATTCAAATCCAAACCAACGGCTACGTAATGATTGTCGTTCGCCATAGTCAAGCTTGTGTGACAAACTATTATTTCCCAGAAATTCAAATTGGTTTACTGATGAAACTTAAGAGTGTGTGAATTTTTTAGACAAATCCTATTTTAAGCATTTGTGGCAATATATATATATATATATATTATAAGTACTGTAATCCAAAAGTCCCAGAGAAGGAAACTCTTCCTTACTAACACAAGAGTTTGTATTTAACAATAAAAACTGTCGGCAGAAGTTTGCGAGCGTCAAAGTGTGTGCTCTTAATGTTAGTAAGTCACAGAAGCAAATATAAATAAGTAAAGAATAACAAAAGACTTAGAGATTTAGCATTTAATAGTTCCACTAGTTTCAGGGAGCTTAGACTCGCACCATAGTCCTACACTCTCACGACTCATCAGATGCGAATGATGAAATTCTTTATTACTTTAAAAAGCATTTGAAACAGATTTTATTTTTTATTTTTTAAACTTATTAAAAATTTTATATATATATATTAGATAATATATATATAAAATATATATTTCAAAATGCTTAATAATAAGAGTGAAACAATTTTTATCTAAATTACGTTTGCTAGTTTGATAGAAATAATTTATCTAATTCAAGTCTGCCACTGTTGGCCTAGTTAGTTGTAAAACAGTTTTTAATAAAGTGATGTATACAAATATACATCTACATCTGACCTTGATAATGGGTTTGGAAAGAACGCAAAAAGGTCATGTGTTGCCAACAATTTGGCTCCTTCATGCAAATCATTTAATGCCTTTAAGAATTGGTAATATTAAAGATACTTTGTTAGGAAAAACTTGGAAAGAAGAAATAAAAAACTCTTGAAGAAATAAGGATTCCAGTTTTGTTTTAACTCAATTTGTTTGAAATATCTCACTATCTATAGCTAAAGCTGAGTGAATCCAATCATTGTTTTGCTAAAGGCTTATTTTCCTAATTTAGTTTAATGATACAAATTCCCAGGATACTAGAATACTTCCTAAGGGTTTTAAGGATTGAGTTATGCTTGAAAAAAAAAAACTCATTTTATTTGGTTCTAATTAGGCATTAGAAATCTGTGCAAAAAACTCTTAAGAACAGCTACACAATGGGAATATGAATTACATGAATGTAATTCCCTAACCTCTAGGCATTAAACGAACTCTAGAGGGGTGAAATGCTGTTCTAAACGGTCACCAGTCAATGAAAGTTGCACTTATAAAAAAGTTATCAGTGATATAAATATTCAGTTTATTCGCTAATAGACTAGCTGTTAAACCCAGTAACACAAATTGAATCTGAATACTACATTGATATTGCTGATTCCGCTAACGACACCTCTAGGATTAAAGTAACTCTTGCAGGGGTTGATGTGCTGTTAAAATCACAAATCTATCTATCTTAACATATATAAAGGGCGCAGTTGTGTGTGTATGTATGTCCGTAGGAACCTATGAAATAACCCAATTATTAAACGGAAAGTAAGAGATATATAACACATATCACTATCACCGAGGATCTTAGTGCTTTGAACAATAATAATGAAGTGTTGGATTTATATTTTTGAAGTGATTAAAAAATAAAATTTAAATGCTAACTGCATGGAATTTTTTTTTTCTGCATATAGTATTTTAAATAGGTAGACGTTAATTTTTCTTATCAGAGTGTCTGGATCAACACAGGTCTTTTTTTATAATTGAGATTTAATGTGGCATCCAACTCATGATCTATAATAATGGATCTGCGAGACCAACTTACGGTTGACCCTCCTTCACCCAAGCAATGCTGAGTAGCCCTTACTCGTCGTCATAAAGCTTATTTTAAAAGTTATCAATCTACAATGCAATGTAATTCCTAACCCCGCTTTGGCATTGAATAACTCTTAGAGGGGTTGATATGCCATTAAAGACAATTCAGGTCATAAGCTTACTTTTAAAAAGTGTATCTAATCTACAATGAATGTAATTCCCTAACCCCTGAGCATGAAATACTCTAGAGGGGTTTGATATGCCGATTAAAAATCAATCAGTCATAAAGCTTACTTTAAAAGTTATCAATTATTTCACAATATCAATTTATTCACGCTAATAGAAGCTAGCATGTTAACCGTAGCTACACAATATGTTGAATGATGCCATCACAAATGATGTAATTCCCTACTCTTCCGGTATACAATAACTCCTTGAGTGGTTGACATGGCCGTTAAAATCAACCAGTTCAAGTAAAAGCTGCACTTGAAATAAAGTTATCCATGATATCAAATATCAGTTTATTTCGCTGATAGACTGAAGCCTTTGTAACGCATGCCTATGAATAGTCAATTCAAATAGTTGACTGATTACGTTAGTGTTTAAGGGTGGTCTCCCAACTCATTTGAACTGTAAATGAATGAAAAAGCTACCTTGTAAATGAGCTGGTTGTGTAAAATAACCTCCTTGCTAAGTACATTGCCACTTGAAGATTTTAACAGCATTTACCTTGATTAAGAAAAGAAAAAAAATTGTCTTCTTTTTTTTTTAAAACTTATATAGTAAATAGATCTTGTCAAAAAATTGTAGTGTGGCAACAAAAAAACAAATCCATTGAAGTGACGACTAAGAAAACAACATGCATAAACTGGGAATGTATTCATGAGTATTTTCAGGTTACAAATAATAATATTACTTAATGTTTATAATAAGATACAAAAAGCAAAGTATAAGAACTCTTCTCAGTTTCAGAACCCACAATACATGGATGAAGCAAGGCAAGGCAAGCAAAATGATAAAGACATAATGTATATAAAAATAAAAGAGCAACAATAATAAAAACAAAGCTAATTACTTAGGAGAGTTGAATTGAAGTTTTACAACTTAGATTATAAGATGACAGAGGGTAAGGAAAGACAAGACAGAAGAAAAGAGCAAATCAAAAGGACTAGTATAAGAGAATTGAAGCTTAAATGGTAGATAGACAGATGTAATACCGAAAAGGGGTAGGTAGAGAGAGAGAGAGAGTCTAAGTGTGAGAGTTGAAGAGAGGGACTAGTGAATAATAAAAACGGTAGAAGAGGAAGAAGAAAAAAGGGAAGAAAAGATAAAAGAAAAAGGGATTGGAAGAGAAGGAAAATAGAGATAAAGTTGGAGAAGAGAGAGAGAAGAAGTAAAGAAAGAGACCATTATAGAAAAGTGTATGTAAAGGAGAAAGTCAGATGATAGAAAAGAAAGAGAGAGACCAAGAGACTCAAGTTTATTAAACAAAGGAGAGAGAGAGAGAAGGAGACGAGAGAGAGGACCAGTTTACAGAAAAAGACTGAGAGAGCTATTGATAGAAAGGAGAATAGAGAGAAATTGATGAAAAAAGAGAGAAGATCAGTGATGTAGAAGAAGAGAGAAACTAGTTATGTGAAGAGAGAAAGAAAGCCATCGATTAGAAAGAGAATAGTGGAGTAATAGAGGAAAGAGGGTGATCAGTGTAAAAGAAGAGGCGAAGGATTAAAGGGAGAGAGAAAGATGTAGAGCAATAAGATAGAGAGTCAGATAAATCCTATGATATCGAACGAGACCAACAGAGTGACCAGTTCAAGAAAGACGAGAGAGAGAGAGAGCTATTGATCAGAAAGAGACTAGGAGACGAAAGAGGAGGTACGTGATAAAAAGAGAGAGAGAAAATAGAGAGAAACAGCACACTCGAGAGAAAGGGATCAGATAGAATGATAAGGAAAGAATCAGTGATTGACTTGAGAGGAAAGAAAGAAAGAAAAGTGAGGAAAGAAAAAAGTTTGCGATAGAAAGAAAAAAGAAAGAAGTCTGTAACTGCGGAAGGATAGAAAAGTTTATTTTTCCAAGGGATGATAGAGAGAAGTGGAGGTTACTCATCGGACTAACTCTTATGGACTTTTCATGTAATTAATCAAGGTTCTCTAAATTTCCCGCATCTAGATTCTCTCTGTCAATATTACTGTTCCTACTCAATTGAAGCCGAAACGTTAAAAAAGAAAAAAAAAAGAAAGCAAGAAGAGTGCCCTACTGCACCAGCAATGCCACAGTCACCATCGAACTATTGCCTACACCCTAGGTCTCCCATGATTCCCCGAAGCCATTTTGGACACTAAGTGACCGTCATAAATTAATAAATATTCCCCTTAATTTTGTTTTTATCAAGCTTTTTTGCTTTTTTTGATTCATCTTATTTGTTACATTCTTTTTTCTTTTTATTTCACATTTTCTTCTTTCATTATGCAGTGTGTAATCAGTCAAATTGCAATTGCATCACTTCTTTGTACTCTTTTCTTTCTTCTTACCCTGATCGGCGTCACGACCGAGGATTTTCTCATGTACATTTGTCCTTCTATCCTATACATTGTTTATTATTATCAATTATTATCATCTTACCTCCTCTTTTTGTTTTTCTTTCTATTCTATCATAGTGATTCAACCAAGCAGAAAATCAACATTTGGAAGCAAAAATGAATAAATATAAGTAAAAATTGGGGGATCCAGAGAAATGGATGATGAGCCGTTAACAACTGTATTATTATATAAAATCCCTGTAATGATATTAATAACTAGCATAATATAACTATACTAACAATAGTGACTAGTAATTATTAAACAAGAACTTTAATGATACATTAATAACAATAACTGTATAACAATAATCATTATGACGTCATCAATCCATATAAAAAATACCTGTACATAGAATGAGTGTCTAATGGAACCATATAAGAAATGAACCATAATTAATTTTTAAAAAACAACTAATTATATTAATAATACGCGCTCGATAAACAGAAACCTGTAATGATATAATAAGCTAGCATTTAATAACCATATACGAATAGTGACAATAATTACTTAAATAAAACCTGTTATGGATATAATAAACATATAGACACAAAGGCACGCTAATAATAGTATATTAAACAAAAAACTAATGTATTTCAACTACAACCGTAGCCATACGATAAAGAACCTGTAATGATATATAATAACTAGCATAAATAACCATGATAACAATGAGTGACTGGTATATTATTAGAATAAAACACTGTAATTAGATATAACTAGCATAATAACAAATAGTGCACTATAATTATTGAAAAAAAAACTAATGATTAATAACTACATAATAACTAGTCGACGTCAATAAGAAACAAGTACTTTGTAAGGATATCTATAACTAGCCTAAACCTGAAGCTGCATAAAAAGTAGAATTATTTTATGTACTCGTCCGTGTGATGCGATGTCAGGTGTAGTACTTTCGTGCGTACAGAAGTATTTCTCCATTGATTAAGTTCTTAACTTTTCTGTGTTTTTACAAGAAATTATTCAAAATGATACAAGGTTGTGAAGGACAGTTTCATGCTTAGAAGAAATGGATTCTTGTTCAGCTTGAAACTTTGGATGACTAAAGGTTCACATATAATTTTTTATATTGCTGATATGAGAATGCTTTCTGGACCCAGTCATTTCTTGACAAGGATTATTTAATGTATAGATTAGCACGTTCTGTCTAGAAGGGTGTCAGTATGCTGTGTACTCTGACTAGGATCAATGTAGTATCTGTGCACAACTTCCCCGGCTCAAAGTGTCCACTCCTCACCCTTCTGCCTTAGTCAGTGTAGTATCTGTGCATCTCCCCCCTAGGATCAGTTTAGTATCTAAACTTACGAGAGGAGCATAGGCGGAGAATGATCCCGGAAGAATCCTTTTTTCCAGGAGTGCATGCAAGCATTGTAACGAGGAATGGATGGCAAAGCGGCGAGTTAGACTCCAGGGGGATCTTTTGAAGATACGAATTAAAATAGTTAAAATTGGGAAAATTTAGCAATGAAAGGATGAGAGAGGAGTCGGCAGAGTGGAAGTGTTTATAGACTTTGTCTTCAAAATTTGTTTTCTTTAAAGT
>CM042161.1:61109212-61130206 GCA_023376005.1 Doryteuthis pealeii | reverse complement strand
GTTTCTTGATGATTTTTTGAGTTTGTTTTTTTTCATCTCCGTATCAGTTATTAAGTAGTCAACCCAGCATGACATTCGGGCGTTGAGGTTTACACATGTGACCTCACTTAGTCTTTAAATTAAAGTGGTGTATTGTACACACCTAATATAACAAACATATCAATATATATATTATTATATATATTATACATTTGAAATATGTTAAATGTATGTTTTACTGCTGTTCTTTATCATTGCGTCATTTGGTACATAAATTTCTAAGCTTTAAAATACCTTGTATATTTTTAACAGATCTTCAAACAAAAAAGCAAGGTTATTACAGTTATGTAATTTTTTAATTTTATTTTTATTAAATAACTTTCTGTAAAACTTTATATTATTGTGAAATATCTGGGAATTCTGTTTTTTCTTTATAAATATATTATAATATTAAGTTACCAACCCTCCGCATGAGCAGGATGATGGAACAAGGTCCAATTTTCTTAAGCGGAGTTCAACGGTTTGAATTCAGATTTTCCTATTCTCTAGGCCGGTTGGCCTACCAGGTTTAAAGAGCCGTTGCCCTCTATTATCCATAGCTGGAGAGGGAGATTAGCTTGCATCCCATTTCGCAAGGGTATTAGCAGCTAAGTGAAATGGCAATTACCATGTCCAGGATTTGAAACTCGGGAGTGATAGGTCCTTTCCCATGACTCCTTAAAAACCCAACCAACCCCCCCCACGTGCTTTTTTACTATCTATAATATTTATTATATTTTTATTTTATATACAAACTTATAGGTAAACCCTTGCGGTAAGAAAAAAACGACAAATGTTGATAGTAAAAATATACTTTACCAAACTTAACCTGCGAAAAAAAAATGAAAAAAGAAAAACCAGAAAGGTAATGCAAACCGAAAATCAATCGATTTAATACTATAAGAGTCAGATTCTTGCTCTTTATGCATGAGCTACTAAGTTGAAACTATTATTAGTAAGTATATAAAGTTTAACTTTATATATAATATAATATAATCTATACATACAAAAACTAGATTGACCTAATCATGGACCCCTCCGTATATACCTGTTATGGTAATTTACCACTATAACACATTACACATGAACTCTTCCAACTATAAATAGTAGCAGGTTACTGCACTTAAGCGGACGTTAACATTTCAGTGGATTAGCTGATAAACAATCATGTAGTAACCTTTTCATTTGTATATGATTTGTACTAACTGTTCTTTGTTAATATTTATTGTTTACTCATTTCCTCTCTTGTGTCTTTTTTGCGCCCCTAACCAGAACCACAACAATAACCCCAGCCACCGCAGTTGTTTGTTGCAACAATTATGTAATTAATGATCTGCACAACGTTTATGTAAAACTGTAATTGATAAATACCGTAAAAATTAAAACGGTACAATAAGCATAACATGTAAAAAGAGGCTGCAAATATTTAATACATACTAACTTAATAAAACTTACCAAGGAGCCACAGTTTCTAATGTAATGGGTGAAGCTGACGATTTTGATAAGTTTCATGAACACTGGGCATAAACTATCGAAAAATCTATCGATATGAGCATGTTCTCCCAGGATTCTTGTTGGAATTAATTTCTTCTAATTACTTAAGGAGGACCTTATTTTCAGTTTTTTATAACCCTTGCTAGACCCTCCAAATATTTACAGCCCCTGAGTTGTTGTATACACCCCAGGTTTCTATAGACCACCTGAAACCCTGCCTGACCAATTTTGATCTTAACAAAGTCTTTCTAATTTGTCGGCCATCTTTTTTTATTCATTCCTTACTGCTACTGTTTGTTTATAAAAAGAAAAGCAATGGAACATCTTCACCAGTTTCACAGCTGATGAGGGCACTAAGTAGTGACAGAAACAACTTGTGTATAGAAACCTTTGGTGGTTCATACACCAATTCCACCCTGATATTAAAAAAAGATGACCAGACAATTAGAAAAGGGATTAAAAAAAAAAAAAAAAACTCGTGACAAGAATTTGCCTGTTGAGTTGAACAAAACTGCTAAAACGAAAAAATGCTGCCAAAATCCTATATCATAATTCTTTTGACAACTAAAGGTTTGTCCAACACGGTTGATCTATTTCAGTCTTGGAAATATAATTCCCTTTCTTTTATCTTTCTAGCAGATTGCTCACAGAACAGACTTGTAGCACTAATTTGGCCATCTGGCTTGAGGTTTCAGACCCACGGTTGACCTTCCCATCTTGGCTTGGATATAGCTCTTAGGTCTGTACCAAATCTCAATTCTCCTGGTTGTTATGATACCAACACAAATTTTTGAAAGTGCCAAAATGGTCTAGTTGAGAAAAGCTTCTTGGTCAGCGGATTGCCTTAATTAAGTGATTAACACACAACTTGGGGTGTTGGGGACATTAAATCAAGAGGTCAGCCCGGAAGCGAGATGAACGATAAGATGGCTAGTGAGAACATTGAGGGCTGATTTTGGGCATTTGTACAAGAGCCTAAGAGCTATCCAAGCCAAATGGGAAGGTCAGCGTGGGTCTGACCTCAAGCCAGATTGGCCAAATAGTGCATACAGTTGTTCTGTGAGCAATCTGCTAGAAGTAAAAGAAAGGGAATTTATTCCAAACTTGAAAATAATCAGAAACCGTGTTGGACAAACTCTTTAGTTGTCAAAAGATTTTATGATAAGTGTGTATTTTGGCAGCATTTTTTTCCTTTAATGCATGTTTTGTTCAACTCAACAGGCATTCTTGTCTGACGAGATTTTTTTTTTTTTTTTTTTTAATCCTTTCTAATTGTCTGGTCATCTTCTTTTATATCGTGTGAATTGTGTATGAAACCACCAAAAGGTTCTAACACAAGTTGTTTCTGCACTACTTAGTGCCCTCATCAGCTGTGAGAACTGGTGAGATGTTTCCATTGTTTCTTTTTTAAAACAAACAGTAGCAGTAGGAATGATATAAAAAAGATGGCCAGACAATTAGAAAGACTTGTTAGACAAGAATTGTCAGGGCAGGGTTTCTCGTGGTCTACAGAAACCTGGGGTCTATACAACAACTCAGGGGGTCTGTAAATATTTGGAGGGTCTACAAGGGGTCTATAAAAACTGATAAGCCTCCTTAGTAATTAGAAGAAATTAATTCCACAAGAATCCTGGAGAACATGCTCATATCGATATATTTTCGAAAGTTTAAGCCCAGTGTTCATGAACTTATCAAAAATCGTCAGCTTCACCCATTACATTAGGAAATGTGCTTCCTTGGTAAGTTATTAAGTTAATATTAAATATTTGCAGCTCTTTTTTACATGTTATGCTTATGTTACCGTTTATTTTACGGTTATTTTACAATTAACAGTTTTACATAAACGTTTGTGCAGAATTCATTAATTACATAATTGGTTGCAACAAACAACTGCAAGGTGGACTGGGGTATTGTTGTGGTCTGGTTAGGGGCCAGAATAAAGACACAAGAGAGGAAATGAGTTAAACAAATATATTAACAAAGAACAGTAGTACAAACATATACAAATGAAAAGGTTACTCACATGATTGTCTTATCAGCTATCCACTGAAATGTTAACTCACGCTTAAGTGCAGAACCTGCTGCTATTTATAGTTGGAAGAGTTCATGTGTAATGTGTTATATGGTAAATTACCATAACAGGTATATAAGGAGGGGGTCCATGATAGGTCAATCTAGTTTTTGTATGTATATGATATATATATATATATAAAGTTAAACTTTATATACTTACTAATAATAGTTTCACTTAGTAGCTCATCAGAGCAAGAATCTGACTCTTATAGTATTAATCGATTATTTTCGGTTGGCATTACCTTCTTGGTTTTTTCTTTTTTCATTTTTTTTTCCAGGTTAAGTTTGGTAGTATATTTTTACTATCAAACTATTTGTCGTTTTTTTTCTTACCGCAAGGGTTTACCTATAAGTTTTGTATATATATATATATATATATATATATAAGCACGTGGTGTAATGGTTAAAGTCATGGGAAATGGACTCATCACCCCGAGTTCAAATCCTGGACATGGTAATTGCATTTCACTTAGCGCTAATACCCTTGGAAATGGTATGAATGCTAATCTCCCTCCAGCTATGGATAAATAGTAGGGCAGACTGGGCTCTTTAACCTTGGTTAGGCAACCGGCCTAGGAGAAGGAAAATTCTGAATTCAAACCTGTTGAACTCCGCTTAAGAAATTGACCTTGTGTCACATCCTGCTCATGCGGAGGGGTTGGTAAATATATATATATATATATATAAAAGAAAAAAACAGAATTCCAGATATTTCACAATAAATATAAAGTTACAGAAATTTATATTAAAAAATAAAATTAAAAAATTACAATTATAGTAAAACTCTGCTTTTTGTTTGAAGATCTGTTAAAAATATACAAGGTATTTAAGCTTATGAAATTTTATGTAACCAAATGACGCAATGATAAATGAACAGCAGTAAACATACATTTTTACATAGTTCAAATGTATATATATAT
This sequence comes from Doryteuthis pealeii, assembly GCA_023376005.1. NCBI lineage: Eukaryota > Metazoa > Mollusca > Cephalopoda > Myopsida > Loliginidae > Doryteuthis > Doryteuthis pealeii. Next base: position 61,125,701 of record CM042161.1, on the reverse strand, counting down.
ATATATATATATTGGAATATTTTGTTATATAAGGTGTGCTACAATACACCACTTTAATTTAAAGACTAAGTGAGGTCACATGGTTTAAACCTCAACAGCCCGAATGCATGGCTGGTTGACTACTTAATAACTGATACTGAGAGACGTCCATTTGCAATCATTGACGAAGGACTTGCAATACTGAGGAGCACCAAGGAACAACCAAAGGATTCTTTACCAAGGATTTCTGCTGAACAAGTGCTCTTTCTTGAAGCCTAAAGGATGGCCCATATCGTAACAATATTCCTTTTAGAAGTCTGTCGCAGATGATGATGACATTACTCCATGTTGTTGAGGAACCTCTGATGCAATGATAATGGACAACGCTTGTTGATCTTCTGTTCGCAACATGATCAAGTTATCACCAACACTTGTTTCCAGCTCCATGATATGGACATAAGACAACCTGGATGCACCCTAGATCAAAAACATGGCATATCCTTGACTATGCCATTGTATGGCGCAAAGACCTGCGTGATGCTGTGTACTAGAGCCATGAGAGGGGCTGGACAAATGGATGACCACTGCCTCATTTGTACATCCCCTAGACCTCTGCATATGTCTGCCAGTTACGTTGTCAAGTGCCACATTCCTGGATAAACCTCAAATCCCTAAATGAACCAGCAAAATTAAATTCTTCCCAAGTAACTCGAGAAACATGTTTAGCAGCCCCTGATCAAACTATTTTTTCTCCCCCCACCCCCAAAAAAATTAGCTCAGTCTGTAGAGCGGTTCGGCTAGAAACCAAAGGTTCATAGTTTTGATACCAACCCTCACCAAACTCAGCATTATGAGTTAGCCCAGGGATCTGTGCAGTAAAGTAGGAGCTGATGGTAGGTGTGGCGCTCCATCTCAGATGCAAAAACAATCTCCTTGGTCTAGCGTTAGTGAAAAGGGGATTAGACTCCCTCGCTGTCTGGCTGATACCGACTTTAGGCCACCTCGACGACTTTACTTTTATATATATATATTATATATATATATATATATATATATGAGAAGTAAACAAACAAACAATGTGTTTTGATATGGCTTCTTTTTAGTCGACAATTTTTGGGAGAATATGTGCTTAATTGAAGTCGTACCTAATTTTTGAAAATTAATTAATTGATAATTAATGAATTTGGCGGGCATACCTATTCAAATGTAAGGCTAAACAAATGGAGAAAAATCAATCTCAGCTTGACAGTCAGGGTTCGAATCACAAACAAAGCGGTCTTCCTGTCTATAGCTCTGCTGATGAGGCCTAATAGGCCGAAATGTACATACAGAGATTGATTTTTCTCGAATAGGTATGCCTGCCTAATTCATTAATTATTAATTAATTAATTTAAAAAAATTACGTATGACTTCAATTAAGCATATATATATATATATATATATAATGTTTTTCTGTTGTTGTTATTCATATATAAAGTTTTATGCCGGTGTGTTTGAAGAGGAAAGAGTTTACTGGTTTTGTAAAAGAGGAGAAATAAAGAAAAAATATTTTCTCCATTCTAGTTTATTCTATTGGTTATTACATAGTTGGCTGTCTGATGAAACTGTGCTCATTTATTGAGTATATTGCTCTTGATATAATTAATTTATTAATAATCATACATTGAGCTCCCTTAGGGATTTGTAAAAATCCTTGTATAAATCTATTAGTGTACCTCAACATGAGCATGCATTTTGGATGTACAGGAGATATTGATGATCCCAAATAGAATTATCCCCAACATACAAGTCAATTGGATACTTTTACCTTTATATATATTTATATATATCTCAGTCCAGTAGGCGTCCACCTGGGAGCCACAAGTATCCTGGTTTGATACCAGCCATCGCCTATCCAGTGTATGAGAAGCATAGGGATCTGTGCAGTAAAGTAAGGAGCTGATGGTTGGTGTGGCACTCAACCTCAGACACTAAAAAAACAATCTCCTTGGTCTTGCACTAGTAAAAAGGGTATAGACTCTCTCGCTGTCTGGCTGATACCAACCTTAGGCCACCCCGACAACTTTACTTCTTATTTATATATATATATATATTTTTTGAGGATATGTGTTTAATTGAAGTCATACCTAATTTTGAAAATTAATTAGTTAATAATTAATGAATTTAGGCGGGCATATATGTTCAAATGTATAGCTAAACAAATTGAGAAAATGTCAATCCCTGAATGTACATTTCGACCTATTGGGTCTCATCAGCAAGGTTATAGACATGATGATGAGACCTAATAGGTCGAAATGTACATTCAGGGATTGACATTTTCTCAATTTGTTTAGCCATACATTTGAACATATATACCCGCCTAAATTCATTAATTATTAACTAATTAATTTTCAAAATTAGGTATGACTTCAATTAAGCACATATCCTCCAAAAAATTGTCGGCTAAAAGCCATATCAAATAAACACATTGTTTATTTACTTACTCTCATATATATATATATATATATATATATATACTGACCATAAAGAATGGTAAGAGATTATTTATCCTGCTTGGTTTAAATATGGCCTCTCAAAAAATATTGGATAAGTTGGTTGTACTAATACTTGTGATTAAATAGCTCTTTGGCCTAAAAACTGACCAGAGGTCACCCAACTACAAAAATGCCGAATAGCCATTGACACCGGCCAACATTATCTGCTATAGTTCTATATTTGTGTAAAGTTATTTCAAGTCCTGTTCAATGTTGTTATCTTTCAGTTTTGTATTGGTGAATCTCATAAATAGAAATATATAAGGAGGAGTTGTCTAAAACTGATAATTTGTTGATGCAGTTGTAATGACACACAAGGGGGTCACCAGAACGGCTTGGGGGACAGAGATAAAAAAAAAAAAATAACAAAAAAAAACTAGATTAATTTTTCACTACTAATAACACCATATTGATGACCCTGAAACCTCCTCCCTAACCCTTTGTCTATTATTACCAGAACTGTATTATATACCTCTCTGTATATATATATATATATATATATATAATATATATATATATATATATAGTCTGTGAAATCAAACGAATAAGTAAAAAAAATCAATAAAAATCTAAAAAAAAAAGAATAATGATAAATGTTGAACAAGTAAAGATTTTCTCTTATCACCTGTTTATACTGTGAATGATTTTGTAAATTTTGTTATGTCTCATTTTATAAACTAGCTGATGTACTTCTCTACATAGGGTAAGTGATCAAGATCTGAATAGCAGACAAAGCGAGACTAAACAATAAATATTGATAATCCCTTTTATTCATTTAATTGAAAAAAAAAAATCTATTTTAAAATCTTTATCAGTTAAAAATTTTACTGGAAACATGAGAACTTCTTCGTTTCATGTGAGAAAATTTTGCAATTATATATATCTCTGTGTGTGTATTGTATGCATATATATGTGTGTGTATGCATGTGTATTGTACATAGTGTGTGTGTATTGTATGGGTATTGCATGCATATATATATATATGTGTGTGTGCATTGTATGCATGTGTGTATATGTATTGTATATATATATATATATATATATGTGTGTGTGTATATGTATTGTATATATATATGTGTGTATATGTATTGTATATATATATATATATAATATACATATATATATATATATGTGTGTATGTGTATTGTATGAATATATATATATATATATGTATGTTTATTGTATGCATATATATGTGTGTGTGTGCATTGTATGCATGTGTGTGTATGTGTATTGTATATATATTATGTGTGTGTGTGTGTGTGGTGTGTGTATTATATATATATATATATATGTGTGTGTTGTATTGCATGTGTATATATATATATATATATATGTCTGTGTGTGTTTATGTGTGTATTGCATGTATATATGTGTGTGTGTGTGCATTGTATATATTTGTGTGTGTGTGTGCATGTATATATGTGTGTGTGTGTGCATGTGTATATATGTGTGTGTGTGCATTATTGTGTATTATATACAATTCAATAAAACCTTTTGCCAACTAAAAAGTTTGTCCAACACAGTTTCTGATTATTTCAAGTTTTGAAAATAATTCCTTCATTTATTTCTCATGGCAATCCCCTATCTCTTTTTTATCATATATGTGCTAGAAGGTGGTGGCTGAGGGTCTTCATGTCCTGGGTATGACGTTAAACTCTATCTGATGGTGAGGTTCCAGTTCTGGAAGTCTGGGAATGTACCCTTATCACCCTTACTCCCAGGTATAAATGTTTACATTTCTTTAAACACCCTTTATAATGTACATATGATAAATAATCAAGATATATAATTTATATATTGTAAATGATCATAATAGATGATGTATATATGATAAATGTTCATAATATATAATTCATATTTAGTAAATGACCATATCATAAAATGTATATGTTTTAAATGACCATAATGTATAATATATATATATATAGATGAGAGGTATCCAAAACTTGGTAGTAAGGGATGATTTTATGTGTTTTATATATTTTATATATTATTTTTTTGTTTTATCCTTACTCTATACTTTTTCACTCATTCAATAGTTTAATTCATAGTTTAAGTTTGTCTGACTACCATCCCCCTAAGAAACCAGACCTTGAAGAGTATCCTTTTTTCTCATTTGACTTCCTCTCGCCATGGTGACAGTCTTCCAATGTATACATTTGTAAAAAAAAAAAAACATTTTTGAGAAGTAAATTTTTCCGTTTTGCAAGTCAAATTATCTTGATCTTCCATCTGATGAGACGAAATTTTGGGGAGCTATATTAAATCAACTTAGATTTATAAAGGCCCCAATTTTGGTCGAAATAAATTTTATTATGGAATAACGGTGTTTCCTTCCTTTCAAAGATATATATATATATATATATATTATATATATATATATAGTAAATTATCATAGTATATAATAGCCATACGGTAAATGATCATAATATGTAATTTATATATGGTAAATTATCATAATATATAATATAAATTATAATAATATATATAAGATAAATGATCATAATACATAATTTATATATATAGTAAATGATCATATATACACACCAGTACATGGAAAGGTTCCAAAACAAATGGTGTAGCAATACTACTTTGACTATACATCAATACTCTGTATATATATATTTTTTTTTTTGGTGGGGAGGATATGTGCTTAATTGAAGTCATACCTAATTTTGAAAATTAATTAGTTAATAATTAATGAATTTAGGCGGGCATATATGTTCAAATGTAAGGCTAGACAAATCGAGCCTTACATTTGAACATATATGCCCGCCTAAATTCCTTAATCATTAACTAATTAATTTTCAAAATTAGGTATGACTTCAATTAAGCACATATCCTCCAAAAATTGTCGGCTAAAAGCCATATCAAATAAACACATTGTTTGTTTACTTACTCTCACATATATATATATATATATATATATATATATATATTCCTTTAGTGCTTACATAGTCATGTATTCTGCCATGCATACAACATGGTGGTCTGGTATGAATGTTACTAGGTCACAAGATCCCTAAAGACATAAAATTCTGTTATCTACCAAATACCGTGCATATTACTGAATCCAGAAGCATGTGTAGATATAACAGATATCGTTGTAACAAATGAGCTCATCAACCTGAATTCAAATCCTGGACAAGGTTGTTTGCATTTCGCTTCTCGCTAAAGCCCTTGAAATCGAGGCATGAATCCATATTTCTCCCACCCCTTAGCTATGGATAAAAACTGATATTGTGTCACATCCACCCTTGGAAGTACATTCTATATCCAGATAAAAATCGGTATTGTTTTTCATTATGTTGGAATTTTATATTCTGTCAGTATCTCTCACTGTCTCTCGGGTCCCATAAGTTGGGTCAGATGTAGGAGTGCTACTTTTTGCTGAGGTGGAGTGCCACACCTACCATAACTTGGTTCGGATGTGGGGGCACTACTTATGTAACATGTCTTGGGCAAGAATAGCCTGACAGAGCCCATCTCTTTCCAGGTCTATAAAAAAAGTAAAATTAGTGGAATGGCCTATTGTTGGTATCAGCAACCCGTGATGCTTAAGGATGTAATCTTAGTGAATAAGCAGTCCATGACATGCAGCACCCCATTTTAGCACTTAGAACAAAATGTGTTTAAAACAAATTAATTACCAATCAAGAAGGAATAAAACAAACATCTTCAGCATGAAATGACCCAATAAGGGTTGACATGCCATAAAACCCAACCAGCCAACCAACCAACCCTTTTGATAGGAATTCTTATCTTTTATTTTTTTAAGAACAGGTTTATAAGAATTATTTGCAATATGAGGCAAGGTTAAAAAGAAAATATTGTTAAGGGATACTAGATGTTGTGATCCATCACAGACACAAACATTCTCCCTAGTCTAGCACTAGTGAAAAGGAGATAGACTCCTTCATTGTCTGGCTGATACCGACAATAGCCTAAAATTAGATAGGTGAATTGTTTTATTTCTTTTTGATAGGGATTCTTATTTTTATTTTTTAATAACAGGTTTATAAGAATTATTTGCAATATGAGGCAAGGTTAAAAGGAAAATGATGTTGGTGTGGTGCTCCATTGCAGACATATAAACATTCTCCCTAGTCTAACACTAGTGAAAAGGAGATAGACTCCTTTGTCGTTAGGCTGATACCAACCATAGACCACTTTGCCAACTTCAAAAGAAAGTAAAAAGGTTCCGGGTATGATAACAGCCATCGCCAACTCAATGCATGAGTAGCACAGTTTGGATCTGTGAGATAATGTGGGGAACTGATCAGTGCCATAATGTGGGGAACTGATGGTAGGTATGGTGCTCCACCACAAACACAAAAACGATCTCCGTAGTCTAGTACTAATGAAAATTACTAAAGATAGAAAATGTAACATGATTCTGATAAAGTTTTTTTTTTTTTTTTCTGCATACACAGACAAGACAATGGACATCATTGTCCTAACTTTAAATTTTAAACATTTTCTTCCACTTCACTGCAACACTTAAGTTTAAAGTGTTGCAGTTAAGTAAAAGAAGAAAAAAAGAAAAGAAAAAGTGATGTTTTAAAGGCGTATTATTTACAATTTAACTCTTAAAAAAAAACAGGATTTCGTACATCTTATTTGGCTGATACTGACAACTTTTCCAACTTCAAAAGAGACAAAAAATAAGCTAAATTTAAAGAGGTGAATTGTTTTATTTCCTTTTCATTATTGTTTTTTAACAACAGGTTTATAAGAATTATTCACAATATGAGGCTAGGTTAAAAAGAAAATAATGTTAAGTGATATATTGATCAAAATATGAAAAATATTCCATAAGGTTTTATCAGTGTCTCATCCGATAGCAAAATTGTCCTGTGGAGAATACTTAAACAAATTAACTTAAATCAGATGAAAGTGAAAAACATCATATTGCTAAAACAGCCATCGACTTGTTTGAGCAAAACAAGTGTTTATGTATTTAAAAACGACGATATCAGACTGTGGCTTCGAGAATTAATGATACATTTGACATTTATTGTACACGCTGATTATCATTCCCCCTTAATACCCTGTCGACGATCTGCAGGCCATCTTTGTCCTCACCCACATAGCTAGAAATATCCTATAAACCGTTTGCTTGCACCCAGTTCATTTGTACTTCCACCGACCACCTCGTTTGCAACTTACGCACATAAAAGGATGTCAAGTATCTTTGCCTGAGGTGCAAATCAGTTACTTGGTCGTTTCGGGGCGGTAATGATTAATGTTTTATAGAACACTAACCTACTCTCTTCTCCTCCTTCCCTAAAGAGTTACCCTAACTTCACTTACTTACTTGCGTTAACTGCATGTGCTTGTTGACAGCTGAGAGAGCATTGGCTCGTTAACCGACCACTCCAGAAATTGCTGTAATAAGCTACTAATTAGAGACGAGATGATGCAAGTTTCAAATAGTTTCATAATTTGTTTCGAATGCCTGTCATTTTAACTGGCCAGGTGATGAACCCTGATTAGGCTTCATGACCAAATTTTCAAAGGTCTCACAATTTTTCCATCTGGAAAAACATACTGGTTTTGCAATATAGATGCTAGCATAGAGACCATAAAAATTAAAATGTTTTTCATAGATCAGTACTGAAGCTTAGGATCAGAGTGTTGCTAAGGACACTCTATGAAAATGTTTTTCATAGATCAGTACTGAATCTAAGGATACTCTATGAAAATGTTTTTCATAGATCAGTACTGAAGCTTAGGATCAGAGTGTTGCTAAGGACACTCTATGAAAATGTTTTCATAGATCAGTACTGAATCTAAGGATACTCTATGAAAATGTTTTTCATAGATTCTTGGTGAGACAGAGAACTTTTCAGAACCCCTTTCTAAACAATTCATGTAATATGAGTCCTGTATTTCTTTTAACTGATTAGTTTCAAATATAATTTTCTAAGTTGTCTTTGTTTTTTGGGTTTCTTTTAGCTCAATTCATTCTTGGTGGGACTGAGAACTATTCAGTATCCCTTTCTAAACCAATTTATGTAGTATGAGTCCTGTCATAATTATGTAGTAGGAGTTCTGTCTTTATTATAACTGATGAGTTTCAAAGATAATTATCTAAGTGGGTTTTTTTTTTTGGTTTTTTTTTTTTTTTTAGTTCAATCCATTCTTGGTGAGGCTGAGAACTTTTCATATCCCTTATATAATTATATAGTTTTTTTGTTTTTTTTAATTGCCTAAATGCCAGTTAGAACCTTTTAGTTCAATTGGGCTACTTAACCTCTGATTGTTGTCATCAATTCTCATTGGGCTGCAGAATCATCGCCACCTGACATCAGAGATGTATAATGTGCCAAATTCTCTGTCTCCTTCTTGGCAAAAGTTTCAACCTCTCTTTCAGAAAAAGAAAAGAAAAAAAAAAAAGAAAAAAAAAATTCTCCTCCTTCTTTTCTCCCCCCCCCCCCACCTACAAAGCATTCTTTGGGTTTTTCCTTGGAGGCATTTTTTTTCCCCTTCTTTTCCTCTCTGGAAATGGGCAAACAAACGACAGACCATGTGACTCATAAATGAGCTTAATTAGTCAGAATATGAGTCACGCCCCCCCCCCCATTTTTAACAAATACCGTTGCATGCTCATCCTATCTCTTATGTTACTAGAAAAATCCTAGCCCCCCCCTATTTCTTGGTTATGTTTGTCGTACGTGCTGAAGGGTATTTCAGATAGATTTTGTGTTGTAGGTAACGGAAACCTTATTCAACATTTAACATGAAAATGCATTGCTTTAGTACCTAATCATTTAGTTATACCATACATAAGATACATCACTTACTACACACACGCACACACACATATATATATATATATATGTGTGTGTGTGTGGTTGAGAATAGAGGAAAGTGTGGATATAACAACACAGACAGTTAAATTCAGTTGATATTTCACCTTATTGTATGAAGATTTTTCGAAACTTTAATGATATAAGTACTTGTACATTCTGCTTTTATAGTGAAAAGGTAAATGGGTAGAATGTACAAGTACTTATGTCAATAAAGTTACAAAAAAGCTTCATACTACGAGGTGAAATATCAACTGAATTTAACTGTGTTGTTATATCCACACTTTCCTCTATTCTCAACCACATTTTGTCAGATTTATTCAAATCCTTATATATATATATATATATATATATATATATATATATATATATATTTAGGGTCCTCCTAGGAATCATAAGGTTCCTAGTTTGATACTGACTATCACCAACTCAGCATATGAGTAGAACAGGGACCTGTGTAGTAAAGTGAGGAGCTGATGGTATGTGTGTCACTCCACTTCAGATGCTGAAATAATCTCCTTGGTCTAGCGCTAGTGAAAATGAGATAGACTCCCTTGCTGTATAGCTGATACCAATATTAGGCTGCCCCGCTGACTTTACTTACTATATATATGAAAAAAAAGTTTCTTTATGACTGTTTGTACAACAACCAGACAGTGAGGGAGTCTATCCCCTTTTCACTAGTGCTAGACCAAGGAGATTGTTTTTTTTTTGGTTTTTTTTTAGGTTTGTTTTGTTTTACGGCATATCAACCTCAGTGGGTCATTTAATGCCAATATGAAATGCCATTTTGAAATAAATCAATTCCTAATGGATAATATAATTTTTTTTATAAATACATTTTTCTATTTAACCCATAGATGGGACCCTAACAGGTACTACCACTCCGGGTCAGAGTGGACCAGGGAGCAATGGTGATGAAGGGCTGCTCCACATTCCCCAAACCTCCAAAACTGGAACCTCACCATCAGATAGAGTTTAACGTCATTCCCAGGACATGTAGACCCTCAGCCACCGCCTTCTAGCACCCATATGATAAAAAGTGGTTGGGGCTTGCCATAATGGCAATAGGGTTGGGAAAATCATATAGGTGCTAGGGGGAGATTGTTTTGGCGCCTGAGGTAGAATCCAACACCTACCATCAGCTCCCCACTTTACCGTACAGATCCCTGTACTATTCATACACTGAGTTGGTAAGGAGCCGGTATTGAACCACGAACCTTGTGGTTCCAAGACAGATGCTCTACTGACTGAGCTAAGCCGGCCTTTAAATCAATGTAGAATACTAAAATTATTAAAGAACGAGAATAAAAAGGACAAAAAAATTGTGCTGATATTAAATTGTTGCACTATATGAAAAATAACAGCATAGATGGAGTTTTTTTTTAATTCAGTAGAGTGTGAAATTTTTCATATAATTAAGATACTGAATAACAATAAGAATGAAATAGAATATTTTATGTACAAATTTAAATTCTAGAAGTAAAATATTGAAAGAGGGAAAAAACCTTTTAAAAAAAGAGTGTAATGCATTTTAATTTACTAATTTAGTCAACATTACTACAAAAAGGGTTAGTTGGTAGAGCGTTCGGTTAGAAACCACAAGGTTCCTTGTTCGATACCAGTCCTCACCAACTCAGTGTATGAGTAGCACAGGGATCTGTGCGGTAAAGTAAGGAGCTGATGGTAGGTGTGGCAATCCACTTCAGACGCAAAAACAATCTCCTTGGTCTAGCGCTATTGAAAAGGGGATAGATTCCCTTGCTGACTGGCTGATACCGACTTTAGGCCGCCCCATCGACTTTACTACAAAAATGAAATGGTTCTCTAACTAGTATTATTTGTATCATTCAGACTATTGTCCTCATCTTCATTATAATCTGTACAATGTTTAGGCTGATGTGCTCTCCGGCCTTCTTCAGGTATTTCTTGTCGGACTCGGGAACCTTCTCGGATTCGGACAAATACTAATTATCAAGCCTCATCTGAAAAATTCAGAGAGATAGTTCTCTAACTAGTTTAAGAAACATTTACTACTACAGGGTGGGTGACCAGTTAAGCAGGTACTGCAAGCAGCCTGTGTCCTTTGTTTATCAAAATGACTTAATTCAGCTTTAAATGATCCACAAAGGGTTAATGTAATAAAACAAAACAAACAACCAACTAACTTCTACAGTAAATTCAACCCACCAACATTTTTAACTTTGGGCCGAGCAAATATCAATACAATATTTGACTTCATAATATTCTTGATTCTACACCAGAAACTTTGGTGGAATTTTCTTGATATGTAATTATTTTAAAAAGTTTTCATTTTTTTATTTAATAGAAACTTATGTCAAATACATATACATACATACTACTACATACAACACACACACACACACCACACCACAACACATATTATATATATATATATATAATATATATATATATTATTTTTAGGAAAAACATTTAATCTGTTTGTAATTTAATGTATGTTAAAAATATGAAAAGAAAACTACTTGTTGACATTTTCCTATTAACCTTTTGATATAAATATTGACCTGCAGCTTGAAAAAAAAAATAACCCTGAGAATATGATAATGTTTGTAATAATGTGAAAAAATATAAATAATGTTGATTATATAAGTGCTCTGATGACAATGACAAAAATAATAATAATAATAATAATAATAATAATAATAATAATAATAATAATAATAATAAGGGTACTTGTCTTTCTTTGATCAGTATTGATCTTCCTTACATCTGATAACAACAATGATAATAATAATAATAATAACTTTCATTCTATTATTATTATTATTATTATTATTATTATTATTATTATTATTATGTGATTAAAAAAAACATGGAATTGAGTGTCCATATTTCTTTGATCAAACGGATCTCCTTCAATATCCAGAAGAAAGCTATTTTTTACTTTTTAACTACGACTCCACCCCCACTACACTCCCCTATCTCTATATTTTCAGGACTTGAGAATTTGTTCATACGCAACAATGGCGTAACACGACTGAGGCAAGATTCCTTCGAGGAATTACTGCATCAACAAATTGCCCCTCTCCCATAATCTTCTTCAAAATGACGCCCCCCTCCCCTGACACCATGTAAAGTGATTTGTAATGGCCAAACTAAAAGGTTAGCCTCTGACCTGTGGCGTGAAAAACCTTTTTGTAAAACTTCTCAAAACTTCTTCTTTTCTTTTCTTTTCTTTTTTTAAATATTGACGCATAAGGTTTCTTATATTTAGAAAATAACTTTTCATAAAAAAAAAAAACCTTTGATAATATTCAATGTCCTTTAGTAATATTTACTGATACATAAGTATATTTATCTTTGGAGAAACTTATATTTATTTATATACTAGAAGCAGCTACCCAACGTCACCTGGGTAGAGGGGGAGAACCCTGGTGTATTGATTTGTTTACTTTTGAGATTTACAAATGCTGGAATATTTTTAAGAATTTCAATGCTATTTCTATGCATATTTTAATTTCTAGATATCTTTGAATATGAATAGAATTATAATAATTTTTGCACAGAAAGCAAGAACCAGTGATATTTAATGTGTGTATATATTTATTTTGTCATTAATTGTTTTATTTTTGTAGTTTTATCCGGACATACATACAAACATACACACTAACTGCCCTTTATATATATACTAGAAGTGGCTACCTGGTATTGCCTGGGTAAAGAGGGGGGGGTATAATAAAAAGTTGGTCTCGCAGATCCATTGATTGTTTTGGTCTTACATAATTGATTTATGGTTTTAATCACAAATGTAACCAATGATTTTCCCTTTTCTTAATATTCAATTCCTAATTTTTAAATTTCTTCGAATATTGATCAAATCTTCATAATTTTTGCACAAAAAACAAGAACTGGTAATATCTAATGTGTAGATATATATATTTACTTTGCCGTTTTATTTTTGTTGTTTCATCCAGACCTGCATTCATACATACACACTAACTACCCTTTATAGTTTCACCTGGACATACATACATACACACTAAGTGCCCTTTATATATATATAACAGAAGTGGCTACCTGGTATTGCATGGGTAGACGGGGGGGGTATAATAAAAAGTTAGTCTCGCAGATCCATTGATTCTTTTGGTCTTAAATAATTGACTTATGTTTTAATCATGAATGCAACCAATGACTTTCCCTTTTCTTAGTATTCAAATACTAATTTTTGAATATCTTTCCAGATATAAATGAAATCATCATTAATTTGGCACAAAAAGCAAGATCTGATGATAGTGAATGTGTATATATATTTACATTATCATTAATTGTTTTATTTTTGTAGTTTCCTCCAAACATACATGTGCACACACACACACGTACATACATACATACATACAACTACCTTTCTTATATTTATTTATATATAAATAAATGGCGGTGCGTGGTCTAATGGTCAGAGTCAAAGAACTCGTCAACCAGAGTTCAATTTATGGACGAAGCTGTTTGCATTTCACATAGTGCTAATACTCTTGGGAAAGGTATGAATCCAATTATCCCTCCAGCTATGGGTAAATAGGAGGGTAGACTGGGCTCTTTAACCATGACTAGGTAACCAGTTTAAGAGAAGGAAAACTCTGAATTCAAACCTGTTAAACTGTGCTTAAGAAATTGACATTGTGTCGCATCCTGCTCATGCGGAGGGGTTTGGTAAATGTTAAAGGTTTGGCGAACGAAAGTTCATTTGGGTCTCGAACCCGGCCAGGGGTAGCTGTTACAGTATAGCCACACTGATGAAAGGTGAAACCTTGAAACACGTATCTGGATTACTTATTTATTATATATATATATATAATAGCAAAAACTAAAAAATATATATATATATAATAGCAAAAACTAAAAAAAATATATATATATAATAGCAAAAACAATCTCCCTGGTTTAGCACTTGCGAAAAGGCGGGGGTGGGGTAGACTCCCTTGCTGTCTGGCTGAGACTGACAATAAGCCACTCTGCTAACTTTTAGTATCATTTTAAAATTTAATTAACGTTATTACAAACATGATTTCTTTTCCTGCCCTCTTTTTTTTTTTCCACTTGGATGACGTTTTTAACATCCACACCCCCCCCCCTTGCGCACCTTCCACTAATTAATTTTCCAGTCATTTCATTAAGGTCATTTAAGTGCAGAAGGGACAAATGTGTAACAGGTTCCTTTCCTATTTAAAGATGTCTGAATAATGTTTAGACAAGATTTATAACTTTATCTGCTATTTTATTACCTTTATATAAGGACAGTACTAAACTTAATTTCACCATGGGAGTTCGGGGAGGGGGGCGGCATCTGTGAGAAGATACCATACAGTCTAGAAATGGCCCTTATTAGAATTCTTTAATTCTAGGCAGTCACAATCATTTGTTGTCCAATTAACATTTTGCTGTTGAGTGTGAACAGGAAAACTTTATTTATAATTATTATTGTTATTATTTCACTCCTTTAGAGTTTTTCACATCAGTGTTAGCTGATGGTCTTTCACTGGAGTCTGAGTAACAACAAGTCTCCTCAGGTCTGTGTACTCACAGGGGTATCCAGGTGACACTCACGTAACTTAAGTAAAAAAAAATGTAAAGTCAACAGGGCGGCCTAAAGTCTGTATCAGCCAGTCAGCGAGGGAGTCTATCCCCTTTTTAATAGTGCTAGAACAAGGAGATTGTTTTAGCATCTGAGGTGGAGCGCCACACCTACCATCAGCTCCTTACTTTACCGCACAGATCCCTGTGCTACTCATACACTGAGTTGGTGAGGACTGGTATCGAACTAGGAACCTTGTGGTTTCTAGCCGAATGCTCTACCGACTGAGCTAACCCGGTCACGTAACTTACCTAACGTTAATTATATAGCAATATTTACCTCTGTACATACACAAACCCAAATGTTCACAATAAACTTGTGCATATATCTCTATTTACACATGAGCAACCACACACACAAAACACCTAAAAATGCACAATGCCTTTTTTCGATATACACACTCTCATCCTCACACCGTAAAAGAGAATATTTGACGTCATATCTCAAACCGTCCACTTTATTCAGCGTCCTTTCTTCAGACTTCAAATTTTGAACAGACTGATAAACAAGGACTATCATTTGCTTTTCTCGTTATTCTGTGATGAAATTTTTTTATCACCTTCCATATACCAACAAATGCCCTAAAGATAATCTAATTAATAGATCGAAACACTGCAGCGTCGGCCAATAAACTTACCACTCAACTTATTTAAACCTGTGTTTTTTCAATTTTCTTAATATACTACATACCGTTGGATTCATTCCCTTTTCTTCACACCACACACATATATATATATATATATATATATATTATTATATATATGCACACATTTATTTATGTGTACATTGGACATATGTATATACATAAACATGGGCATATATATATATATATATATGTTTGTGTGCATATGTATATTTCATGTAGCAAATATAATTGCATGTATAAACATGCATATTAACACTTGTATGCACATACACATTCATAAATATATTTGTCAAATCCATCTGTGCTCAATGGATATGGCTTGGGTTTGTTTCTTCTGTATTCTCATATATACACACACACACACTCATATTATATATATATATATATATATATATATATATATATATATACTTCATAAAATACAACTGAATCATGTATCAGACTCCAATCCCCTGTCTTTCTTTCTGCCCTTGATTGATCATAATTGATTTTTGATATTATTTCCTGCTTGTTTTTGGCAATAAGCAAGTGAAAATGAAACGACGAATGAGGTACGAGTAACTACTTAACCATTCAGTGCCAATGACAAATAATAATAATAATAATAATAATAATAATAATAATAATAATAATAATAATAATGAAACTAGTAGCAAAGTAAACAAAAAAAAACAACAAACAAACAAATAAATAAAAAAATACAGAAATTGGAAGTTTTTTGATCCTAAGAGGAAATTGAAATGAATTTATATGAAGAGGATTTGAACAAGATGGAAAAAGAAAAAAAAAGAAAAGAAAAAAAAGGAAAAAGAAGTTAATAAAAAAAAAGGAAATAATATCATAGAAAAAAATAAAAAAAAAATAGAAAAAAAACAAAAAAAAAACAACCGTCTCTTCCTGTCCC
>CM042161.1:61011712-61104212 GCA_023376005.1 Doryteuthis pealeii | reverse complement strand
TAGGCCTCATCAGCAGAACTATAGACAGGAAGACCGCTTTGTGTGTGATTCGAACCCTGACTGTCAAGCTGACAGGAAGGGACTCTAACCATTACACCAGCTGGTTTTTACCAGATTTTTCGTTTGTTTTGAAGTAGGTTATATTCCACTTATGGTGACTTTACTACACGACAGTATGAGAAGTAAACAAACAAACAATGTGTTTTGATATGGCTTTTTTAGCTGACAATTTTTGGGGAGAAAAAAGCCATATCAAAACATATATATATATATGAGGTGCTACTAAATATCTAAAAAAAAAAAAAAGAGACTGTTCAAAATCCACTAAAATTTTTAATAGCACCTAATATATATATTCATATATATATATATATATATATATATATATATATATATATATATTCATTCCCAACATAACTTTGCTAAGGTAAGACACATTTTATCTTCTCCAATATTTTATATAGTAATTATATTAATTCAATGCTTCAATAGAGAAACCTATGGATGTGAAGAAGACTTAAAAATTATCATATTTTTCTTTTGGGAGAGGTCCTTTAGAAAAAGTCTTTTTCATTTATTCCATTCATTTTTTATTGTATTCATTCATTCATTTTTACATTAATTCTTAACTATATATATATATATATATATATATATATATATATGAGGTGCTACTAAAAATCTAAAAAAAAGAGATTTCAAAATCCACTAAAATTTTTAATACCACTTCATATATATATATATGAGGTGCTACTAAAAAATTGTAGATTTTGAATAGTCACTTTTTAACTGTCAAGATACTCAGCATTTCTCATTGAAAAACTGATGTGATTCTCACCTTTATTCCATCAGGAAATAAATTCATTTCCTAACACTATATGTATAAGTAAATGAATAAAAGAATAAATGGCTACCTTGATTTAGATATAGATTTATTTCAACATTTCTTTGTCTCATCAGTCTGATCTTTGTTAATTCGAAGACTTCATACCCAGTCTCATTGGTATCTACACTAAGGTATGCATTTATTTATAATACTCTGTATATGTAAAAATATATACACAAATCTTTATATGTACATTTGAGTTCTCAATTTTGGTTGAATCCTATCAGGAAAACACATTGTTGTATCAGCTACCTATATATATATATATATATATATATATATAAGTTAGGGTACTGTACACATGTAGTCAATGGCACTTGATAACTGACAGTTTCTCACCTATGCAATTTTCAAACAAAATCAATGCTATTTTTGTTGTATACCCTTCTCCTTACTTACTTCTTACTTCTTCTTCTGTTCATCTTCTATCTTACGTCTTCTTCTAGCGTCTTGGGCTTCGTCTTGGTCAGTCGCACTCTTCTTCCAATCAGTCCTGTTACCAAGACACCCATTAATCACAAGACCGTGTTATTTTTCTTAAACTTTTATTTCCTTAACTATACATTTCATGTAACTAACATTTGACTAACATAGCGCGTGTATGCTGAGCTCCAGTTAAGGCAGGACATCCTCACTGCCTGACGCCCAACTGAAAACTGAGGAGCCAACCAGATCCCACATGACTTCACGTAATTTGGCGGACTTTCTGTACTATTCCATGGAAAGTCCTGCCCGTGATATGAAAAGGGCCATCCCTTTAGAAATACAGGGGATTGACAATAATCTTATGCTACCGCATAGATTATGTAACATTTTAGCTTATTAAGCACTTGGTTTGAAAATCACTTAGGCAAGAAACCAAGCACTGTATACTTCATGTCTCCACTATGCCTAACTTAGATGTACACGCTCTATCAATGATATTGAGCACTATTTACTTATACATATATCAAACTATCTTATCAATATCATATATAAATATCTTATTATAATGAAGATTGTGGGTTTGTCTGTCTGTAACCGAAACTATATTACTAGACAAGTCACAATTCCTTTTAGTTATTTACATCACATTCTCCATGGTTTTATTTTTAATTTAAACTTCAATTTTATTAATAAAATTGTTTTACATCATTAAGACTGTTGACCATATCTACATACTAATAATATGCAATTGTATTTATATATACAACCAAATGGCGGATTACAGTGTGAATTGGAAGGCTAATTTGCATATTGATCTTAAAAATTTGATTTTAATAAATATATGCTTAGTATTATTGATTTCTAATTGTTTGGTTTTATCTTATTGAATATGAGCAAAAATCTCGGGGATAAATCTTAAAAGAAATCCATTAACAAGAAGAAATAACTGTAAATTTATTCTTTACTTCCTATTTTAACTAAAGAGTTAAATTAGAAAATTTACCAATGAAAGATGGGAGTAATGGAAAATGATGGAAGAGTTAGTTTCAAAGTTGTTCTATTTTTCAATCATACCCCCTCTGTTCCAAATCTTTTTATCTGCATTCTTATACAGTTTCATTAGCATTTCTATTTAATATGATATTTTATTATATTAAAACTTAAATACTTGCACCCGGAGGGTGCATATATTTGCAAGTATGTATAATACAAGATTCTACTTGGAGAATTTTATCAAAACATCTACTATCCCCTAGCTTGTACATACAGTACCTAGGTCAAAATTAGCATTTTTCCTCAGGTTGTAAATTATTTCCTATTATAATTAAATACTTCCATAACTCTGAGTTTCATGAAAAATTTCCATCTTATGACCGTGGTGACACATAACACCAGAGTAATAGAATATCATTATTTGATATCTTAAATTTTAAACCTGGTCTGCAGCCCTAGCACCTATATGATTGTCCCAAGCTCTATTGCCCTAATGGTAAGCCCCAAATCTTTTTATAGTTTGCTATTACACCACGATGGGACACCGATTAATCGGCTGGTCACGTCAAGCCATAGCACCTATATGATTGTCCCGAACCCTATTGCCCTTATGGCAAACCCCCCAACCCTTTTTATCTTATATGTGCTAGAAGGTGGTGACTGAGTTTCTTAGAGCCCTGTCAGCTGGGGAATTAGAATACACTGACTGCACCTCTGCAGAGGGATGAGAACTCCCCAATGTGGCCACCTGTTGGCTGTAGGTGGTGACCCATGATTTTTAAGGATGGTGGCTGAGCAGTCCATGACATGCAACACTCAACTTTAGCCAGTACTTAAGCTAGATGGGCAGTCAGAGAGCCCCCCTCCCCCGGATCAATCAACTGATCACGTCAAGCCTTACCACCTATATGATTGTCCTAGCCTGATAGCCCTTATGACAATCCCCAACTCTTTTTATCATATATGTGCTTGAAGGTGGTCACTGAGGGTCTTCGTATCTTGGGTATAATTTTAAACTGCATCTAATAATAAAGTTCCAATTCTGAAACTCTGGGGGATGTGGGGTACCCCTTCATCACCATTATTCCCAAACTACCCTGACCCGTAATGGCAGTACCTATTAAAGTCTCATCTATGAGTTAAATTAAAAACACTAGTTTAAAAACATGTGTTTTTAAAAAATTGAGTACCCATTAAGAATTAATAAAACAAAACGTCTTCAGCATAAAATAACCCAAAAGGGTTGCCATGTCATAATATCTATCTAACCAACCAACCAAACAAACCTGGTCTGCTAAAATAGTATTGAGCTCTTTTTAACTCTTTTCTTACATAATTTGTTTTTAGTAATCATTATTATTATTAATCACACACATATACCCTAACTACTGTGCATAAGCAGAATGCGACACATGATCAATTTCTTAAGCGGATTTTAACAGGCATGAATTTAGAATTTTCCTTCTTCTAGACTGATTGACTAACCAAGGTTAAAGAGCTGAGTCTGCCCAACTATTTACTCATAGCTGGAGAGAAAATAGTTGCATACCTTTCCCAAGGAGGTTAGTGCTATATGAAATGCAAACAGTCTTGTCCAGGATTCGAACTCCTGTTGGCAAGTCCAATTCCTTCTCCATAAACATTAAACCCCTCCCCCCGCTATATGAGCCCATAATAAATATATATATATATATATATATATTATCAATATCTTTGTGATTTTGTGAATAATTTTCATTTATTTGTATCCACATGTACATGATAAGCAGATTATATATTAATATCTATACTCACAGAAATACATTTACTCCTCCAAGAAAAATCAATTGTCTGTAATAATAGGGGGGGGGCACAATTATTGAACGAAAATTTGGTAATCACGTTTTCATTTCTGCTTTGTTTTTAATTAACCTCCTCCCCTTCCTCCTGCTGCCCCCAATTTGATGGCCGAATTATTCTCTTGGGAGATGCACTTTTCTCAAGTAAGTTTTGGCATTAATAAAAATAGATTTTATTTATTTATTTATTTTTGGCACTGTCATTATATCAATAAGCATAGAAAGACATTTCTTTTTTTTCTTTTGTCTTATCTTTTTAGATTTGGGGATTAAATTGTTTTTCATATACACCCCCATATCTTGGGCATCGTATCATGATTTAGTGGCTAGCAAGCTAGTCTCACATATCCATTATTACTGAATAGCAAGTTCGATCCTCACTGGATGCCTGATATTTGTAATCTTGTGTTGGTTGGTTGGTTGGGTTTTATGGCATATCAACCCCCTGGGTTATTTTATGCCGAATACTTCTATTGTTAATTTGGTATTCAAAAATGTTTAATACCGACAAAGTTTTGAAAATTTCATTTTTAATGGATAATACAATTTTGTTTATAAACTCATGTTTTCTATTTAACCCATAGATGGGACCCTAACAGGTACTACCACTTTCGGGCCTTCTGGGGGAATTGTTACTTTTTGTGTCTTTTTATTTATTTATTTATATTTAATTTAATTTTGTTTTATTTTTATTTGGTTTAATTTTATTTTTATTAATCCCCACAATACCAACAATTGTGAAGTGCGTGGTGTAATGGTTAAAGTCATGGGAAATGGACTCGTCACCCTGAGTTCAAATCCTGGACGTGGTAATTGCATTTCATTTAGCGCTAATATCCTTGGGAAAGGTATGAATCCTACTCTCCCTCCAGCTATGGGTAAATAGTAGGGCAGACTGGGCTCTTTAACCTTGGTTAGGCAACCGGTCTAGGAGAAGGAAAACTCTGAATTCAAACCTGCTTAACTCCGCTTAAGAAATTCACGTTGTGTCGCATCCTGCTCGTGCGGAGGGGTTGGTAAATATATATACTTTCAACCTTGTGTAGCATCCTAACTGTGGGAAATGGGTTGGGTAAATATCAACACTCCCATATCTTGGGCTCCTCATTTAGTGTAATGGTTATGTGAGCTAGGCAAGCAGACCATTTTTAGTGATGTTGATTCTCACTGGGTGCCCTATACTTTAGGCTTTGTGCCAAACAAAGCTATGCAGAGAGTAAATGACTATGCCGCCAGATCTTTCATTGCATTCTTTCATATCATTAATCAATGTGCTCGTACGATAAACTTAACAAATAAGATATTAACTACTAACTACTTACATGTTTGAAAGAAATTATTTTTTATTATATCAACTGATGTAGTAGAAAATCACAAACAGCTGGCTAATAATGTGTAGCTCCTTCCTTGCCTTGAATAATGACAGCTATGCAATATGTCATGGAATCTACAAGATGCTAGTGTCATTACATCTGGTAGTTTGTAGTGTTTTGTTGGTTGTTAGTTCTACGTGGTTTAAGCTCGCTTGTATTAGTGTCTAATCCCCATTAAAACTAGTTCTTCCTTCTTGTGGGATGGTAAGCTGAAAGGGAATTTAGGAAAAGAAGCGGAAGAAATAAAGATAAGGATAACTTTAGGGTAAGACTTTTATTAGTTGATTCACACTATTTCTTTGAGGGGACTTATTTTTCCGAGCAAGTCAATAGGTGTTTCTTCTTCAAAGTCCTGGGATAAAAAAGGGGGCAAAGAAAACTTTTTGGCTCAAAGAATTCAGAAAATCACAAACAGCTGGTTAATAATGTGCAGCTCCTCTCTTGGCCTGAATAATGACAGCTATGCAATATGTCATGAAATCTACAAGATGCTAGTGTTATTATGAAGGATAGTAAAAAAGTAATGCCATTTTCTTTATTTCATGTTAAGTTTTTTTTATAAAACAAACATTGAGACCCTAACAAGGCTCAGAGCAAGAATCCAAAGAGTAAGACCCGATCGACAAGGTCCTCTTTCTGCATGACAATGCTTGACCACACACAAGCATCAGGACAAGGGAGAAAATCGCCTCATTCGAGTGGACAACTTTACCGCATCCTCCATACTCACCAGATATAATGTCTTCAGCCTCCTGAAAGAGGGTTTGAGATCAAACATTATTCCAGTGACAAGGAAGTAAAATCTATAGTGAAGAAGTGGCTCAATGAACAGTCAACACTATTTTATGGGGCAGGCATACATGTTCTCATTTGAAGGTGGAACATTGTTATTGAGAGAAATGGTGAGAAGTAGGGTTGTGATCCACAGAGGACCAGCTTTATTTTGATGTATGATACATGTTCCTGTGTTGGTAATTATACCTGTCCTAAACAAAATGGCATTACTTTTTGACACATCCACGTACATTTGGTAGTTTTCTATCTCCAGGGTTGACCACAATTGAATTGTTTCTCTCAGTGCATGAGTAGCACAACTTGGATCTGTGCGGTAAAGTGGGGAACTGGTGGTTGGTGTGACACTGCAAGTCAGATGCAAAAAGAATCTTTCTGATCTAGCACTAAGGAAAGGGGATAGACTCTCTCACTGTCTGGCTGATACTGACAATAGGCTTCTCCACCAACTTATTTATATCATGGATATACAAACAGAGATGCTGATAGGTATGCATCTTGCATCCCTGATGCACAAAAATCCTATCCATGCATCCCAGTGTTTTTCTTTTTTCTTCCCTCACCATTTCAAGCTAAGTGTAAATGCATTTCAATAGTTTCTTAGAAATGAATTACATGGGATAGGTTACAAGGTAGGAGTTAGATGGCTTTAGTTGGGACCCATAAATTTTCCCGGGGACTCATTCAAAGCAAATATGTGTGTCCCAGGACGCACTAAATCAAAAAGCTATCAGCATCACTGCTAATGTTCATATTGGTCTTTGGTTAGTGGGGATTTGGCTAGATATCCTGCCCTGTCAGTGGGCCTGAGAATATGCTTACTGTATCCCCCCACCCAAAAAAGGGGGGTATCCTAGGTATAACTAAACTGCCTCTGATCGTGAGACTCCATTACTGGAGAATGGGAAAGTGTGGTGTTATCCTTTTGTTTCCATGACTCCCAGGTCCACTCTGACCTGATGTAGTAGTATCTGTTAGAGTCAAATAGATCTCGGCCTTCTGGGGGAATTGTTACTTTTTGTGTCTTTTTATTTATCTATTTATATTTAATTTAATTTTGTTTTATTTTTATTTGGTTTATTTTTATTTTTATTAATCCCCACAATACCAACAATAGGTTATTACACCTACTTTACTTACCTCTGTCTGGTGTGTTTGGCTTGGTTTACAGCATACCAACCTCAGTGGGTTATTTAATGCCGGCAAAGTTTTTAAATAAATTCATTCTTAATGGATACTCAATTTTTATGAACTCTTGTTTTTCTATTGAACCCATAGATGAGACCCTAACAGGTACTAACACTCCGGGTCAGAGTGGACCAGGGAGCAATGGTGATGAAGGGGTGCTCCACATTCCCCAAACCTTCAAACCTGACCATCAGATAGAGTTTAACGTCATTCCTAGGACATGTAGACCCTCAGTCACTGCCTTCTAGCACATATATGATAAAAAGGGTTGGGGCTTGCCATAAGGGCAATAGGGTCGGGACAATCATATAGATGCTAGGGCTTGACATGACCAGCTCATTGATCGAGGGGCTTCTCTGACCTCCCGTCTAGCCTAAGTAAGGGTCTAAGTGGAGTGTTGCATTTCATGGACTGCTCAGCCACCTGGGTTCCATCCTTAAGCATCACGGGTCGCCACCCACGGCTAACAGGTGGCTCCATTGGGGGAGTCTTACCCCACTGCAAGGTGCAGTTGGAGCATTCTAACGCCGCAGCCGACAGGGCGGGTCAGGTGTGTTAACAACTGTTCCCTAACTGAAGCAACAAAATTTCCAACTTATATTTATTTCCCATACTCTTTTTAATTCACTGATTTATTTGGTAATACTTGATATCTTAGGCACTTTTTTTTTGTAAGTTTAAAAAATATTTTTGAATATAAAGTCGCTGGAGTAGCCTATTGTCGGTATCAGCCATAATGAGGGAGTCTACCCCCTTTTCACGAGTGCTAGAACCAGAGAGGTGTGGCTCTTTACCTCAGACGCAAAAAACAATTTCTCTGGTTTTAGTGCTAGTGAATAGGGGATAGACTCCTTCACTGCCCGGCTGATACCAACATTAATCTACTGCACCTAATTTTACTACATCCAGGTAAAATAAATATGGGAGGTGATTATTTCAATATTACTGATACAAAATTAAAGAATAAAATTAAAAAATTACTGAACCAAATTCACGTTCAGTTTTCCACCATTAAATACTAATTATTTTATTTCATGATTTAAAAAAATAAATGATTAAACAATATTAAATAAAACAATTAAAAAGAATGAAAAAATGTATAAAAAATAGTTTTAAATGTATTAAAAATAAATTACATGTGTAATATCATTTTTTTAAAATGATGTTTATTATGTTACTACTTTTCGACTTAGACAAAAATTTGACCTTAAATAATCGATTTAATTCATTTTAATTCGTTTTTAAAATGAAAAGCTGACGAAAAATTGGGTATGTTTAATACTTAACTACTACTATATATAAAAAATGTCCGTTTTTTTGTGTTTTTTTTTTTTGTTTTTTTTTTTGAAAGCATAAATTCAATTGTATTATGATGCGATAAAATAAATAAATAATGATAAAATATTTTCACAGCTTTCAAAACAGCAAAAATTACAAGTATCCCACCCGCCTTAAATTTTATGTTTTCAGAGCAAACACTGTTCCGTACTTTAGGGTGATGTAGAAACCCTGCTAAAACAATCATGATCAAACCCATTTGTTGATAGATATAGTTTACTTACTTAGTTATTTGAAAACGTGCGTGTAAATACCTGCACAGGTGACCAATATATACAAACAATCTTCTTTTTCGTTTTTACCTATTTATCTACGGTAGCCTGAATTCACAGGCGGTAACGTGCTGTTGGTAATTTTACCAGACACAAAGGGACATGTTATGTTTCCAGTTTTATGACTGTAGTAAAGAGTTTTAAGGTTTTTGTTCACTGTAGGTGTCCATTGGATGTAAACCTTTCCCACTTTTGAAATTTTGGTCAGTGTGTATATTTTTGCATGCAAGAGTTAATTTCTCAGGTGTGTATACAACTTTTTATTTATCTATAAAAATATTTTCTCGTGGTGGTGGCCTGTTTTCTTGATTACATGTGTGGACCCATGTCGTGAAATCCAGGAGATTTTTCTTTTCTTTCAAGTTGTGTTATTATTACGATAAATAAAAAGAAAAAAAAAACTTCGTTGTATACTTTAGGCTAATTTTAAGTAAAATATTTTTACCGGGTCTTGTATTGCAAATTTTTACTTTATTTTATTTTTTTAATTTAAAACTTCTAACTACTTGAAATTATCTATCAGTATTTTCTTGAATTCTTTTTATATTAAAGTAAAAAAAAATATATTTAAAAAAAATCCCGTCTCAACGATTTTAAATTAAATTACATTTTAAATCGAATATATAACCAAATAAATAATTAATTACTAAATACATAAATTGAACTCTTGGAACAATAACAACAGCAAAAATGTATGAAATATAAATTATTTTAGTAATTAAAATAAAATAATAAATAATTTCGATAAATAAAAAGAAAAAAATGTATACTTTAAAGCCTAAAGCCTAAAGTTTAGGCTAATTTTGAGCAAAATATTTTTACCTGGTTTTGTATTGCAAATTGTTTTAATTTTATTTTATTTATTCATTTTTTATTTCTAATTTAAAACTTCTAATGACTTGAAATTATTTATCAGTATTGAGTATTTTTATTGAATTCTTTTTATATTAAAGAAAAATTTAATTTTTTCCCGTTTAACCGATTTTAAATTTCTCAGTTATCAATTTAAAATATGTACCACCAATTTTGATACCATAGACGTTAAAATCGATTTTTTACAAAATCTATTAACCCCCCTGATAGAAAAAAAAATTACTAAAAATATATAACTTAAATTAGAAATCTTGGCAACAATAACAACAAAAAATGGATGAAATGTTTATTTCATTTCATTTGAAATAATACAATAATTATAATAAAATAAATAGGACTGGGGGAATTGGAATTGATGAAAACTTGAGACTATTCAGACCACAGCACTGTTAAAATCAGCTATATAATATTAAGAGTTCTGGAGTCCCTATGAGACTTGCTGCCACTCAAATTTAAGTTAAAAAGTCGTTGGGTGGTCTAAAGTCATATCAACAAGGCAGTAAATCTCCTTTTCACCAGCGCTAGACAAAGGAGATTGTTTTGGCGTCTGGGATGGAGTACCACAACTACCATCAGCTCCTCAATTTACTGTACAGATCCCTGAGCTACTCATATGCTGAGTTAGCGAGGCAGATATCGAACATGGAGCCTTGTGGTT
Source organism: Doryteuthis pealeii (assembly GCA_023376005.1). NCBI lineage: Eukaryota > Metazoa > Mollusca > Cephalopoda > Myopsida > Loliginidae > Doryteuthis > Doryteuthis pealeii. The sequence goes on along the minus strand of CM042161.1, from coordinate 61,093,575 downwards.
CCTAGTCAGACGCTCTACCGACTGAGCTAAAAAAAAAACACCTGTTGAAACTGGTGAAAAACTCACTAGGAATAATAATATCCCTCACTCAAGGTCTTAGATAAAGAAAGAGGCCGTTTGATGGATTATATGAAACCGAAAGTAAAGCTGAAAATGAAAAATAATAATTGTAGTTGGCGCCCTTGGAAGAGCCACCAAGAACCTGAAAAATGGACTGGGTGAACTGGAGAGATCAGATGAACAATCGAGACCTTCCAGAACACAGCACTGTCAAAATCAGCTCGAATATTTAGAAGAGTCCTGGAGACTCGAACAGACTTGTTGTCACTCAGACTCCAGTGAAAAACCACGAGTTCGATCTGATGAAAAAAAAACTCACAAAGAGGAATAAAAAAAATTACTACTACTACTACTACTACTACTACTATTATTATTATTATTATTATTATTATTATTATTATTATTATCCAAGGACCAACTTATAAGTGATGTCCTGTGGAAACCAGCACATAGGATGGGCACGTCAGTGTGAGCCGCCCAACATAGACGTCATACATTGACCAATTTGGCACGGATACTGGATGCTGCGCAGAGGACCTCAAAGCATTGAATAATAGGAATGGTTGGCGAGAGATAGTCATGAATATCCGTATTTTTATTATTTATTATTAGTAGTAGTAGTAGTAGTAGTAATCACCATTATTATTCCCCTTCCAGATCGATGATCATATCGAAAAATGAAAGCCAAAGGGAATTAATTGAATAAATAAAGTAAACTAAAATCTCAAGGGTTTTAAAGTCTAAGGCCTCTAATTATTCTGTTAGGTAAATCAAATCATCGATCTATTGAGTAAGTAAGTAGTAGGACATTATATATTTGGCGCGTAGATAAACGGGGGTTGTCTCAGCAAAACATTTTGCCGTCATTTCATTAGGTTAAAATTCGATTTTGTTTTTGTAAAAAAAAAGTTGTTTTTTTTAAAGTGGACGACGAAAAATTAAAATTAATCGCGAAGTTGGTGAGTGGTGGTAATTTTTTCTGAAAAGGTCAAGTAAATATTTCAGACAAAAAATCGAATGAGTGTGTGGGTGGTTAGGAATCGAAAAAGATCAAATAAGAAGTTAGCTGCGTAAGTCGCTGAAACATACAGTTGTAAAAACGATGTTTTGAGCGGAAAATCTGATTTCCAAAATTCGCGGTAGAATTTTTTGGTTGGGTTTTACGGCATGTCAACCCATTGGGTCATTGATTTCTAAGAAGAAACAGTTATAAGCCTTAAAATCCTAAATAGTGTGTTTTTTAGTCGCTAAATATTTGAGCAAAATTAATGGTTTAAAATCTATTAAAAATAAATTACATATGTAATATTATTTTGCTTTTTTAAAAATTTTTTTTACTGATGCTCATTATGTTACTACTTTTCGACATAGACACACATTTGAGCTTAAATAATTGATTTAGTTTTTTTTTTTTTTTTTTTTAAATGAAAATGATTCAACATTATGGCAAACCCTATTTTATGCCGAAGACGTTTTTGTTTTATTTATTCTTGATGGGTATTCAATTTTTTTCATTTAACCCATAGATGAGATCCTAACAGGTACTGCCACTCCGAGTGGACCTGGGAGCAATGGTATAAGGGGTGCTCCACATTCCCTAGAGTTCCAGAATTGGAACCTCACCATCAAATAGTTTAATGTCATACCCAGGAAGACCCTCAACAACTGCCTTCTAGCACATATATGATAAAAGGGGTTGTGGCTTACCTTAAAAACAATAGGGTTGAACAATCATATAGGTGCTAGGGCTTGACATGACCAGCCAATTGATCAGAAGACTGCTCAGCTAGCCTAAATAAGGTCAAAGTTGAGTGTTGCATGTCATGGACTGCTCAGCTATTGGGGTTCAATACTTAAGCATCACAGGTTGCCACCCATGGCCAACAGGTGGCCCCATTAGGTGGGGTCTTACCCCTCTGCAGAGGCGCAGTTGGTGTTATTTTGAAGCCCAGCTGACAGGGCTGGTAGGATTTAGTGAAATGTCAATCAATCTTTAAAAAAAATTTTAAAAAGTTAATTTAAAACTAATAGGCTATCTTGCCGGTCCTAGTCAAATAGACAAACCTGCTTTGAGGCTTATTTTGCCAATCCTCGTAAAATAAACAAACTTACATTTTTTTTTATTTTACTGTCACTGTAAATATTTTTTTATTATGAATGCAAGTAATGTTAAAAATATTTTGTGAAGGATAAAGATATAAAAATTCTTCTAAATGAAAAATATCGAATTGGCTATTTTGCTGGTTCTAAAAGCTAGCATCCAGGTATTTCATGTTTAATGTCCTTATAAAAGATAATGTTAGTGTTGGGGTTATGGTTAGGATTAGAATTTTCCATTTTAACAATTAATAGTGGAAAATGCAATTAATAGAGTCAAATTTACCCTCATCATGTCCTTTAATTTATTCACATGTTTATCACAAAGTCATTAATGGTATCTATATTTTTCATTTAGAAGAATTTCTTGTATCTTTATCTTTCACAAAATATAAATATAAAATGAAAAGGTTCTTTACATTACCTTTTAAAATTAAAGATGTTAAACGTGAAATGATCAGATGGTAGTTTTTGAATTTACAAGGACCAGCATAATAAGCCTAAAAGCTGGTTTGTCTATTTGATCAGGATCGGAACGGTAGCCTCTTCCATTAAAAAAAAAAAGAAAAGATTTTCTGCTGTTAATATTGTCAAGATTGTTATTTATTAAGTGAGCCCTAACTTAATAAAATTCCATGATCCATTTCAATTTAAATTAGGTCAAACGTTTCCTTTCTTAGAAATCTTACTAAATGATTTTAATGTTTTTTTTTTTTACTCTCCATATTGTTTTCTTTTCTTTATTTTAAAAAATGTAATTCACTTTGCAAACTCTCTTTTCCCTAATCCCAATTATCTACCAAGAGCTCAATGAATGACCCAACAGGTCACATTTTGTCTAGACTAGAATATTGATAAAGATTAGCCACTTTGATTTTAAAAACAAAACAGCATGTAAAATTTATCCTAAAAAAAAAACAGTCATATTTTTTTTTTCCGCTGTTCAACCGAAAATACGGTTTTAACTCGCTGTAAAAAATAATTAAATTGATGAAAACCGATAAAAATTACATATTTAGAAAGATTATTCTATTCTCTTTCTAACCATATAAATATTTTTAACATTGGTTAAGAAATACTCGAGAAATTGCAAATTTAACTGATTAAGGTCGCAAATTTGAAGATGTCAGCGTTTTTCAGCTAAATGCTTGTAATGTTACTATTATATTCATAAAAAAGCAATTTGGAAACTTAATGAAAGCCATTAAGTTTGCAAATTGTGGCCAGACTTATCTGCTGAGTTGCATTTAGTTCTGGGATAGACTGGATATTACTTACGTCTTGCTGCTGTGATCCTCAACACTACAAGTAAGGGAAGAGGTTCAATTTGGGCGCCAATATACAATATTGACTGATTCACCTCCTGATGCCAAGGGCAGATAATTAATCCCTAATTTTTCCAATAAATATTTCCTTGTTTGATGAACATTTTGTGAAAATGGATCAGTTTGCAGTAGGCCATACAGATAGTTACACCCAATATTGTTAGTAAAAATGGCTCTCTTGAACTTTCTCAATTGTACCTTTATAGTGATGAAACTATATCATTTAGAATGTCTTATTTTGCCAAATTACAGAACGCTCTGCCATGCATGGTTTAGGGTTAATTCATTCCAGCAGTTATGGTATATTTGAATATTTATGAATTTTTGTGGTGAGAGAACAAAGGAAGTAACACTTTCAGTCAAATTCTTAATGATATAGTTGACTCAAAATAAATCATTTTTCAAACCCATCTATCGCTTAATGGTCTTATATTTTAAGGTATGAGAGTTTACTGAACACTGTGTTACATAATCTATGTATAGATTATTGTCAACCCCCTGTATTTCTGAAGGGATGGCCCCTTTTCATATCACGGGCGGGACTTTCCATGGAATATTACAGAAAGCCCGCGAAATACGTGAAGGCATGTGGGACCTGGTTGGCTCTCAGTTTCAGCTTGGATGTCAGGCAGATAAGATGTATCTGCTTTAGCTGGAGCTCACTTGCACACGCGCGTTGTGTTTAGTTAGAGAAATATGTTTAGTTAAGTAAATAAAGGTTTAAATAAATAATATGGTTTTGTGGTTGATGAATGTCTTGGCAACAAGACTGACTAGAAGAAGAAATGAATCAAGGACGACCAACCAGCAAGAACAGAGATGTTAGAAGAAGAACGTAAGATACCAAAGATGGCAGAAGAATAATAGAAGTAAAGAAAGAGAGTATACAACACACTGCTCCTACTGGGAAAGATGGCAATGTTTGGGTACTCTAAATTCCTCAGATCTCCAGAACTGGATCTACACCAAGGGAACCAACTACAATTATTTTTATTGACCTAAAAATTTAATTGGAATTTTAAATGTCAGAAAGGTGGCATGTTGCACTCAATATTTTCACCATAGATAATGCTTTATTTAATCTGTCTACTTACTCAGGCCGACTTAGCTCAGCTGGTAGAGCGTCTGACTAGAACCACAAGGTTCCTGATTTGATACCGGCCCTCACGAACTCAGCATATGAGTAGCACAGGATCTGTGTGGTAAAGTGAGGTGCTGATGGTAGGTATAACGCTCCACCTCAGATGCTAAAACAATCTCCTTGGTCTAGCACTAGTGCAAAGGGGATAGACTCCCTTGCTGTCACCGACTTTAGGCCACCCCAACAACGACTTACTTACTAGTCCAGTAAAAAACCACCAGTTTGAGCTGGTGAGAAAAACTCACCAGTGTTACTACTACTACTACTACTAATAATAATAATAATGATAATGATAATAGATGATTTCAAGTTTCTTAATATGTAAAAAAAATGGTTTTCTGATATGAAACAAAGCAAAAAAAAAGTATCTGCCAAAAGGATCAACTGAGCATCATAATCAAAAGTTGTTTTTCTTACTGGTTTATCTACATATTAAATAAAATTATATATATATATATATATATATAATATTCAGTATATATCATTGTAACCTGACCCTTTTACGATGTTTGTTTTGAATGTGGGTGTCTTGTTGTTTTTCATTTTTACGCCTTTCTACTTTAGTTAAGTGTGAAGAAGATCAAGCCTCTGTCTCAGGAAGGACCCCATGTTGATCATGTGTTTATTTTGTACTTTTGAGACAGATACTTGGATATGTTAAGAGATAATAATAAATTTAGGCATAAACGACATAAAAAAAAACAAAATAATCTTTTCATGTGTGTACTTAATGGCTAAGATGTGTTTTTAGTCTACAAAAAAACATATACACTGACCACTTACTTGCTAAACATTTGTTTTCAGAAGTCGTAAATATTTATTTGTAAAATCTTAAAACGTTTTTATGCATGTCTAGCTGCTATTAAAGAAATAATGATTTTTTATAGAAATACTCTAAACAAAACTTACTGTAGTTCAAATCACTAAAGGCCTTATCTGTAAAATGAATTAGCTGTGTATCTCTTTTAGTTTTTGAAAGAAGGTATGTGTAAAAAGCAGAATTAGAGGGAGATAAGCCATGTTTTTCATCAGAAAAAAAAATAGCTTAAGATTAGGGAAAATCTTCGGCCTGTGCGTGTAACATTTCATATCGGAAAGTTACGCTAAAGGCTTTATCTGTAAAATGAATTAGTTAGGTATGTCTTTTATTTCTAAAAGTAGGTATGTACAAAAAGCAGAATTAGAGGGAGATAAGTCATGCTTTTCATCAGAAAAAATAACTTAAAATTGGAAAAAAGTTACTGAGGGCTGGTTTAGTTCAGTCGGTAGAGTGTCCAACTAGAACCGCAAGGTTCCGGTTTCGATACCAGCCCTCGACAACTCAGCATATTAGTTGCACAGGGATCTGTGCGGTAAAGTGAGGTGCTGATGGTAGGTGTGGCACTCCACCATATCACTGATAATCTGTCTATAGCAGTCTATGCTTTTCCTATATGTGCATTCACATCACTTTCTGTAGATGAGATATTACCACCTAGGTATTTGGACTCATCTACTAATTTTAGAAGCTTACCATCCAGTGTGGAGATGCCTCCATCTTTTTTAAAAGGCATGAACTCAGTTTTTTCTGAGTTCACATAGAAGCCATTGCCTCTTTCTGTTTTCTCTCGACAATTCAGTAGTGATTCCAAAAATGCTTGTCTAATTCTTGATCATTGACAATAACTTTCTTCTGATTCTGACCTGGTTTTGGTGGATTGAATGAGGGTAAATATTATTCGCTTGGGTAAGTATATGATGAGGTGCATTTTCATCTGGCATTCTCAGAATGTGACAGAAAAACTAACAATGTCTGGTGGTATTATAGGGGATTGTTGGGTTGCTCTTATAATGATGCTTTGGCCAAAGAGTCATCATCTGATGAAGACTTTGTTGGTGGCACAACTGTAGATTATGTTCTTTTTTTCACAGCATATATATATATATATATATATATATATATATATATATACACACATATATAACACACTAACCCCCTCCGCACGAGTAGTATGCGACATAAGGTCAATTTCTCAAACAGAGTTTAACAGGTTTAAATTCAGTTTTCCTTCTCCTAGCTTAGTTGCCAGAGCCTGGTCTACCCTACTATATTACCGATACCTGAAGGGAGAATAGTTTGATCCATACATTTCCCAAGGGTATTAGTGCTATGTGAAATGCAAAGACCTTCATATATATATATATATATATATATATATATATATATAATGAACAAAAAGGATAAGACAAAACAGGAATATCTTTTATATTATTTATTTTTTAATTGTTCTCAACTTTAGATCATCATCAGGAGAAAATATTTTTGTGAAAAAAAATTGTGTTTAGAAAGTTTTTAAAAAATCTTTCAAAGTATTTGAAAATACGCAAAAATGAGTGGATGAAAAATGTATTAGTGAAGTGGCATATCCATTTGTTGGGTGAAAATGTATTTAGGCAGCAGATTCTCTTGTTGACATATTTTGTTGAAAATAATGGGATAAGATTTGGTGTTTATCTTTTCATTTATCTTTCCTTGTTCATGAATGGGATGTCTCAACTGTGGTTGAAGGCAATTTAAAAACTCAAGCACCATGTGGCCTCAAAAACCAAGGAACTCTAAGAACATGAAACTGCTGATTATATATATATATATATATATATATATATATATAGGATCTACATGAGTCAGACACTATCTACCTGTGTCAGAATTATCCTGAAGAACCATTTGGGTGAAGCCTAGGTAGATAGTGTCTGATTCATGTAGGTCCTTATATATACTAGCAAATATATGCACCCTCTGGGTGCAAGTATTTAAGTTTTAATATGATAAAATATCATGTTGAATTAGAAAGGCTAATGAAACTGAAAAAGAATTCAGATAAAAATATTTGGAACAGAGGGGGTATGATTGAAAAATAGAACAACTTTGAAACTAACTCCTCCATCATTTTCCATTACTCCCATCTTTCATTGGTAAATTTTCCTAATTTAACTATTTAGTTAAAATAGGAAGTAAAGAATAATATTACAGTTATTTCTTCTTGTCAATGGATTTCTTTTAAGATTTATCCTCAAGATTTTTGCTCATATTCAATAAGATAAAACCAAACAATTAGAAATCAATAATACTAAGCATATATTTATTAAAATCAAATTTTTAAGATCAATATGCAAATTAGCCTTCCAGTTCACACTATAAACCGCTATTTTGTTGTATATATAATACAATTACCTGTTATTAGTGTCTAGATATGGTCAATAGTATTAATGATGTAAAACAATTTTATTTATAATTGAGGTTTAAATAAAAATAAAATCATGGAGAATGTAATGTAAATAACAAAGGTAATAGTGACTTGTATAGTAATATAGTTTAGGTTACAGACATACAAACCCACAATCTCCATTATAATAATATATATATATATATATATATGAAAAATAGATGGAAATTAATCCGACAGTATGAAATTTAACATTTTGAAAAAACATATGATGTTTGTTATGTGATTCGAAACAGATCTGTCAGTAATCACATAACAAACATCATATGTTTTTTCAAAATGTTAAATTTCATATATATATATATATATATATATATATATATATATAGATATGAAATTTAACATCAAAAATCAAAAAATTATATATATATATATATATATATATCAGCAATTACAGTAGAAATTTAAGGACTTGTCTGTTATTATGAGCCTTACAAATATTGCAATCAAGAAGAAAATTTGATACTCTAGGAGTTAAGATCTCACCATTACCACTTGAGCCAAACCTGTTTGGTTTAATTGTTTACACTGTTTGTGTTTTTCAATGTGCACTAGTCAAGAAAAAGATTGTTATTCAATGTGGCATGAGTGTTTGTTTCTTTTTTTTTTTTTTTTTTTTTTTCTTTTTCTTTTCTAGTTCTTTCTTTATTTATTTATTATTTTTTCCCTTTTTTTTTTTCCTTTTTTTTTTTGTTATCTCTTGTCAAATTCTGTCCCAAAAGCTCTTAGCATTAACAACCTAAATGGAATTGTCCTCCAGAAAATCATTCTTCAATATTGACAACAGCACTTGGGAACTTGGGGTGTTATTCTCCAGGTTGTCTTCTGTAATCAAACTAATTGTTTTTAGCATTTTTGTTCCTCTTGATGTTTTGGGTTTGTTTTGCTATTTTTTTGTTTGTTTTTATCTTCATCTTGACATCATCATCATCATCATCAATGCTAGATAAAGAAAGCAAAAATATTTATTAATCTTTGCTTTATCACATATCATTCATAGGCTTCTTATAATCCTTTTGACAGCATTACACACACAAACACACAAACACAGACATATGTGTGTGTATATGATTTTTGTCTTTCCTGATGTTTTTATCTTGACACCATCATCACTACTAATACCACTAAAATAAATAAAATTGATAAAAGATCAATCTTTGGTTTATCATATATCGTTCATCTGCTTCTTTAAATCCTTTTAAAAGCATACACACACACACACACATACACACACACACACATATATATATATTTATATTTACCAACCCTCCACACAATCAGGATGTGACTAAAAGTCCATTTCTTCAGCTGAGTTTAACAGGTTTAAATTCAGAGTTTTCCTTCTCCTAGACTGGTTACCTAACCAAGGTTAAAGATCCCAGCCTGCCCAACTATTTACCCATAGCTGGAGGGAGAGTAGTTGGATGCATACCTTTCCCAAGGGTATTAGTGCTATGTGAAATGCAAACAGCCACTTCTAACACACACATATATATGAAGAAATAAATGGATATAAAATCCGACAATGTAAATGTGTATAAAGTTTGAGAAAAACAAAAACAAGAAAATATGTCGAAAAATGTACATTTTTAAAGCCAACACTATAGCGTTTCGGTTTTATTTAAACCATCAACAGGACTAATAGTCATTAATCATATGAAAGAAAATTGTGGACAAGCAAAAGCTTGTGGGCCTTTGTTTACAATATTTAAAGGCCTTTGTTGATACTCGAAATGTAAAAAAATTCAAATCAAAACGCTACGTAATGATTGCTTTCCCATTCAAATTGTGTTGACAAAATATTATTCCCAGAAATTATTGGTTTACTGATGAAACTTAGAGTGTGTGAATTTTTTAGAAAATCTATTTTAAGCATTTTGGAATATATATATAATCCAAAAGTCCAGAGAAGAAATCTTCCTTACGACACAAGAGTTTTATTTAAAAAACCTGTCGCAGTTTGAGAGCTCAATGTGTGCTCTTAATGTTAGAGTCACAGAGCAAATATATAAGTAAAGAAATAACAAAAGACTTAGAGATTTAGCATTATAGTCTATTTCAGGGAGCTTAGACAAATAGTCTAACTCTCCCGACTCATCAGATGCGAATGATGAATTCTTTATTACTTTAAAAGCATTTGAAAACAGATTTTTATTTTTTTTTTTTTTACTTTTAAAAATTTTATTATATATATATATATATATATATATATATTTCAAAATGCTTAAAATAGAGTGAACAATTTTTATTCTAAATTACGTTTGCCTAGTTTGATAGAAATATTTTAAAAATAAACTGCCACTGTTGCTTAGTTTAACAGTTTTAATAATGATAAACAAATATACTCTACCTTGATAATGGTTTGGAAAAGAACCAAAAGTACTTGGTCTGCCAACAATGGCTCCTTCATGCAAATCATTAATGCCTTTCAAGATTGTAATATTAAAAGAATTGTTAGGAAACTTGAAAGAAGAAATAAAAAACTTGAAGATAATAAGGATTCAGTTTTGTTTAATCAAATTTGTTTGAATATCTATTATTATACTAAAGCTGAGTGAATCAATCATTGTTTGCTAAAGGCTTTTTTCCTATTTAGTTTAATGATACAAAATTCATACTAAAATATTCCTAGGTTTTAGGATTGAGTTATGCTTGAAAAAAAAAAAACTCAATTTTATTTGGTTCTAATTAGGATTAGAATCTGTGCAAAAAACTCTTAAGAAACAGCTACACAAAAATGGGAATATGAATCTACAATGAATGTAATTCCCTAACCTCTAGGATTAAAGTAACTCTAGAGGGGTTGAATGCTGTTAAAGTCAACCAGTCATAAAGTTCACTTATAAAAAGTTATCAGTGATATCAAATATCATTTATTCGCTAATAGACTAGCTTGTTAACCAGTAACACAAAAATGTGAATATTAATCTACATTGAATGCGATTCCCTAACCTCTAGGATTAAAGTAACTCTTGAGGGGTTGATGTGCTGTTAAAATCAATCTATCTATCTATACATATATAAAGGGCAGTTTGTGTGTATGTATGTCCGGAGGAAACTATGAAAATAAAACAATTAATTAAACAAAGTAAATATATATACACATTCACTATCACCAGATCTTGCTTTTTGAACAATAATAATGAAGTGTTGATTTATATTCTTGAAGATGATTAAAAATAAAATTTAAATGCTAACTGCATGGATTTTTTTTCTGCATATAGTATTTTAAATAGGAGACGTTAATTTTTCTTATCAGAGTGTCTGGATCAACACAAGGTCTTTTTTTTATATTGAGATTTTAATGTGGCATCCAACTCATGATTCTATAATAATGGATCTGCGAGACTAACTTCTTTACCCTCCTTCTACCCAGGCAATGCTGAGTAGCCACTTCTAGTCAGTCATAAAGCTTACTTTTAAAAAGTTATCAATCTACAATGAATGTAATTCCCTAACCCCCTTTGGCATGAAATAACTCTAGAGGGGTTGATATGCCATTAAAATCAATCAGTCATAAAGCTTACTTTTAAAAAGTTATCAATCTACAATGAATGTAATTCCCTAACCCCCTTGGCATGAAATAACTCTAGAGGGGTTGATATGCCATTAAAATCAATCAGTCATAAAGCTTACTTTTAAAAAGTTATCAATTATTTCAAATATCAATTTATTCGCTAATAGACTAGCATGTTAACCAGCTACACAAATATGTGAATGTGAATCTACAATGAATGTAATTCCCTAACCTCTAGGTATAAAATAACTCTTGAGGGGTTGACATGCCGTTAAAATCAACCAGTCATAAAGCTCACTTGAAAAAAGTTATCAATGATATCAAATATCAGTTTATTCGCTGATAGACTAGCTTGTTAACCATCGCACTATGATAGTCAATCAAATAGTTGACTGATTTACTTATGTTAAGTGGTCTCTCATTTGACTGTAATGAATGAAAAACTACATTGTAATGAGCTGTTGTGTAAATAACTCCTTGCTAAGTACCATGAAGAATTTTAACAGCATTTCCTGATTAAAAAGAAAAAAAATTGTCTCTTTTTTTAAAAATATATATATATATAATCTTGTCAAAAATTTAGTGGACAAAAAAAAAAATCCATTGAGTGACTGACTAAGAAAACAAATGCATAAACTGAATGTATTCATGAAGTATTTTCAGGTTACAAATAATAATATTACTAATGTTTATAATAAGAATAAAAAGCAAAGTAATAGAACTCTTCAGTTTTCAGAAACCAAATAAATGGATGAGCAGGCAAGCAAGCAAATGAATAAAGACATAAATGTATATAAATAAAAGAGAACAAATAATAAAAACAAAGCTAATTAATTAGGAGAGTTGATTGATGTTAACAATTTATGATTATAGAGACAGAGGGTAAGGAAAGAAAGAAAGAAAGAAAGAGAAATAAAAGGAAGTAAAGAATTAAGTAAATGTAGATAGACAGATGAATAAGAAGGGGTAGGTAGAGAGAGAGAGAGAGTCTAAGTGTGAGAGTTGAAAAAGAGGATAGTGAATAAAAAAGGTAGAAGAAGAAGAAAAAAAGGGAGAAAAGATAAAAGAAAAAAGGGATTGGGAGAAAGAGAAGGAAAAATAGAGATAAGTTGGAGAAAGAAGAAGAAGAAAAAGAAAGAGACCATTGATAGAAAGTGTATGTAAAGAGAAAGTCAGTGATAGAAAAAGAAAGAGAGAGACCAAAGAGACCAGTTATTAAAAGAGAGAGAGAGAGAGAGAGAGAGAGAGAGAGACCAGTTACAGAAAGACTGAGAGAGCTATTGATAGAAAGAGAATAGAGAGAAATTGATGAAAAAGAGAGAGATCAGTGATAGAAAGAAAGAGAGACTAGTTATTGAGAGAGAAAGAAAGCCATCGATAGAAAGAGAATAGTGATATTAGAGAGAAAGAGGGTGATCAGTGATAAAAAGAGAGGCCAGGGATAAAGGGAGAGAGAAAGAGAGAGCAATAGATAGAGAGTAGATAAATCAGATATCGAGAGAAAGAGAGTGACCAGTTACAGAGAAGAGAGAGAGAGAGAGAGAGAGCTATTGATAGAAAGAGAATAGAGAGAGAAAGAGGAGGTAAGTGATAAAAAGAGAGAGAATAGAGAGAAACCAGAGATCGAGAGAAAGATCAGATAGAAATAAAGAGATCAGTGATTGATTGAGAGGAGAAGAAAGAAAGAAAGAAAAAGTTTGGAAAAAGAAAAAGAAAAGAAGTCTGTACTCGGAGGATAGAAAAGGTTTTTTTTCCAGGATGATAGGAAGAAGAGAGGATACTCATGACTACTCTTGGACTTTTCATTATTATCAATTCCTCTAATTTCCCCATCAGATTCTCTCTTTCATATTACTGTTCCTACTCAATGAGCCGAAACTTAAAGAAAGAAAGAGTGCCCTACTGCAAAGAATGCAACAGTCACCATCGAACTATTCCTCTACCCTACTCCCTTCCCATGATTCCCCGAGCCATTTTGGACACTAAGTGACCGTCATAAATTAATATATTCCCTTATTTGTTTTTATCAAGCTTTTTTCTTTTTTTCATTCATTTTTTTCATTTTTTCTTTTTTCATTTTCTTTTTCATTATGCAGTGTTAATCAAATTGCATGCATCACTTCTTTGTACTCTTTTCTTCTTCTTCCCTGATCCGTCACACAAGGACTTTTCTCAATGTAATTTTGTCCTTTATCCTATAATTTTTATTATTATCATTATTATCATTTACCCTCCTCTTTTTTGTTTTTCTTTCTATCTATCATTGATTCAACCAAGCAGAAATCAACATTTGGAAGCAAATGAATAAATATAAGTAGAAATTGGGATCATAATGATGATAGCGTAACAATACTGTAATTATTAAAAAATCCCTGTAATGATATTAATAACTAGCATAATAACTATATAACAATAGTGACTGTAATTATTAAAAAAAAGAACTTTAATGATATTAATAACATAACTGTATAACAATAATCATTATGACCATAATCATTAAAAAAAACCTGTAATGATATTAATAACCATATAACAAAATGACCATAATTATTTTTTAAAAACAAACTAATTATATTAATAACTAGCGATCATAAAAACCTGTAATGATATTAATAACTAGCATAATAACCATATAACAATAGTGACAATAATTATTAAATAAAACCTGTTTATGATATTAATAAACATATAACAAAATGACCATAATTATTTAAACAAAAAACTAATTATATTAATAACTAGCCATCATAAAAAAACTGTAATGATATTAATAACTAGCATAATAACCATATAACAATAGTGACTGTAATTATTAAAAAACTGTAATTAATAACTAGCATAATAACAATAGTGACTATAATTATTGAAAAAAAAACTAATGATATTAATAACTAACATAATAACTAGTGACCATAAAAACAAACTTTGTAAGGATATTAATAACTAGCCTAATAACCATAAAAATAGTAGAATTATTTATGTATAGATTCAGTGTAGTATTTGTGCACAGAAATATTTTTCATGAATTTTCTTATTTTCTTTTTTACAAGAAATTATTCAAATGATAAAGGATTTAACAGTTTCATGCTAAAGAATTCTTGTTCCTTGGAAATTTTGAACTAATTTCATATAATTTTTATTTGATATGAGAATTTTTCCAGTCATTTTTGACAGGATTATTTATGTATAGATTAGCACTTCTGTCTAGGATCAGTGTAGTATCTGTGTACTCTGACTAGGATCAATGTAGTATCTGTGCACACTTCCCAGGATCAAAGTGTCACTCCTCACCCTTCTGCCTTAGATCAGTGTAGTATCTGTGCACTCTGCCTAGGATCAGTTTAGTATCTAAACTTACGAGAGAGCTACGGAGAATCCCGGAAGAATCCTTCCAGGAGTGCATGCAAGCATTGTAGAGAAGGATGGGAAAGCGCATTAGACTCCAGGGGGATTACTTTGAAGGGGATAACAATTAAATAGTTAAATTGGGAAAATTTAGCAATGAAAGATGAGAGTGATGGAAGAGTAAGTTTCAATTGTTCTATTTTTAGATTATACCCCGCTCTATTTCAAATCTTTTTATTTGCATTCTTATTTGGTTTCATTAGCATTTCTAATTTAATATAATATTTTATTAGATTAAAACTTAAATACTTGCACCCGGAGGGTGCATATATTTGCTAGTGTTTATAATTATTTACTTTTTGATTTTTACTGATTAAATGATATAATTCAAATCAGTCAATTTGTGGAACTCTTCAAAGTTCTTCATATGCAAATAAACCAGCCTTTTGAAAAATATAACTTTTTTTCAAAACAATCACAAGCTTAGGGTTACATTTTTTTTAAAATTATATAAATGTAAACAAACAAAAAAAACAACAAAAACAGTTCCTAAAATAAATGAATATTAAAATACACAAATTCTTTGCTTCATTTATAATTAAAATTAACTTCTCTTACTCCTCTCTTTTCCCTTTCTCTCTCACTTCCTGGTATTCCTAAAATCCTTTTAGTCCGGTCATGGATCAGGTACTTCTGCTAGTATATATATATATATATATATATATATATATATAATTTTTCTAATTCAACGCATGCAAAACATCCTTCATCTTCTATCCACACAAATCCTAAGTCCTGAAGAAGGTTTACAGTGTAAAACCAAAATAATCGAGTTATCGACAATACATCTGCCATCCATCATAAATTGTGTTTGTTTTCTAAATTTTCTCCATATATATATATATATATATACTAGCAGGACCTTTGGATATAATACAGTATGATTAATTTGATTATTACAACATTTGATATGTTTACTTAAGAGCTATTGCAAAATAGTTCTGTATGTAAAAAGTATAATAATGTTAATTTAACTCACTCTCATCCTTCTTTTAATCTTTTCATTATGTTCAATTGAAACAGATTAGGTGTTATCGCTTCCACACATTATCCCCCTCTCTCTCTCTCTCTTTCCTTCTTTCTTTCTTATTACATTTTTTTCTGTGTAGCATGTCATTTTTCTTACCTTTCTTTTTTTTTTATAATAAAACCGGAATGGTTCATTATTTAGCTGAGGTGTCAACACTCATAAGAAATAAGAATTCGGTGGATAAGAGACACTAGATAATCAAGATTTACATTTTTGCATTACATCTTGGATGATTTGAACAGTCTCATTTTTAACCAGAGGGTGTTGCAAGATGACGGTCTGAAGATTAAGGGACAAGAGTATTAATATATATATATATATATATATATATATATATATATATATATGTATATGAAGTAAATGGAAGTTAATCCGACAGTATGAATTCAACATTTTTAGAAAAAACAAATGATGTTAATAGTTTGCTGACTGAATCTGTTTCGACCTTTTTAATGGAGCTCTTGATGAAGACCGCTCTATTAAAAAGGTCGAAACAGATTCTGTCAGCAAACTATTAACATCATTTGTTTTTTCTAAAAATGTATATAATATATATATATATATATAACATTGATTTTTCTAAATCAGTAGATTGTTGGCTAACCGAAAATAGCAAGAAAAGATATTTCTGTAGAAAAGGGTTTAATATATTGTACAAATTGAAATTTTAAAATAACCCTGACAGCGTCGTCCAAATTAGACATTTTAACCAATTACTTTCGATTAGTTTTCGAAACAGCCATTGACAATTATAACAACAGTGAATGAAAACAGGCAAAATGAAAAATTGCAGATATTCATTATAATTGCGACAATTGAATCAGTAATTATGGTAATGTTGACAATAATGGAAAACAAACAGAAATAATAATAATAATAATAATAATAATGAAATGTTGATTAGGTCAGGAATAATTAATAGTTTTAATAACCAGAAAAGAAAAAAAGAATTATGAGTGTGTATATTTTAGCTGTTGGTGTTTGTAGAGCTTTATGTACAACCAGGGTGGGTGGGTACTAACTTGATGAGTGGGTCTTGTGACTTCATCAAAATCAATCTTATGGTGCCACCCTGTCTGTGATCGATGCCCCTCTGCACTTTGTTTGGCTCCAGGATTCTGAAGCCGAAAAGAGAAGAGGAAGAAAAAAAATAGAGACAGAGAGACAGAGAGTATGGATAGAAAGAAAATGGCAACTGGACAGAAGATCAAAAGACAGAAAGAAAGAAAGAAAAAAAAAATTGGTTGCCTTGTCTCAGTCTTGTCGGCCATATTGGTGTCCCCATATTTTTTTGTTTTGTTTTTCATTGCAAAGTCAAAGTACATTTTTTTTTCTTTCTTTTTTGTTTTTGCGTAATAATTATCATGAAAACAAAAAATATTACAAAAACGGACAAAACAAAAGCAGTTTAGCACTTATTGGAAATATGAAAGATTTTAATGAATTTTGACAGTTATTAATAATGTTTTTTAAAAAAATAAATGCGGTGATGTAATATAAAAAGAGATTATGAATTAAACTGACTATACTGATAATTATCAGACGTGTCTGCATACACATCTACACTTATATATATATATATTAACAATTAAGGACAATTTGTTTTTCTGTCTTTTAGAGTGAATAAATTTATTATAATTATTGTGCCCAGAGAAAGATTTTAATAAATTAAAATAAAATGCGAAAAAAAAAAGTTCCTTATGGGGAAAAGTGGGTTCTCATTGAGAGTATATCTCTAACAATCAGAGATGCTGATAACTTTTAATTTATTGCGTCCTGAGACCCACGGGTTTGATTTGAATTGAGTCCCCGTGAAATTTGATGGGTCCCAACTAAAGTTTCTTAATAAATTCCAGTTTTTATCTATGAACAATAGGTATAACCAAAAAAACGATCACGTGATCAGTTTAGGCAATCTTGAATAAAACGGAAATAAATATTTCCGAACTTTGTTTATCAAAAATCTCGTAAAAAAAAGAACGTACAGGGTTGTTACAAAGAAAAACAGTTAATTCAAAGATCAAATTATCCGATTGGGAAAAATTACATCGTTATCTTAAAAAATAAATAAACCTATCCGTATTACATGCGAAAGGGTAATTTTCAGGTCGAAATTTGGACAGGAAAATTACATATTATTTCCCTTTGACGATTATACATCTAAATGTATAGCTGGCTATATTGGACATAATTTTTTTCTTGTGCATAT
The DNA here is from genome assembly GCA_023376005.1 of Doryteuthis pealeii. NCBI lineage: Eukaryota > Metazoa > Mollusca > Cephalopoda > Myopsida > Loliginidae > Doryteuthis > Doryteuthis pealeii. The sequence continues at coordinate 61,075,525 of CM042161.1, read as the reverse complement.
TCAATATTCATATGTTTAGGGTTGGGGTTGGGGTTTAGGGTTAGTTTAATGGGAAAATAAATAAAAATGTGGGTTCTGTTTTTCTGGGTCACCCTGTAATATGTTTTAATTTTCCGACCGATTTGCAAGTTTAGCCAAAATTTACTATTAAAATGAATAAAATCTTTAAAAACTTTAATATTAAAATTTACTATTAAAATGAATAAAAACTTGAAAATTTAATATTAAAATTTCACAGTGAAATTGACTTTAAAAAAAAATGTCTTCCGTTTTGGTATTAATTTTTAAAATGAAATGAAAATTTGAATATTTTTACTAAGAAAAACTGATAAAATAATCATATACTTACTTTTTATTCTAATAAGTAGAAAAAGTTGAAAAAAAATTTTTTACGCCAAGAAAAACAAACAATAGTTACTGAGAAGCATCTCGTCTCTTTGTATAAAAAACAAAACAAATATGTCAGTTTTGCTCTTCGGTATATTCTCAGAATCACACATTACTATACAACAATAAAAATTACAAATTATTTTAAAGATATTAATATATTGTGGATCGGACAAATTTTTAGTTCACCTGAATTCTAAAATTTATATTTAAATATCCGTGAAAAATTCGATTTTTTCACGCAAAAAAGATTTTTAAACAACATTAAACATATCTCTTAAAAATTAATTTCTTAAAAAAATTTTTTTTTCTTGACAATTTAATAGAATATAGTACATACCAATTCAAAAAGAAAAAAAAAAGTTTTCAAATAATAATATTATGACATTTTTTTGCACTTTTTATTTCCGATTTCATTCATTTTTCCTAAAAAAAAAAAAAACTACTGCGTTGTAGGTTATACAATTTTTGGGATATAGTTATTCAGACTCTTATCTTTATAGAAAAAAAGTAAAACAGTTTTCTGACGGTTCATTCTTTTTATCTCATAAAATAAAATAGGGTGGGTAGACCTCGTAAAAAAAATATTTCCCCTAATATATTTGAGAAAAAAAAACTATTTCAAATATATTTACACCCAAAGGTAAATAGTTATGGAAATTTTCGTGAAAATCGGACTATTAATTGATTTTTCGTAGATTTTTAAAAAAATCCTCTTATCGTAACTTGTTTTTAGCTACATTAAATTTCAGTTGATTTAACAGTGCAAAAATGAAAACATTGTTTTTCAATCATAATTTTCATTATTTCCGTAAGCTGAAATTAAAAAAAATTATCAGGATTTTGTTTAATGTTTCTTCTTTCGAATGCAAAAAAAATTACAAGATAATATTAATTTTTCTGCAAGTTTCATTGTGTTAAATATATAGGGGGGGGGGAATTTCACAGGGTAAATTGATGGTACCTGATGAACAACTAACCGTCTAACCCTACCTTGTACCCCATACAATCTAATTCGTTTTCAAGAAAATATTTTCAGTTAGCTTGAAATGGCAGGGGAAGTAAAAAAAAAAAAAAACACCAAACAAAAAAAAAAAAACAAAAACAACAACACTGGGACGCATAGATACGATTTTTATGCGCACTTTTAGATTCTTATGCGTCAATGACGCAAGAGGCCTGCCTATCAGCATCTCTGAACAATAGATAATATTTATTGGGACGTCATGTTGCTGCAAGATATAAATAATTATATAGAACTCTATTTACCCATATCTGTTTACTTTTACAATCTGCCCAATTGTGGACTATGTAACACAATCTCCAAAATTTGAGCTTTCAATTCCAAAGATTGGCGGAGTTATGTCGATTTTTAGCTCTCCAAATTTTAGGGGGGTCGCAACAAGTGGCGACTTTTTATAACCTATTTTTCTCTGTAAAATGAGTTCTAGAGCTTCCCTACTCCTAAAAATTGGTTTATAAAAGCATTTTTTTGCCTAAGAAACAAAAAAAAATGCAATCAAAAAGTCTTAAAGTCAACCAATTTTAAGTTATTGGTAATTTCTGATTTTTTTATAGCAAGATCAATATCCCGATGTGGCACTGCATCTATAACAAAAAAAAGTCTATTATTATTTCACATATGTGGAACATTATTTGTACCAAAAAGATAGTTTGATTTTTGATAGTTTTACTTTGTCTGGGTGGTTTGACATGGAATTACCCCAAAGGCATTAATACAAAGTGGAATAGAAACACTTTTATCCAGAATTTGAAGCCGCCCTGTCGGCTCGGGCGTTAGAATGCACCGACTGCACCTCTGCAGAGGGGTAAGACTCCCCCAATGGAGCCACCTCTTGGCCGTGGGTGGCGACCCGTGATGCTTAAGGATAGAGTCCGGGTGGATGAGCAGTTCATGATGTGCAATACTCCACTTTGGCCCTATCTTGGGCTAGACAGGCGGTTGGAGAGGCCCCCTCCGATCAATTGGCTGGTCACGTCAAGCCCTAGCACCTATGTGATTTTTCCAACCCCTCTTATCATATGGGTGCTAGAAGGCGGTGTCTGCGGGTCTACATGTCCTGGGAATAACGTTAAACTCTATCTGATGGTGAGGTTCCAGTTTTGGAGGTTTGGGGAATGTGGCGCACCCCTTCATAACCATTGCTCCCTGGTTCACTCTGACCCGGAGTGGTAGTACCTGTTAGGGTCACATCTATGGGTTAAATAGACAAATGTATTTATAAAAAAATTGTATTATCCATTAAGAACTGATTTATTTCAAAACTTTATTGGCATTAAATGACCCACTGAGGTTGATATGCCGTAAATCAAAACAAACCAAAACCAAACCAGAATTTGAAGCCCTGTTGGGTGGAGCTTTAGAATACATTGAGGGCACTATCCCCCTTTCACAAGTAGTTGACCAGGAAGATTATTTTTGTGTCTGAGCTGGAGTGCCACACTTAGCAACAGCTCCCCACTTTACCGTATAGATCAAAGCTGTGCTACTCATGTGCTGTGTTGGTGAGGGCCGGTTTCGAACCCGGAACCTTGTTCCTACGTGGATGCTCTACCGATTGAGCTAAACAGTGTGCAAACAAATGGCTATTAATAAAAAGATATATATATATACTTGAAACCATATAAAAAGTAAAGTTGGTGGAGTGACCCTTTATTGGTATCAGCGAGGGAGTCTATCCCCTTTTTTGCTAGCACTAAACCAGGGAGATTGTTTTCCTGAGGTGGAGCACCACACTTACCGTCAGTTCTTGACCTGGCATAGGTGGGGATCAGAATGTAGTATCTGTTCCGGATGCTGTGCTCTGGTACTTACCTTCCCCACCCGGGGGGTCCAGTGAGCTTCGGTCGCTGGATCAGGGTAAGTTTAAATTAACAGCGTCGATCCCAGGGGGCTTTCCCCCCAGGCAATACCTGCCCCCTTGACTTAAAGGGGCAGGGCTGGGTTTATTGCGCAGCGCCTGAGGCGCTCCCTTGAGGGGGAATGCCGAAGGGATCGACGCAATTTTTGTTCTTTCCCACCCATGAGCTTCGGCTTGTGGGTTGGCCCACATTAAAACGAGGCCTTGTGCCCAGCCCATACAAGTGGGGTATGAGGCAAATACCCTTACCGCCAGTTCTTGTCTTTACCCCACAGATCAGATTACCTAAAAAAAAAAAAGAAGACAGCGAGGGAGTATATCCCCTTTTCACCAGCGCTAGACCAAGGAAATTATTTTAGCATCTGAGGTGGAGCGCCACACCTACCATCAGCTCCTCACTTTACCGCACAGATTCCTGTGCTACTCATACACTGAGTTGGCGAGGGCCGGTGTCGAACCAGGAACCCTGTGATTCCTAGACGAACGCTCTACCGACTGAGCTAACCCAGCCCTGAAGCTGTGCTAATCATGCGCTGATTTGGTGGGGGACTGGTATTGAACTTTGAAACTTACAATTCCTTGGTGGCTGCTCTACCGACTGAGCTAAACTAACCTAAACTTAATCATTAGTATTAAATAGAAATATTTGAAACCATATAACCGTATACATAAAAAATAAAATCTCTTAAGAAACAACTACACAAAAAAATGTAAATATAAATGCGATTCCCAAACCACTAGGCATAAAATAACCCTCGACGGTTTGCTATGCCATTAATCTAGGTAGGGATATATTGCTGTTAGGTGAGTTGGGTATGGATGCAATAAAATAACCCTAGATGGTTTTATATGCCATTAATCTAGGTAGAGATATTTTGTTGTTAGGTTTGGTTTGGTTTGTTTTGTTTTACGGCATATCAACCTCGGTGGGTCATTTAATGCCGACAAAGTTGTGAAGTAGATTCATTCTTAATGCATAATACAATTTTGTTTATAAACTCATGTTTTTCTATTCAACCCATAGATGGGACCCTAACAAGTACTACCACTCTGGGTCAGAGTGGACCAGGGAGCAATGGTAATGAAGGGGTGCTCCACATTCCCCAAACCTCCAGAACTGGAACCTCACCATCAGAAAGAGTTTAACGTTATTCCCAGGACATGTAGACCCTCAGCTACCACCTTCTAGCACCCATATGATAAGAAGGATTGGGGGGGGGTGCCTTAAGGGCAATAGGGTTGCGGCAATCATATGTGTTAGGGCTTGACGTGTCCAGCCGAATGATCGGAGGGGGCCTCTCCGACCGCCCGTCTAGCCCAAGAAAAGTCTAAAGTGGAATGTTGCAAGTCATGGACTGCTCATCCACCTGGGTTCTATCCTTAAGCCTCACTGGTCGCCACCCACGGCCAACAAGTAGCCCCATTGAGGGAGTCTTACCCTTCTGCAGAAGTTTAGTCAGTGCATACTAACGCTCCAGCCAACAGGGCGGTTTGTTGTTAGGTGAGTTGTGGCTGGACTCCATAAAATAACCCTGGATGGTTTGACATGCCATTAATCAAACTAGGTATGGATATTTTATTGTTGGGTGTTTTGTTCTGTAAGATTTTTGTTTGTACCCCATTTTGTGAATGTAAGTATCTAGGAAATCATTTCTGTTTGCTTTATCAATCAGTCTGGTTAGAGTTAATCTTTTTAAAAAAAGAAAAGAAAAAGTCCGTTGGTTTGCGTAACATTTAGAGAGAAAGGAAGTTGACTGATCAATATTACTCGCAATTGCTTTCTGCTTCGTCTAATTATGTATTATGATACATGTTGTTTCACATATAAAAAAAAAACGAGAAAGAAAAATCAATAATTGTCAATTTAGAAAACTTAGTCAAAAAACATAACCCTTGTCTATTAGTGATCTTCTCCTGTTCGGCATTCAGCAAATTTACACTGCTTCTCTGAATGTTTCAGATGAGGCTTAAAGATTAGTATCATCTGCGTTATTCGGACTATTGTCCCCATCTTCATTGTTATTTTACAACGTTTCGGCCGACATACCCTCCGACCTTCTTCAGGTATTTCTTGTCGGATTCGGGAACCTTCTTTTCGAATTCGGGAACTTTCTTGTATTCGGGAGCCGTCACGGAACTTTGAACCTAACCTTTATTTAATCCACGGGGGTATCCTGTTCTCATTCCGCTAACCATAGCTGGGATAGAAGGTTCCCGAGTCCGAGAAGGTTCCCGAATCCGACAAGAAATACCTGAAGAAGGCCGGAGCGTATATCGACCGAAACGTTGTACAAATAACAATGAAGATGGGGTCAATAGTCCGAATAACCCATTTACACTGCTATTTTTATTTGCCTCATTTTAGTTTCAGACATATTTATCTTATATTTTCTATTAAGACAATGAGGTTATTTCCTATAACTCCAACATAAACAAAGGGGAACCACTCTTGACTGATAAATTATTTATTTATTGATATACTAGGAAAAAAAGAAGACGGGGTTAGGGATAGGGTTTAGGGTTAGTTTAATGGGAAAATAAATAAATAATTTATCAGTCAAGAGTGGTACCCCTTTGTTTATGTTGGAGTTATAGGAAATAACCGACAGTGATCCCTGCATTTATTCTTACAAATGGTCTGCATATATATATATATATATATATATATATATATATATATATATATTTGATATATATATATATGAGGAGTGAAATATTGAATAAATCCGACAAAATGTGGTTGAGAGTAGAGGGAAAATATGGATATAATAACACAAACGACTGAAATGTTCAATTGATATTTCACCTCATTATTGGTTTTAAGATTTCTCTTCAAAGTCAACTGACTGACCCCATAAAAATGAAAACACCATTTCCACACATACCCAGCCCTCCCGACTTCCTTTTCATTCCCCTAGACTACCCACTAATAACCCATTTACCTTTTCACTATAAAAACAGAATGTACAAGCACAATCAATAAACTTCTGAGGAAGCCTGAACCATAGTCGTTTGTGTTGTTATATCCACATTTTTCCTCTACTCTCAACCACATATATATATATACATATATATATATATATATATATAACACGTTTTCTCTCTTTCTGTCTCTCTCTATATATGTATTTAATCAGTGTACATTAGGTACCACCAATTTTCCCTGAGAAATTTACCCCCCCCCCATATTTAATAAAATGAAACTTACATAAAGGTTAATATTATCTTGAAATTTTTTTGTCCATTCAAAAGAAAAAACATTAAAAAAAACCTGATGATTTAAAAAAAAATTCAGCTTACGAAATCAATTGAAATTTAACGTAGCCAAAAACAAGTTATGGCTAGAGGCTTTTTTTAAAAAGAATTCTATGAAAAAATAAATAATATTCCGATTTTCACAAAAATTTCCATAATTACTTACCTTTTGATGAAAATATGTTTGAAATAGGTTTTCCTAAAATATATTAGGGGAAACATTTTTACGAGGTCTACCCCTCCCCCTATTTTATTTTATGAAATATGAAAAAATGAACCCACAAAAAAAACAAAAAAAACGATTTTTACTTCTTTCTTTAAAGATAAGGGTCTGAATGGTTATATCAGAAAGATTTTTATAAGTTTCTATACGGGAGTTTTTTTAGTAAAAGAATTATGAATACAGAATTCCGCTAAAAATATCACTAAAAAACTAACCCCGTTGTAAAAAAAAAACGGACTGTTTTACTTATTTTTCAAGATAACGGCGAGTAATTTTTCCCCAATCGGATAATTTGATCTTTGAATTAACTGTTTTTCTTTGTAACAACTCTTTATGTTCGTTATTTTTTTTGCGAGATTTTTAAAAATAGTTAAAAAATATTTACGTTACTTCCTTCAATATGGCTTAAACTGGTCACGTGCTGTATTTTGCTGGTGACTAGTGTACATTTTTCAATGTTTATAGATGTGAATATATATATAAGACAAAATCTGACCTGATGGGTCACCCATTGAGCTCTCGTTAGATAATTGAGATTAGGGAAAAGGGAGTTAGCAAAGCGAATTAATTTAAAAAAAACAAACAAACAAAAAAAAAACGGCCGGACAAAACATTAAAATCCTTTTGTAAGATTTCTAAGAAAGGGAAGGTTTGGCCTAATTTAATTTACGGGTTGCTGCTTATGAAATTAACATACAAACACATTTCAAATTCTCCCATTTCACTCACTCACTCACTCACTCTCTCTCTCTCTCTCTCTCTCTCTCTCTCTCTCTGAGAAACTAACATATATAATAAGGAGGTAATCAAGAGATACACAGAGATTGGAGCAAAGGGATAGGCAGAATGTAAAGTAAAGGACGGGTCAATTTTTGACTTAATTGTAAATTACAACTAATTTGAACCAATTAAAATGTTTTTTCCCCAAACATAACTCAATCCTAAAAGTAAGGAATAATTTAGTATAATTTTTGTGTCCTTATCTAAACGGCAAAAAAGCCTTTAGTCTAAATCGTCCAAGACGAAATGCAAAAATGTAAATCCTGAGGATCTGGTATCGCTTTTCCGCCGAATTCTTATTTCTTATGAGTCTGCACCTCAGCTAAATAATTGTCCATTCAGTTTTTATCATAAAAGAAGAAAATGACATGCTACACAGAAAAATATAATGTGAGAGAGAGAGAGAGAGAGAGAGAGAGAGAGAGAAGAGAGAGAGAGAGAGAGAGAGAGAGAGAGAGAGCACGTACGTGCGGAAGCGATAACGCTAATTTGTTTCAATCGAACATAATGAAAGGATAAAAAGTAGGAAATGAATACAAAAAAAAAGAGAGAGTTAAATCAATATTTTTGTACTTTTTACGTATTGAACTATTTCGCAATCTTAAGTAAATATATCAAACGTTGTAATAATTAAATAATCATACACAGGTCCTGCTAGTAAAGATAGTTAAATCAAGATTATTATACTTTTTACATATTGAACTATTTAGCTATAGCTCTTAAGTAAACATATAAAACTATGTTATAATTAAATAATCATACTGTGGTATATCCACAGGTCCTGCTAGTTATTATAGAAGTGTGTTCATTTTCTTGTAATAAACATTGCTGTTATCAACATTAAGGTCTTTTCCTTTCGTGTACGTATGCGCGTGTCCATTTATGTATGTATGTGTGTGAGGCTGTCGAGAAGTCTCTTCTTTAGAACCGTAGCAATATTTTGGTATGTGATGTCCATTTCACTTGCCCAATTCCAAGCCCCCCGCTCCCCCCTCATTTGCCCAATTCCAAGCCCCCCGCCCCCCAACTTACCCTGCCTTCGTTTCTTTCCTGACATCATCCATTTCAGAAACCCACTCTTTTTTCTTCTTCTTTTCTTTTTCTCCCTGCTCTCTGTAAAGGAATGAGAAAGACAGTAACCTACTTTTCCTTGCGCCCCCCCCTTCACCTCTTTCCAAACTCCTTTCTTTCCAACTTCCTCGACTGTCCCTACAGACATACTTACTGGCTGGGAAGAGGTGCATCTATAGCTGACCACTGCTGTAGTGTGGCCAGCACCGTCATTCCACTGTCCATTTCTGTAATATTGATCTTGGACATCTTCTTTCCCTAGTGTCACCACCTCTTTCTGTCCGCCTTCCACTCCATAAAGCCGGCTGCACACTATTTTCTCATTTATGCCACATTGGCAAAAGAGGCTTTACAGTCTGTCTGATTGCTCTGGGACCCTGCGAATCCTCCGACCACATCATACGGCCGGGGCCCCAGATGAAGATTTATGGACACTCTGCTAGCCTAAGCGTGCTATTTAGTTTGGTGACTGTAATTTATTATTGAGGACCTAGTTCAAAAGAATGCTCATTTCTCCCGTCTATAGTTCCCCTGAGTAGGCTTGATTAGCCGGTGAAGATACAAGACAGGTTTGCTTGATCAGACAAGCCAGCTTACTGACCGTATAGCCAACCCCCCCCCCTTTTTCTTTGCTGTCCATCTTTCCAGCAGGTACTCGCTTTTGGCTGTGGCCGGAACAATTTAATTACTGCTACATAACTTTCCGTACCCACCCCCACTTCTTGCCCACTACCCCGCGGCCTCTGTGATCTCCCACCCACCATTCACAAGATCGCTATTGTTCGGTTTGGCTGGCCTGTTTATTTAATGTATTACTACATAAGTAGTTCTTGTCACACAGTCATAACATATAATTGCAGCGAGCATATTAAAAGTAATTGATTTCAGTTCAAACGAGGCTTGTCTTTCTTTTACCTGCAACAACAAGTTTTCAGCTGAACCTGAGACTGTCCATCAACTGACTTGTCCATCTCTGCAACTTTTCAACATCTTCCGTTTTAAATGCCCAAGACCTCATATCTTTTAAAAAAAATCCTACTTAACGGACATACATTCCACTATCATATGTCACCCCGCCGAAAGAAAAAAAATACTAAAAATCAGGGAATTAACCGAATTTAATGAAATTTTCAGTGTTGATATATTAATGAATAAACAATATAATTCACCAGTTATTTTATTTGAAAACTTAGATTTTTTTCAGGTCAGTTAACTTTGAACTACGTATCTTTGAGGCGTAACACAGATTCACAAACATATGTGGTTCAAAGTAAATTGACCTGAAAAAATGTAAAAGTTTCTAAATAAAATAACTGGTGCATTATATTATTGCGACTGTCCATCAATATAAATCGACCATTTTCACTCTCTTGCCATCTGTCCATGTCTTAAACACCCTGACCATTTTTAGAATTGTAGAATCTGCCCGTCTTTGTGGTTGACAGGATTTAGGTGCCAACCAATTTCACCTGTTTGTATTTTGCTGAAGTGTTTTATAAAATAATTTCTCCATTTGACCATTTTGATCCTGAAGTATTCATGAGAATTGTTTTGTTTTTTTTCTCTCTTTTTTCTGTGAGATTGAATGTAGAGGTTTTTTTTCTTTATTCATACTCGTGACGAACTTGTTAGGTAAATGAAATACGTACTCATAATGTTTCTTTCTTATGAATTTATTAACATAAAAAACACAGATTATTACACTTTTGGTCATCCATACTTAAGAAAAGCACTCGTCGCCTGTAATATTGAAATAGAAAGTACGTTTTTTGTTTGTATATTTTTAAATATAAATCGTGTCCATAATAATAATTAAATTCATTAAAACCTATGCCCAAGCCAAAAGTTGAAAAATTGCAAATTCTCTCGGCCTGTGAATTCAGCGGCGTAAATTTTTACCACCGTCTACCGGACAGATGTTAGTGGAATTGATGAATCACTATGCAACAACTTTAAATCTATACAACATTAATTAAAGCTTTCCTTTAATAATAATGATAAACAAACAACAACTTATAAATAAATTAATGTATTAAGTTATGTTTTCCTTATAGTTTCATTTTTATTAAAAATATTAATCCCAGTTGAGAAATTCAAGATATCTTATTATAATGGAGATTGTGTGTTTTTCTGTCTGTAACCGAAACTATATTCCTACTCAAGTCACAATTCTCTTAGTTATTGACATCACATTCTCCATGATTTTATTTTTATCTAAATCTCAATTATTAATAAAATTGTCTTACGTTATTAATACTGTTAACTATGTCTACATACTAACAACATGCAATTATATTTATATATACAACAAAATAGCGGTTTACAGTGTGAACGGGAAGGCTAATTTGCATATTGATATTAAAAAATCGAATTTAATAAATATGTGCTTAGTATTATTGATTTCTAACTGTTTGGTTTTATTTTAATGAATATAAGAAAAAATCTCTTCAATGAATCTTAAATGGAGTCCATTAACAAGATAGAATAACTGTCATTTTATTCTTTACTTCCTCTTATAACTAAATACTTAAATTAGAAAAAATAACAATGAAAGACGAGAGTGATGGAAGAGTAAGTTTCAGTTGTTCCATTTTTTATTATACTCCCTCTGTTTCAAATCTTTTATTATACTCCCTCTGTTTCAAATCTTTTTGTCTGTATTCTTATTTAGTTCCGTTAGACTTTCTAATTTAATATAATATTTTATTACATTAAAACTTAAATACTTGCACCCGGAGGGTGCATATATTTGCTAGTATATTTAATGGACTTCGTTTCATATTCCACTATCATCTGTCAAAATTTACGCCCCTGAATTCACTGTCTACCTTTGTTATCTTTCTTTCATCTTTTTTTTCTTGACTTATTCTAATAATTTAGTTATTTTTCTTTCTTTTTTTCTTTGGTTCAATATACAATTCGTAGTCCCAGTGTGAAATGTACATGGTTGTCCGAAAGTCTTGTCACCATAAAGTAATGAGAGTAATAAAAATAAAAGTAATGAGAACAATAAAGATAGAATAATAAAAGTAATGAGAATATTGTAGTGAAGACATGTCGCACATCCTCCATGTTCTACTCAGAATGCACACGATCATATGACCAATGTCCATACACTTGTAAGTAGCCTCTCTTCTGTAGGAGATTATTATGTCAGCCATCCGAAATAGAAAGAAAAAGGGGCTGAACTTGCACAAAGGTGTCAAAATTAAGGTGACCCAGATAAAACAGAACCCACAAATTTTGTTCTAAAACTGTTAATTTTAACTAGGGGGGGTTTAAGGGTTGGGGTTAGGCTTAGAGATTAGACTTAGGGTCGGGGTTGGGGTTTAAGGTTAGTTTAATGGGAAAACGAATAAATAATTTGGGTTCTGTTTTTTCTGGGTCAATCTAATTTTGACACCTTTGTACAAGTTCAGCCAAAAAAGTTTAAAATTCCAAATCGTCGTCAAAATTAAAGTGGAAAAAATTGGCTTGGGCATAGATTTTAATGAATTTAATTATTACTAAGGACACGATTTATGTTATTTTTTACTTAAATTTTAACCGTTAATTGTGTTTTTAACCGTTTTTCATTGGACGTTATTTTCCTACAGAGTGCTGCAAGAGAACTAATTTTTAAGGGAGATAAATATTTTTCGAGAATTTATTAACACAAAAAACACTGATTATTACACTTTTGGACATCCATACTTAAGAAAAGCACGCGTCGCCTGTAATATTGAAATAGAAAGTACGTTTTTTGTTTGTACATGTTTAAATATAAATCGTGTCAATAATAATTATTAAATTCATTAAGATCTATGCCCAAGCCAAATTTTTCCGTTTTTATTTTGACGACGATTTGCAATTTTAACAAAAAAAATTATTATTATTTCTTCTTGTTGAGTTTTCACATCAGCATTAGCTGATGGTCTTTCCCTGGAGTCTGAGTGACAGCAAGTCTCCTCAGTTCTCCGGGACTCTTCTGAGTATTCTGGCAGATTGCAGCAGTGCAGTGTTCTGAAGGGTATCAACCCTTCCTCTGATTTCCAAACTTTCCAAACCCTTTTCCAACCCTTTTGGGACCATTCCAAGTGCACCGACCACAGTTGGTATCACTTTCATATTCCATAACTTTTTCAGTTCTCAGGCAAGGTCCAGATATTTTTCCATTTTTTCATTTTCCTTTAGCTTCACCCTGTGATCTACTGGAACTGCAAAGTCCACCAGTTGACAAGTTCTTTCTTTTTTTGTTTATCAATACTAGGTTTGGTCTTCTTGCTGGGATAAGGTGATCCGTTTTTATTTCAAAGTCATTATTATTATTATTGTTATTATTATTAATAATAATAATAATGGTGATGAAAGCTGAAACACTATGTAAAGGTGACAATACTTCCGGACCAACCTATAGCTTTGTTAACAGGCCCCTAGGCTGGGTCATTCATATTTGAATAATATTATGAAGTCACTTTTCTTTCTATGTAATTGAATATCCACAGTGCCCTGATGATGGTTTATTAAACAGACCGAAACCTTCCAACTTTGCCTCCTATAATAAAATAATTCTTTGAATACCTTGTTTTCACACACACTCTCTCTCTCACTCACTCACTCACACACACACACACACACACACACACATATATATATAAAATGATATTTCTAAGTAATTTATTGTATTTTATTTTGAATAGGATTTTGAATTTTGATGTTTTGAATTGATGACTATTGTCAATTCTATTTATTTTTTTACTTTGCAAATCATCCATTCGTTTTTTTTTTTCATTTTGTTATAGATTTGTATATTTGTTGCACTGAGAGTAAAAAAAGAAAAGAAAGAAAGACCTGACCCACTCAGTACCCCCTCCCTGTTGCCAACTTTTTTTTTCTGTCAACCCAAATTTTTCTTAGTTTTTTTCCCCTTACCTCTTTCATTTGGAGAGACAAGCTTTGTCACCCAAAATAATTTTCTTCAAGTTACTGCCTCCTCCGGGGAAAGAAACCCATTTTATTTTGATTGGAATTTTGAAAGTAATGGATTTTTTTTATATCTCCTATGAAATCTGATAATTTTTTTTTTTACTTCAGCACCTACATACAGACATGTAATAAGATAAACACATATACATATAAATATGTTAATGCACTAGAATATATATATATATATTATATATATATATATATATATATATATATATGTACACATACACACACATATATACATATATACAGACATAGAGATATATGTACACATACGCACACACACACACACACACACACACACATATGTATATATATACACACATAGTTATATGTACACATACACACACACATATGTATGTATACACACATATATGTATTCACGTACGTACATATATATATATATATATATACACATATATGTATTCACGTACGTACACATATATATATATATACACACACATATATATATGCACATAAACACATACATATAAATATATACACACAGACTCACTCACAGGCATTGATATACGCATACATCCAAGGACATTGATATATATAAATACACATGCATTCACAGACAATATATACATACATACATTCACAGTTATATATATATATATATCATAAAGATTGGTTTAAAAAGAAATGACCAAAAGAGGAAGTTATATGAAAGGCAAAAGTAATGAAACATTCGTTTTTTGTCAAAACAAAATTTCTAATTATGCAAAAATGTAAGGCCTTGTCCTCTAGGGAGGAAAAAGTCATATACTAATGTCGACCCCCCCAGCTAAATTTTATCTACTTTTACCCCTCTCCAATTGTCACTCATGTCTAAAATATAATTCTTCTTGTCTACTTTTTACCTATATATTTCAAGGCTAATGGGCCAATATTGATGGAAACTTCCTTGACCTCAAGGGGTGTCTGGGGCAGGGGGAAAGCTACCCACATCTCTGGGGTGTAACATTTTGGCTCAAAACTGATTGGGAAGGTCTACTTTGCCCAGAAAGCAAATAATATTGATATTCGAAAGAGGGTAACAAAGTTGTTATAGATATTATTTTTATCCTGGGTAATGCAGTGTACTTCTGCTAGTATGTAATATATGATCATCATCATGTCGCGCATGCAGCACGGGTATCCATGACAATCTTTCGCCAACCTTCCCTATCATTCATTGCACCTGGGAGCTCCTCTGCGCAGCAGCCAGCATCCTCACATAGCTGGTCAATGTAGGTCCTAGCTGGGCGCCCCACACTTGCATGTCCATGTGTTGGCCTCCACAGGAGAACGTCGCTCACGAGTTCATCCTTGCTTCTCCAGCAGTGTCCTGCATGTCTTGTCCGTCTCGCTCGGATAGTTTGTGAAATGGGGGGGGGGCAGGTGACCGTACAGCTGTTTCCTTGTGGGGTGCTGCTTCCATGACTTGTTCAAGACTGCACGCAGCATTCTTGTGCGGCTCCCATCTATCTTATTCTCAAGACGCTTTGTTAGGGTCCAGGTGGTGCAGCCATATAGCAGCACCGACACAACCACAGCCTGGAAGAACTGTCGCTTTATAAAGTATATAAAAAATGGAATAAATCTGACAGTATGAGGTATGAATATAGAAAAACAAAAAATTTAACAAAAAATGTGCTCTGATGATAAGTAGTGTTTATAAAATGTCTTTTATAATTGTTTTAATTTTAATTTTAAAATGATTTAAATTTTATAAACCTCATAGAGTTTAAACAAGCGATTACCTATCTTTTTAGGTAGATTTATTCCAAAAATACCTGGGTATCACACTAAATAAAAGTGTAAATTGCAGGGCAGACTGAGCTCTTTAATTGTGGTATGGTAACTGGTTTAGGAGAATGAAAATTGACCTTGTGTCACATCTTGTGCATGCAGAGGGGTTGCGTTAAGATATATACTTGGTTGATGCATAATTATTGGGTTTTTTTTTCAACAAATTTGTTGAAAAAAAAAGCCACAATGATTAGGCACCAACCTAGTAATGGACTCTCCCGTCGATTTTTGACGTATGAGGGTTCATACACACAATGAACATCCACACAGGGATTTGTTTATAGTGGTGAAGGCTTGTGTTGGACCATCCACACTTTTTGGCACAGTCAATAGGAAAGAATTGGTGCATCAAGGGTTGCCACAAAGCCCAATCAACGACCGACCTCAGGAATTTGAATTCAGAGTTATGCCTCTCCTAGACTGGTTACCTACCCAAGGCTGAAGGGCCCAGTCTGCCCTACTATTTAACCCATAGCTGGAGGGAGAATATATGGATTCCTACCTTTTCCAAGGGTATTAGCGCTATGTGAAATGCCAACAGCTTCATCTAGGAATTAAACTTGAATCGACGAGTCCATTTTCCACGACTCTAACCACTAGCCCATGCGCCTCCATAAAAAAGCCACAATGATTAGGCACCAACCTAGTATATATATATATATAATATATATATATATATATATATAATAGGTAAGAAACTGGCAGTCATCAAGTACCATTGACTCTGTGTCTACACTATCCTAAGTTACATTTCTTTTGTTCCCTATCATTTTTTGGAATTTGCCTATACATATAAGTAAATCTTTTTATTGAAAAGGTTTATAGATAAGTAAGAATGTATAAATATTAACCTACCACTCAGCAAGAGTAGGATAGGATGTGACCCAAGGTGAATTTTATAAGTGAATTTAGGTTTGGAGTCAATTTTTTTCTTTCTCCTAGACTGGTTGTCTAACCAAGGTTAAAGAACCCAGTCTGTCCTACTATTTACCCATAACTGGAGGCAGAATAGTTGATTAATACCTTTCCTAAGGGTATTAGCATTGTATGAAATGCAAATAGCTTTGTCCAGGATTTGAACTCATCACGCTGTGTCCATTTACCAGTTACTTCCTGTAAGAATGTATATAGCTACTCATTTGTGACTTTGATAACTTGCACTTTGTGCTACATAGCCACTTATTTCTGGGTATATATATATATATCATGGCAAGGG
This sequence comes from Doryteuthis pealeii, assembly GCA_023376005.1. Lineage (NCBI taxonomy): Eukaryota > Metazoa > Mollusca > Cephalopoda > Myopsida > Loliginidae > Doryteuthis > Doryteuthis pealeii. The sequence continues at coordinate 61,058,949 of CM042161.1, read as the reverse complement.
GGAATCCTGTTTGGAACTATTCTTTTACTTATGTATTATAAGAGATATCCGTGGTTATACCCCCCATATTAAATCTTCTACTTACTTTTTAAGTAGCTGGGCTGATATTTCTTATTATTGTACTTCTTCTGTTTCTTGCATAGTTATTAGCTTTCTTGTGGTCTATACTTTCTTAGGTAATCTGAACCGTAGCTACATAAATGAGAGTAACCTCCCCTTGTTTCTTTTCCTTTGAGGAACTGTTTGTTTTGGTAGGCCATTTTCATTTCACTGTAATCAATACAACTGCATGTTTTAACATGAAAATATATAAAATATGTTCTTAATAACAATTAAGTCCATTTCAAATAATGCACAAGCACAATTAAAAACACATTTTATGATATTTTCAAGTTAAAACATTCAGTTGTATTGATTCAAAAAAATTCCTATTTTCAGTGTAGATTTACAGTGAAATGAAAATGGCCGACAAAAATGGCCGACTTTCTCAAAATGAAAGAAACAAGTGGAGGTTAGTCTCAATTATGTAGCTAATGTTCAGATTACCCACTCTTTCTTGTAGTCTGTAGCTATCTTAATTACTTCTGATTCTGGTCTTTCTTCTTTCTTCTCAATATTCTGGTGTCTTAAGATATGCCAAGGTTGTCATAGTTTTTTGCAACAAACTCAAGGCATATAGTTTTTGCGATCACATTTTATTAAACTTAAACTTAGGATTCTTAAACCTCCGCAGGAGTCCCCCACTAGGTATGTCCTTACATTCGGACATCTAGTGGCTGACTAACTAAAAGCCTCTATTCCCACCGTTTGCTTCATAACCGGAAATTGAGGTTAAGCTAAGCTTATTTAGAATCAAACCACTCTAATGGTTCAGATTTGAATTCAACAACACCTGAACTCAAATCTGTTTTTGCACTAACCATCCAAAACGATGGTATGCCCTTCAATATATAACATTTGTATTTCAATATTTGTAACTGGATTTTGGGGGGATGGGGTTGCCGGGTTCCTTCTGTTTTTTATGAAATCATGCAAAAGTTCTTGTGATAGAGGCTTAATAAAATCACAATTGTTTTAAGAGTTATTCTCTGCCATGCAGCAGATTGGGTCTTCCATTTGTGTTGAAAAAAAGACTTGAAAGTGCTTCTAGAACTTTGTTGCGATTGGGAATACAATATTATTGAAAGAGAAAATGAAATCTGGAAGAATATTGCAAAGCCTTCAGGAATATTGGCTTATTAGTAAGTAAGGGAAATCATGGAACTCTTTTCAAAATCAAGTTAGAATGTAATGGTGTTTGCAAGCTTTTTTTTATTTCTGGCCACCACCTATACTACTATGCTGAAGTTTTTGCATTTGTGTATGTGTCTATTAAAGTAAGTAAAAAAAGGAAAGTCGTCAGGGCGGCCTAAATCGGTATCAGCCAATCAGCGAGGGAGTCTATCCCCTTTTCACTTGCGCTAGACCAAAGAAATTATTTTAGCGTCTGCGATGGAGCCACACCTACACCAGCTCCGTACTTTGCCGCACAGATCCCTGTGCTACTCATACACTGAGTTGGCGAGGACCGGTATCGAACTAGTAACCTTGTGGTTTCTAGCTGAACGCTCTAGCGACTGAGATAACCCGGCCCATGGGGGGGGTGGTCTATTAAAGTATTGTTACATAATTCATGGGTTGCCTACAAATTATGTATTGTAGTGAACTAAAATTTAAATAATGGTATTCATAAATGGAAAGTTACCATTGAATCATAGCATGACCGTTATAGAAGTGATTGACAGCAGTTTACCATTCACTGACCTAGTCGGTAATTTCTCATTGGCTAAAGGCAAACTATGTGAAGGGAATTGAGAGTAGTTAGAATTTGGCGGTTTGTCAATCAGGGCAAATGCAATGGTCGTCTGTTCCCAAGTAAGCCATCTTCTCACTGTGGATAAGTATTTTTGGATCCCGTGGGCAAAAATGCTTTTATAAACCTAATTTAGTAGTAGCGAAACTCTACGAATCATTTTACAGATAAAAATAGATTACAAAATGTCACTATTTTTCATGAACCCCACCAAATTTGGAGAGCTAAAAATCGACATAACTCTGCCAATTCTTGGAATTGGAAGCTCAAATTTTGTGGATTGTCTAACATTAACATAGTCCACACACTGGAAAATTTCTGATTTTTTCATAGAAAGATCAATATCCTGATGTGGTACTGCATCTACGACAAAAAAATGTTTCTATTATCATTTCAAATATATTGAACCTTATTTGATAGTTTGATTTTTGCTCAGAACTGAAGCTACAACATTTTGCAAAAATTGGTTTAAATTTTACACTTTCGACATAACTCCACCAATTTTTGGAATTCGAAACTCAAATTTTGGGGATTGTCTAACCTTAACATAGTCCACATCTGGAAAGAATTTCAGAAAAATTGAAGGTGAAGAGTGACAATTTTACTTTTTTCTGGGTGATTTCACATGGAATTACTCATCTGAGAAAAAAGAGCGAAGTCTTGTGTTCATTATTAAAAACAAAAGAAATGAGCATAGACAACTAGAGCCCAGCCCAAAAGAAGTCCGTATCAACGAGAGGAAGAGACCAGGGAAATCAACCCAAAAGAAGATGGCCAGTCTGTGAAATAGAACTCTCATCCCCATTATTAATTCCAAAAATTGGCAAAGTTATGTCGATTTTTAGCTCTCCAAATTTGGTGGGGTTCGTGAAAAATAGTGACATTTTGTAATCTATTTTTATCTGTAAAATGAGTGGTAGAGTTTCGCTACAACTAAATTAGGTTTATAAAAGCATTTTTGCCCAAGGAATCCAAAAATGCTTATCCGCAATGAGAAGATGGCTTACTTGGGAACAGACGACCATTGCATTTGCCCCCATTGACAAACCACCAAATTCTAACTACTCTCAATTCCCTTCACATAGTTTGCCTTTAGCCAATGAGAAATTACCGACTAGGTCAGTGAATGGTAAACTGCTGTCAATCACTTCTATAACGGTCATGCTATGATTCAATGGTAACTTTCCATTTATGAATACCATTATTTAAATTTTAGTTCACTACAATAGATAATTTGTAGGCAACCCATGAATTATGTAACAATACTTTAATAGACCCCCCCCATGGGCCGGGTTATCTCAGTCGGTAGAGCGTTCGGCTAGAAACCACAAGGTTACTAGCAGATTCAAAGGGTATATAACAGAATCAAGGCCGAATAACCTGATATTTTGCACGGATATTGACTTGATCTCATTCTCCAAATAAACTTGATATCATTTAGGGTCACTGGAGTTTCATCAAATGGAAAAAATGGGATATTTTTGGCTAACTTGAGTGAGATAGAGAATTCCATAAGAAAAAGATGATAATGATCTATTTTTTACATGGCCAGCTATAAGTTGGATGTTCTTGGGGTATTAGTGAAAAAAGAACTCTCATATATTGGTAAAAGATGCAAAATGCTTCAAGAAACTAATCAGAATTTTTCTTGATTCAAAACACTTAGCTGGATTTCACCCTTTTTTCCAGTATTTCTTTCTGAACGTTCAACTTTATTTCAAACACACACACACACACACACACACACACACATATATATATATATATATATATATATATATATTCAAACAAGTTTAATTGAAAAGAATCCAAATTGTTTTGTAATTTTTTTTTTTTTTCAAACTTTCCGATGGTTTTCTTGATATAATAATCTCTTTTATAAAAATAAAAAAAATCTGAAAAAATTATTTCAAGTACTTTCGGTTCAACTTTAAGCCATTATCAAGGGTGTTTTAAAAAAGTTATCATTATTTGTATCAGTTGTATTGTTTGTGTCATTAACATAACTCTAAATCGCGTTATCATTTTGGGGGATAGTAAATTACAATTTAAAAAATATATATCATTATATGCAATGTGATGTAGAATAAAAATTATTCTACTTATGTAAGACATTTAAAAATATTATCACTGGTTTTGTAATTAATTCTATAAATATTGGGTTGTCTTAATTTTCAAGAATTTCTAATCTTTTCATATTATATGAACTATTTTTGTGTTATTAACTAAAATATTTCTATATTTTGTAGTAGAGTAGTTATGGGTTTTTTTAAATCTGAAAATTATTCTGAGTATTTATGTATAAATAGGTGTGTGTATATATATATATATATATATATATATATATATATATATATGATAGTACGCAAACAGTTTGTTTGATATGGCTATACCAACAATTTTTGGGAGAATATGTGCTTAATTGAAGTCATACCTAATTTGAAAATTTATTTGTTGATAATTAATGGGACTAACTTGCTAACCAGATATATTCGCCTAATTCATTAATTATCAACTAATTAATTTTCAAATTAGGTATGACTTCAATTAAGCACATATTCTCCCAATATATATATATATATATATATATATATATATATATATTAGGACAGTTGGTGTGTATGTATGTATGTCCGGATGAAACTACAAAAATAAAACAATTAACAACAAAGTAAATATACATACACATTAAATATCGTTTTTTTCTTTTTGTGCAAAAATTTACAAAGATTTGATTTATATTTACGAGATATAAAAAAATAAAATATACATAATAATAATGGATCTGCGAGACTAACTTGCTAACCATTAGACCATGTTTTTTTTTTTTGGTCCTCTTTCTATCCAGGTGATACTGGAGTAGCTGCTTCTAGTGTATATATATATATATATATATATATATTCCAAACTTATTGGTAAATCCTTGCGGTGAGAAAAAACCAGCAAATAGTTTGATTGTAAAAATATACTACCAGATCTCAGCCCTGAAGAGCATTAAGCGAAACTTTTAGTAGGTACGTCTGACTCATTAGATTTATCTTTATATATATATATATATAAAACACATAGCAAAAGGAATATATTTGATATTTTTCTTGATTGTATACTTGCTCTGCTATAGTTGCAACGAATACTTTTTCTTGCAAACTTTTCTCATTTGTATTTTTTTGTATTGGTTTATATCATATAATAATATCTAATTATTTTTTAGATATTATTTTATATTATATAACAATATTCAATAATATATGATAAATATATTTATATAGAAAGGCTGGTTTAGCTCAGATGGTAGAGCATCTGACTAGCAACCACAATTTTCCCGGTTCAATACCAGCCCTCACCAACTCAGCATATAAGTAACAGTGAGCTGTGTGGCACCCACCTCAGATGCCAAAACAATCTCCTTAGTCTCTAGTGAAAAGGGGATAAACTCCCTCACTGATACTGACCAATCGACTTATATAATAATATCTAATAATTTTTTAAATATCATTTTATATCATATAATAATATCTAATAATTTTTTAAATATCATTTTATATCATCATTTATATCATATAAAAATATCTAATAATTTTTAAATATCATTTTATATCTCTATCATATAATAATATCTAATAATTTTTTAAATATCATTTTATATCATATAATAATATATTTTTTAAATATCATTTATATTCATATAATAATATCTAATTTTTTAATATCATTTATATCATATAATATCTAATAATTTTTAAATATCATTATATATAATAATATCTAATAATTTTTAAATATTATTTTATATATATAATAATATTCAATAATTTATATTAATATATATTTTATTTTATATAGTAATATTAATAATTTTAAAAATATTATTCTATATTATATAATGATATTCAATGATTTATATTAATATATATTTTATGTTATATAGTAATATTTAACAATTTTTTAATATTGTTTATATTATATAATGATATTCAATAATATCTAATAATATATATTTTATATGTTTGTATGTGTTTTTGTGTACCATAGATTTTAATAACTTATTGTTTCCAAAGTTTTCCATTTTAAATAAAGTTATTTCTTACTCATTTTCAAAGACATATTTCTTCTAATATTAAGTTTTTTGTTTTTGGTTTTACTTCAGATACTTGTAAAAGTTTGTTTGGTTGTTTTTCTCTTTGTTTTATTGGAAATCCAACAAGTTTAGAAATAATATAGAATTCTTGATAAAATTTCAAGAGTCTAAATTAACCTGGCAGGTATTTATTAAGAAGAAAAAAAAAAAAGGCCAAAGAAAAATATTTATCTTACCAAAGGCCTTATTATCACCTGTGTCTAAAATGTGCCTGAATTTTATGTCGAGTTTATCCAGCACATTCAATCAAACCTTGGGCAATTATTTCACAGCTGAAAATTCTTTACCATGCCTTTAAAATCTTCAAAAACTCTCAAAACTTGGCAGGAGATATCTATCTGGCACATTAAAGGTGTCAATCATAAACAATATTGATTGTGTAAAAAAATTTTTTTTTAAAGGTTTCTCAAGCTGTAAATGATTCAAAATCAGCCACAAGGAATAATCAGTATAAAGAATTCTCAAATTGGAAAATATCTACCTTTGGGTAAGATGAGGAGGACGAGGTGTTGATCTCTAAAAATTCCAGAGTTAGATTTTGCTTGATGGAGAAATAAATAAATAAATAAATAAAAAAATCTCACGTATAAAATCATCTTCACAGAATTTTTTTCACTTAGCAAATTGTGTAACATTTGATAAAGTTTAGTTCAGAGGGTCATCACTTTTGTTTACTTTTGCACCTTATGTGAAAATGTTGATTTTTAAAAATTTAAATCCAAAGTGTATAGATATACTAGATGACCCATGAACCTATTGCTTTTCCTACCCCCCTTTTCTATATCTCTCTCTCTCTCATATATATATATATATATATATATATATATATATATATATATATATACTAGCAAATATATGCACCCTCCGGATGCAAGTATTTAAGTTTTAATGTAATAAAATATTGTATTAAATTAGAAAGACTAATGAAACTAAATAAGAATGCAGATAAAAAGTTTTGAAACAGAGGGAGTATAATTGAAAAATAGAACATTTGAAATCTACTCTTCCATCAATCTCGTCTTTCATTGTTATTTTTTCTAATTTAAGTATTTAGTTAAAAGAGAAAGTAAAAATAAAATGACAGTTATTTTTTCTTGTTAATGGATTTCATTTAAGATTCATTAAAGAGATTTTTGCTTATATTCATTAAAATAAAACCAAACAGTTAGAAATCAATAATACTAATCACATATTTATTAAAATCACATTTTTAATATTAATATACAAATTAGCCTTCTCGTTTACACTGTAAACTGCTATTTTGTTGTATATATAAATATAATTGCATGTTGTTAGTATGTAGATATGGTTAACAGTATTAATAATGTAAAACAATTTTATTAATAATTGAGGTTTAAATAAGAATAAAATCATTGAGAATGTTACGTAAATAACTAAGGGAATTGTGACTTGAGTAGTGATATAGTTTCGGTTACAGACAGAAAAACACACAATCTCCATTATAATAAGATATATGAGGGTAAGTAAACAAACAAATGTGTTTATTTTATATGGCTTTTAGCCGACAATTTCCCATGTCTATAACCTTGCTGATGAGACCTAATAGGTCGAAATGTACATTCAGGGATTGACAATTTCTCGATTTGTTTAGCCTTATATTTGAACATATATGCCCGCCTAAATTCATTAATTATTAACTAATTAATTTTCAAAATTAGGTATGACTTCAATTAAGCACATATCCTCCAAAAATATATATATATATATATATATATATATATATATATATATATATATATAAAGTCAAAAAAGTATCAATATTTTTTGTACTTTTTGACACACCTTGTTTTCTGAAAAAATTAATGTTCCATTCATTGTTCATTTCTATCTTGGTAAATACAGTTTCAATCTTATATCATTAGATATTATTATGTAATATAAAACAATCTTGATATTTTTATGACACCCCTTGTGTATATATATAATTATCTTCATTGAATTTCTTCTCTCCCAAAATTTAATAAAATCCTTAAAGTCTAGTTTGTAGGGTCATCACTTTTGTACATTATTAAAATGTTGATTTTTTTTTTCGTTTTGATATGTATCTCTCTCTCTCTCTCTCTCTCTCTCTCTATATATATATATATATATATATATATATATATATATATATATATTCTTTGTTGAGGTACCAAGTTTCTTGGTACAAGATGATTCTAGGCTGATCCTATTCTCTAACAGTAGTTTGTTGTAGAGTTCAGGTTCCGTATGAAAGCTCAATGCTTAATTTTCAGTTTCTTTATTGATATTTTTTTAGCTGAATTCTGTATTCATGGTTCTTTTACTAAAAAAAACTCTGGCATTGAAACTTATAAAAATCTTCTGATATAATTATTCAGATTCTTATCTTTATTGAAAAAAAGTAAAAATCATTTTTGGACGGTTCATTTTTTCATATTTTATAAAATAAAATAGGGGGTGGTAGACCTCGTAAAAAAATATATTTTCCGTAATGTATTTTAGGAAAAAACTATTTCAGACATATTTTCATTAAAAGGTAGGTAATTATGGAAATTTTTGTGAAAATTAATTTATTTTTCATAGAATTTGAAGAAAAACCTCTAATCATAACTTGTTTTTGGCTACGTTAAATTTCAATTGATTTAACAGTGCAAAAATGTAAACATTGTTTTTCGTTTATAATTTTCATTATTTCTGTAAGTTGAAAAAATTGTTAAAAAGTCATCATGAGTTTTTATAATGTTTCTTCTTTCGAATGGACAAAAAAATTTAAAGATAATATTAACCTTTATGCAAGTTTCATTGTGTTACATATTGGCGGGGGGGGGGGGTAAATTTCACAGGGAAAATTGGTGGTACCTAATACACACACATCAACAAAATATATATATATATATATTTTTTACTAAGCGATTGAAAGGAGTGTAAACGTTATAAATTCTGATAACATTCAGTGAAAATACCCTAAAAAAAAACATAAACCTATTTAAATATCATCTGTTCTTTGACTGTGGGGTTTCCTCAGCATCTTCACCATGCTTCTATAAAATTAAAACGAAATAAAGAAAATTTGAGTCTATTTTCAGAAGAGCCAGTTACAATGAAATGTAGCTAGTTCTCACTTGAAAAGTCGATTAAATCTTTCATGTTACCAAGATCAAAAATGCAGTCCTTGTATGATGGATACCTTAGAAACTTAACTTGGATTCTCCCAACATGATACAAAAACCAAAAATTGGTCAGCTCTTTTTCATTTGGCACTTAAAGCATATCTAAAACCCATTTCCTTGAAATACGTACGCAGGTCACGTTACCTAAGATCTAAGAAGCCGTCGCCGTGATGCTGTACTACAGACATTTTAAGCAAGAGATCAATTGTAAAAAAAAACCCAGACACAGATCTTACTAATTTCACTTCTGATACAAATGAGTTAAACAGGCTATGTTTATTTTACAAGCATGTAAAATACGGTCCATAGAATTCAACTTGTAAAATCAGTGTTTCGTAATGTGATTTTTTTTTATATCATGTGTTCCTTTTATCTATCTATTTATTCATAGAAACATATAATTCATAGAAATACTTCATTTTTTTAAAAAAATCGCAATATAAATAAAGGTAAAATAAAAAAATCATATATAAGTATAAATTTCACAATTCTTGGTGTGAGGTAGAACGCCATACATACCATCAACTCTCCACTTTACTGCACAGATCAAAACTGTGCTACTCAGATGTTGAGTTGGTGAAGGTCGGTATTGAACCTGGAACCTTGTGGTTCCTAGGTGGATGCTCTTATAGGTTCCAAAATTTCACTCTGGATTGTCCAGTTTGAAACATGGCGCAACAGATATAAGTGTTGAGGGACTATCATCTGGAGGTTGCAGGTTCAATACTGACTACAGGCGAAAATAATATAGAATACTTAACATGGTTTAACACTTGTACCTGTTAATGGAATGAGAACAATCTACACTCTTGACTGATAAATTATTTATTCATTTTCCCATTAAACTAACCCTAACCCCGTCTTATTTTTTCCTAGTAGATCAATAAATAAATAAATAATTTATCAGTCGAGAGTGGTTCTCCTTTGATCATGTTAGACTTATAGGAAATAACTGATAGTTCTCATTCCATTAACCATGACCAGGACTGTTGTCCTCATCCAGCCAATCATTCCATTTGATTCTAACATTAAAGATGAAAAAAAATAAGCAAATATTTTCAATAAGCTATGATTCTTTTAATTTAAGAAAAATAAAAACCCAAACTCAGATGTTAAAAAAGTAAAGTTTGGTTTTAAGAAATGTACTTACTATAAGAACTTTGTATAAGGTGTGTATCAATTTTTGGATATCTACATATTCATATTTTTTGTTACAGAATTTCAATGCTATAGAGTTTGGTGATAAATAATACCTAATGTTGGATTATTTTGGTATATATATATATATATATACACACACACACACCAACCCCTCCGCACGAGCAGGATGTGACACACGGTCAATTTCTTAAGCGGAGTTTAACAGGTTTGAATTCAGAGTTTTCCTTCTCCTAGACCGGTTGCCTAACCAAGGCTAAAGAGCCCAGTCTGCCCTGCTATTTACCCATAGCTGGAGGGAGAGTATGATTCATACCTTTCCAAGGGTATTAGCACAAAGTGAAATGCAATTACCACATCCAGATTTGAACTCGGGGCGACGAGTCCATTTCCCATGACTTTAACCATTACACCACGCGCTTTCTATTTTCCTTATTTTGGTATATAAGGTGTCCTGCAATACACCACCTAAATTTATAGACTGGGCGAGTCACGTGGTTTATTCCTGCGCCAATCAACAGCCATAATGCATGGCTGATTGACTACTTAAACACTGATACTTTTTGTAGTTCATTTGCAACCATTGACAAGGAACTTATAATACCAAGGATGACCAAAGGATTCTTTATCAAGGATTTCCACTGGACAAGCACTCTTGCTTAAAGCCTAAAGGATGGCCCATAAAATTGTAACACTTAATAATATCTGTATTGATTATATAATGTTATATTTTGATTGTATAATGTTCCACTAGAATTAATAAAAATCCTGTTATCTTTGGTTTAGAGAAAACTTTTATAAAAAATTGTTAGAAGTATTACTTATTTATAGACAATACTGTATCATCATTAGAACTAGGTCCATCATTCAAAAAGAAATGTTTTCTAATGATATTGCATTAATATATCCGCCCTGTCGGTTGGGGCGTTAGAATGCAGCGACTGCACCTCTGCAGAGGGGTAAGACTCCCCTAATGGGGCCACCCGTTGGCCGTGGGTGGCGACCCGTAATGCTTAAGGATAGAGCCCAGGTGGATGAGCAGTTCATGACATGCAATACTCCACTTTGGCCCTATCTTGGGCTAGATGGGCGGTCGGAGAGGCCCCCTCCGATCAATTGGCTGGTCACGTCAAGCCCTAGCACCTATATGATTTTCCCAACCCTATTGCCCTTATGACAAGCCCCAGCCCCTTTTTATCATATGGGAGCTAGAAGGCCGTGACTGAGGGTCTACATGTCCTGGGAATGACGTTAAACTCTATCTGATGGTGAGGTTCCAGTTTTGGATGTTTGGGGAATGTGGAGCACCCCTTCATCACCATTACTCCCTGGTCCACTCTGACCCAGAGTGGTAGTACCTGTTAGGGTCCCATCTATGGGTTAAATAGAAAAATTGTATTATCCATTAAGAATTGATTTATTTCAAAACTTTATCGGCATTAAATGACCCACTGAGGTTGATATGCCGTAAAACAAAACAAAAACAAAGCATTAATATATACTCATTTTTAAACTACTAATAATAACCATTTTGATTTTATAATGTTTCAATAGAAATAATAAAATCCTAGTATCTTTGGTTTAGAAGAAAATGTTTTATATAAATTTGTTAGAGGTGTATCTTATTTATGGAAAATACTGTATTGTGTTCTGTACAAAGTCCATTTTTTAAAATATGTTTTAATTGTTCCACTAGAAATAATATATCATGCTATCTTTGGTTTAGAAGAAATGGTGTATTTATTTATGAGCAATATTGTAATTAGATATCAATACGTGAATATAAAAAGTTAAGCTTGCTGAATGGCCTATTGATACCGACAATAGGCCGTTGATTTTACTTATATATTTATATTTTGCTAACAGAAATTCAATGATATAGAGTTTGGTAATAAATGATACTTAACAATATCTGTTTTGATTGTATAATGTTTCACTAAAAATAATAAAATACTGGTATCTTTGGTTTAGAAGAAAATTCATATTTCAGTAAGAACATTTCAGTGCTGGAGAGATTGGTAATAAATAATACCTAATGATATTGGTCCATCATTTAAAAAAAATGTTTTCTACTAATATTGCATAAATGTTTATCAGGGATTTACTTATTTTTGGACAGCTACATATTCATATTTTTGGTTATAGAGTTTTAATGCTGTAGAGATCAGTAATAAATAATACCTAATAATATCTGTTTTGAGTGTATAAAAATCCATAAGAAATAATAAAATGACTGAGGAGGCCTAATACCGAAATGTACATACAGAGATTGAATTTGTTTAGCCATACATAGCAGCCTAATTCATTATTAATTAATTAATCTAATAAAAAATACAATAAAATGACATGTTTTCTAATGATATTGAATTAATATATACTTATTTTTAGACTACTGCATATTGATATTTTTGATTACAGAATTTCAATGCTTTAGAGTTTGGTGATAAATAATACCTAATAATATCTGTTTTGATTGTATAATATTCCACTTGAAATAATAGTAAAATGACATTTTACATAGTAACAATGCTGTAGAGTTTGGTAAAAAATAATACCTAACAATATCTGTATTACTTGTATCGTGTTATCTTTTATAATACTCTATATAATAGCTGATAAAATAACCATTTTGTTTGTTTTTTAAAAAAAATGTATCCAAGTTTCATACTGTATCCAACGCACTGGTATCATAGGTGAATTCTTGACAGCCGTTTGGGATGAATTATAATGGGCTAAAATCCTCAAAGACACCCCTTGTACGAGACATATTCATACCTACATAATATGTACATGTATCTTTTGTTAGAATTCATGTGCTAATGGTGAGAAGACATTTTTTTTTTTTTTTTTTTTTTTTTTTTTTTCAGAAAATACCTGCTTTCATATTTATGTATTTTCTCGCCTGTCTATTTGCTCCTCTTCATTTTGATCTTTATGAATGCAAACTCGAACAAAGATGTAAAGTTACTTACTTAGCCTGCAAAATACTTACTTCTTTTTTTTTTTTGTTCTTTCTTTTTTTTTTTTTTTTAAATTTCTGTCAGGAGTCGTAGAGAAAAGAGGCAACATATCACTTTTTTTTTAATACAAAAAAATACATTGAATCTCTTGTTAGATACTTAGTTACTCTTCATGACAAAAAGTAAAGGAACTCGGACTCCCTGAGGAATGCCTTTAGCAGTCTGCTAAGGAATTCGGCAGAAACAGATAAAGGGTCAGTCAGTCAGAAACACATATATATATATATATATATATATATTAATATATATATATATATATATATATATATATTTGTGTGTGTGCATATATATATATTCATGTGTTGTGTGTGTGCATATATATATATTCATGTGTTTGTGTGTGTGCATATATATAGATGTATATATGTGTGTGTGCATATATATATATATATATATATGTCTGTGGGTATGTGTACATATAAATATACATATATATATTTATATGTATATATGCATAAATACATGTATATATGCATGTGTGTATATATATATATGTACATGTGTATGTGTATATATGCATATATATATGCATATATATATATATACATGTATATACATGTGTATGTGTGTATATATGTGTGTGTGTGTATATATATTATATATGCATATGTGAGGTGTGTGTATATATATATATATGCATATGTGAATGTATGTATAAATATGCATATATATGTGTGTATGTACATAGATATGCATATATATGTGTGTATGAGCATATATATACATATATATGTGTATGTTTATAATATATATGTGTGTATATTCATGTGTGTGTGTGTGTGTGTGTGCGCATATATGTATAAATATGTATACAAAGAACAAAATGGAAATATTGAGGAACTGGGGGCTTGTACTCACCCTGTTTGCCCCAGATGGTCTAATTTGGGGGGACAGGATATGTACACTGCGTACAATAATGGTAACAAGGAAGGGCCATTAGAGGTGACATGACAGTTTGAGGCAGAATGAGAAATGGTTGGAACCTCCAGTTTTGGGGATTTTTTGCTTCTATAGAGCTTGGACAACAAAAGAAGAAATGGCAGAGAAAACTGTGTGCTAGCAAAAGCAACCAGGGTCATCAAAGGTGTACATTGTCCCTGTTTCGATGCAGATGGGGTCCTTTAGAATTATGTGATTACCTTACAACGGAGCATGTATTATTCACTTTGGATTAGGATAGGGAAGAAGTGACTTAATGCCCTTTCCACACACCTTACAAAATGTGTGTGTATACAATGCTTAGCACTTGTATTGTTATATGGCTGTGGAGAGATGGCTTTTAAATGCTGAGCTTTTTTGTCTTTTTTAATCTTTACTTGCCCTTTATATTTTCCATATCTTACTATATATATATATATATATATATATATATATGTGTATATGTATATATATATATAAATATATAAAAGGAATGACTTACTGGTAAAAATATTGGGTTGGTCTCAATATTTGGTTGGTACAAGTGTTACTCGGATAAGTCAGCATTATAACAAATATAAAGTCCTCAATACTTAAGTAGAGTGGATTTATTATTATAGTGTGTATAGAAATAACCTACTTGAGTTTCACCATAAGGATCTTCAGAGTTAAATCCAGTGAATTAATCAAGATATTGATTAATCACAGCTAACTGCAGGAGTTAATGTTGTAAATATGTCTGTTGAAAACAGTTTCGCAGTTAATGAATGCTGCTGTGTCATATATATATATATATAATATATATATGGTTGAAAATAGAGGAAAAAGTGGATTTAAAAACACAACAACTAAATTCAATTGATATTTCACCTCAGTATTTAGCGAAGCTTTGTCAAAAATTTATTGTGAAGCCCAAAAGCTTTTTACAGTCTACTTTTATACTGTAAAAGCATCCCCAAAATTACCTTTTCAGTATAAAAGTAGACTGTAAAAAGGTTTTGGTATTCTCAATAAATTTTTGATGAAGCATCGCTAAATACTGAGGGGAAATATCAATTGAATTTAGTTGCTGTGTTGTTATATCCACTTTTTCCTCTATTTTCAACCACATTCCTCGGATTTACTCAATCCTTCACTCCTCATATATACATATATATTTGTTTATGAGTGATACTATATATATATATATATATATATATATATATATATTGTATGACCTGTACCATTTTTAAAAATAAATACTTAACTTTCTTCAAAAGTAATGATACCAGGATTTTGTCATTTCTTGTGGAAAATTATGCAGTCTGGTGAGAGATGGTTTTTAAATGCTTAGAGTTTTTATCTTATTTAAAGAAAATCTTGGCTTACCCTTTTCCTTTTCCATTTTAGAAGAAGATGATTATAAATTGAGGAATAATGGATAAACCACAAACAACTTCATTGAATTAATATTTTGCCTTGGTATGTTAATGAAGCTTTGTCAGAAATTATAACAAAGCTTTGTTAACATACTGAAGGGGAAATATCAATTGAATGAAGTTGTTTGTGTTTTATCCATTATTCAATCATATTTTAGGGGATTTTACCCAATCTGTTACTGCTCACACCCCCATATATATATATATATATATATATATGGTCTGAAGATAGCATAGGCGAGAAACTGTTAGTAACCAGACACCATTGACTTTATACTATTGTCCACACTACCTTAACTAAGATATAAATGCTCTACCCTTAATATGGGGCACTGTTTACTTATAAATATAGCATCCATACATATTATATATAAAATTTGGGATAGTATAAACATAGAGTGAATGGCATTTGGTGACTGTCAGTTTGTCACCTATGCAATAATCAGACCTTCATTGATATTGAGCACTCTTTATTTATAAATATACCAAACAATATTATTAATATATATACAGAGATGCTGATAGGTACGTGTCGCATAAAAAATCTAAAAGGACCCAGTAAAATTGTATCTATGCATCCCAGTGTTTTTCTTCTTCCCCCACCATTTCCAGGTTACTGTAAATACATTTCAATATTTTCTTGGAAATTAATTGCATGCTATGGGGTACAAGGTAGGGGTTAGACGGCTTTCATTTTTCATAGATAAAAAAAGACTTTAGTTGAGACCCATCAAATTTCCCAAGGACTCATTCAAATGAAATCAAACCCGTGCATCCCAGTACGCACTAAATTGAAAAGCTATCAGCATCACTATATATATATATATATATAATATATAGGTGCGTGGGCTAGTGGTTAGAGTCGTGGGAAATGGACTCGTCGATTCGAGTTCAATTCCTAGACGAAGCTGTTGGCATTTCACATAGCGCTAATACCCTTGGGAAAGGTATGAATCCATATATTCTCCCTCCAGCTATGGGTTAAATAGGAGGGCAGACTGGGCCCTTCAGCCTTGGGTAGGTAACCAGTCTAGGAGAGGGATAACTCTTAATTCAAAATTCCCTCCAGCTATGGGTTAAATATAGTAGGGTAGACTGGGCTCTTCAGCCTTGGTAGGTAACCAGTCTAGGAGAGGGATAACTCTGAATTCAAAATTCCTGAGGTCGGTCATTGATTGGGTTTGTGGCAACCCTTGATGCACCAATTCTTTCCTATCGACTGTGCCAAAAAGTGTGGATGGTCCAACACAAGCCTTCACCACTATAAACAAATCACTGTGTGGGTGTTCATTGTATGTATGAACCCTCATGCGTCAAAAATCGACGAGAGTGTCCAGAATATATATATATAATATATATATATATATATATATTATATATATAACATTGGTATGAAGTAATGATTTCATAATGTTCAAATTGAAACTTAATAGGAGGGTGAATTGATAGTGAATTTGGAAATATCCCATCATACAGGTAAATAATACCCCGGGGAAAATTTGGTAGGCAAAGATTTAAAAATGAGGCCCTTGTAAATCCCGACTTCTTCTGGTGTCCTTCATGACCATTAGACATATGCGTTGATCAGTAAACTGCTGTGGGCAAGGACAAAGCGTGTTTCTTTAATGTCAGATTTTCATCAAATCTCTACAGAAGTTTTGTCATAAAGAGATCAGATAACTCTCTTTTTTTCTTTTTTTTTTTTACCGTTCCCCATCTTTATCTAATTTTTTTTTTTTTTTTTTTTTGTTGCGGGGTGGGGCCTTCGGTTAATGTTCTATGCCTGTGAGGAATGGAGAGTCGATAATTTCCTGCAATTTGTCCAATTTCTCTTATTAGCTGATTACAAAGAATGGTGCCAGTAAATTATATATATATATATAATATATATATATATATATATTATTATTATGGAGAGAGAGAGAGAGAGAGAGAGAGAGAGAGAGAGAGAGAAGAGAGATAGAAGGGGGGAGATAGATAGGAGATAGATAGATAGGAGATAGAGAAAGAGAGTTAGGAGAGAGAGACACATAGATAGATATATACATAGAAGGAGAAAGAGATAGAAAGAGATAGATGAATAGACAGAAGGAGAGAGAGATAGATAGATAGAAGGAGAGACATAGAGAGGAAGTCATTTTTATGAATAGATTTTTTTTTCTTGAAGTATTACAACTCCCTCTTAGAAAGAAAGAAAAAAAATTACATCTAAGTAGCCATATTGTGCGAAGACCATGTCCACCATCATTGAAGCTAATCAGATAATGTAACTCAAAATACATCGATAATAGTGTTTGGTTGACTAATTTTGATCCGCAATATCGTGATTTAGTCAAATACTGAATTTTCTCTTTTCTTCTTCTTTCTTCTCTGCTGTTGTCTGTCTTTTTTCATGATCTTTTATCATTATTATTATGTCTTTTGATTTTTCTCCTGTTTGCCTATATTTCATTCATTTTTTTTTTCTTTGTCTCTCATTCATAATGTTTTCTCTTTTTTTGTATGCTTCTCTTTCATCATTTTATCTTCTTTTCCTCTCTTTCATTTATTATGTTTTCTCTCTTCTTCTTTATCTCTTTTTTATTCATAATATTTTCTCTTCTTCTTTGTTTTTTTTTTTCATTCATGGTATTTTCTTTTTTCTTCTTTACTTCTCTCTCGTTCATAATTTTTTTTCTCTTTTTGTATTCTTCTCTTTCATTCATATTTTCTCTTCTTGTTTTTTTTTTTCATTCATGGTATTTTCTTTTTTCTTCTTTACTTCTCTTTCGTTCATAATTTTTTTTCTCTTTTGTATGCTTCTCTTTCATTCATATTTTCTCTTCTTTGTTTTTTTTTTCATTCATGGTATTTTCTTTTTTCTTCTTTACTTCTCTCTCGTTCATAATTTTTTTTCTCTTTTTGTATTCTTCTCTTTCATTCATATTTTCTCTTCTTTGTTTTTTTTTTCATTCATGGTATTTTCTTTTTTCTTCTTTACTTCTCTCTCTCGTTCATAATTTTTTTTCTCTTTTTGTATGCTTCTCTTTCATTCATATTTTCTCTTCTTTGTTTTTTTTTCATTCATGGTATTTTCTTTTTTCTTCTTTACTTCTCTCTCTCGTTCATAATTTTTTTTCTCTTTTTGTATGCTTCTCTTTCATTCATATTTTCTCTTCTTGTTTTTTTTTTTCATTCATGGTATTTTTTTTTTCTTCTTTACTTCTCTCTCTCGTTCATAATTTTTTTTCTCTTTTTGTATGCTTCTCTTTCATTCATATTTTCTCTTCTTCTTTGCCTCTTCTATTCTTTATTTTCTCATTGGCTTTTTTTTTCATTCCTAATACTTTCTCCTTGCTTTGCCTCTCTCTCTCCTTCATAATTTTTTTCTCTTTTTGTATGCTTCTCTTTCATCATTTTTTAAACTCTTTCATTCATAATATTTTCTCTCTTCTTCTTTGCATCTTTCATTCATTATTTTTCTCATTGGATTCTTTTTCATTCATCATGTTTTCTCTTTTCTTCTTTGTCTCTCTTTCATTTATAATTTATTCAACCTTTTCTTTTCATTCATAATTTTTTTCTTTTCTCATTTACCTTTCTTTGATTCATTTTTCTCTTTTTTTCCCTCTTTCAACTCTCTCTTATACTTTTCCCTTTTAATTCATTATCTTTTTCTTTTCTTGTTTTTCTTTCTTATATTCATAGTTTATTCTCTCTTCTTATTTACCTTGCATTTATTCCTCATTTTTCTCTTTTCATTTGCCTTTCTTTCATTCGTCATTTTTTTCCATTTCTACTTGACTTTCATTCACACCCTATTCTTTTTATATTTTTCTTTCTTTCTTTGTATGTTTTTTGTTTTCATTTTCTTTAGCTCTCTCATTCTTTTCAGTTTTTCTTACCTTTCCTTTTTCCCCATAATATTCTTTTTTCCTTTTATTTTCTTCTTTTTTATGGATAATTTTCCACCTCTTTCATTTATTTCAAATCTAAGAAATAGATTTTTAATTGTATTTTTCTTCCCCATTTTTGTACCTTCTTTCTTTCTTTCCATTATTTTCTTCTTAATTTTTCATACTTTTTGTTCCTTATGTTTTTCTTTCTTTCTAATTTTTCTTCTATTCTTTTCTTCTTTGTCTTTTTTACTTTCTTTATTTCTTATTTTTCTTTTTTCATTCTTTTCTTTTTTGTCTTTTTTTAAAAACTTTTGTCCATTCTTTCTTTCTTTCTTTCTTCTTTACTTATTTTTTTTTTCATTCTTTTCTTCTTTGTCTTTCTTACTTTTTTCCTTTCTGTCTTTTCCTTCTTTCTTTCTTTTTTTTCTTTTTCTTCTTTTTGTTCTTTTCTTATTTGTCTTTCTTACTTTTTGTCCCTTCTTTCTTTCTTACTTTTTGTCCCTTCTGTCTTCTTTCTTTCTTATTTTTTTCTTTTTCTTCTTTCCATTATTTTCTTCTTCCTAGTCTCTTTTATTTTTTGTTCCTTCTTTCTTTCTTCTTTTTCTTCTTTCTCTTCTTCTCTTCTTTGTGTTTCATTCTTTTTGTACATTTTTATTATATTATTCATTTCATTCTTTTTTTTTGTTTCATTTTTCTTTTATCTGATTTGAAAATTCCTTTTTCTTTCTTTCATTCTTTTCTCAGATATTTTTCAATCTTGCTTTTTTGCCCCCTTTACCTTGGTATTTTTTAAAAATTCTTTTTATTTTCTCCTTCCTTCCTTCCATTTTTTCTCTTTATTCTTCCACTAAATCCTTTATCTTCCTTGCTTCTTCACTTCTTCTTTTCATCTTACCTCTTATTACCTCACCTTCCTTTTCCCCTCCCTTTATTTCTACACCCTTTTCCCACCCACAGCTTATTACTTTTGATACTGAAAGACCAAACATTTTCGAATTAACTGCCAATAGCCTCTGACCAGGACAACATTCCCATCTCCTAATCAAAATGACTTGATCTTTGCTCGAACAATGGACCAAAAAATTATTTCATGTCATTCCAGTTATGTACTTAGATTGAAACAAAGAAAGCAAAAAAAGAAGAAAAAAAAAAAAATAAATAAAAAGCTGAAGCAAAATTGAAATAAATGTCCAGAAAGTACTTGCTGTAAGGTGAAAGCCAAAGCCGCCAAGGTAGCAAAATTCTAGAGTTCTTGGAGAAGAAGAAACGTTAACTGCCAAACCATTTTTGATAATAACTGCTGGTCTTATCAATCAGGTGCCCATTGTTTTAGAATTGAGGAATTAAGCATTTACCTTCCTTTTTTTGCTCATCAAACGAAGATAAAAGAAAAAAAAACTCCAAAGGATTTACAGAGTCATTTTATCTGATTTTCGTTCATTCTGGCATCGGTTTGGAATGAAAAAGAGACCGAGGTAGTTTGATAGTTTTATATCTTGTTCAAAGATCACCTCATTGTTCTTTTCAGGTGATAGCTAAGTGGCCACTGAAACAGATGGGAGGTGATTAGATTATCTCAGGCTTTAATTTCCATACCTTGGTTAGACAACTGTATTCCTTTTAGTTAGTAGTAATAATAATAATAATAATAATAATAATAATACCCACCCCTCCACCAAAAAAAAAAAAACGATATTTCTGATTAAAAAAGATAAAAGTAACATGGAAATAGTGCTGCATTTTTGCAATAGTATTTTAACCTTTTTGTTAGTTAACAGTCAGAGACCCGAGGGCAAAATCAATGCTCACTTGTTTTAGGGAAAAGTAAGGTTACTTAACCCTTTTAGTGTGGTGCATTTGGCAAAAAAATTTAATGGCTGGAATGTATTTTTGCCCATGAAATAAAAAAAGATTGCAAATAAAAAAAATTATTTGAGTCAAGCGACTATTGAAGAAGAAAAAAAAAAATGATTTCTATGCGATATACCCCTTAAAAATTTTTTATCTACTAATACTTCTAAAACTGACTGTTATAATAAAGTTTTAGAAGTAAGAAAGTACTTTTTTTTATTTCGGGCCTCAGTATATTGAACAAACGCATATATATATATATATATATATATATATATATATATATATATATATATATAAACACATACATATATAAATATACATAAATCATGTTGTGTATTATATATACATACATACATACATACATATACATATATAAACAAACATGCATATATATATATATATATAACTGTCAAAGAATGAAAAACTTAACAAACCATCATTTCGCTATATAATCATCCCCTACTTATCAGTCGGATTATTTTACCTATATATTGAACAATGCAATGGCCAGTTTAGCTTAGTCGGTAGAGCATCCACCTGGGAGCCGCAAGGTTTGATATTGGACCTATATTGGATATGTGCAGTAAAGTGAGTAGCTGATGGTAGGTGTGGCGCTCCACCTCACGCTTCAAAATGATCTCTTTGGTCTAGCTCTACTGAAAAGGGATAGACTTTCTTACTGTCTGGCTGATACCGACATTAGGCCACCCAGCAGAATTTACTTTATGTTGAACAAGAGGTACTTTTGGGGGAGGTATATTGCATAAGATCCAAATTGGTAATCACCATTACTCACAGGTGTACCCTGACCTCGAGGGGTAGTACCTGTTAGAGTCCCATATATAGGTTAAATTGAAGAAAACGAGTTAACAAATATGTGTTTAAAAAAAATTGAGTCCAAAAAAAGAATACATATAAAAAGATTACATTCATTTTTATTTTATTGATTTTTATATAAAATCATACATAGAATTGCTTTTAGTTTGTATAAATATTCTAAAAAAATATTAATATTGGGCAAAGCCAAAAAAATGATACATATATATATATAAAAGTCGTCAGAGTGGCCTTAATTCGGTATCAGCCAGATAGCGAGGGAGTGTATCCCCTTTTCATTAGCGCTAGACCAAGGATATTGTTTGGGCGTCTGAGGCAGAGTGCCACTCCTACCATCAGCTCCTCACTTTACCACACATATCCATGTGCTACTCATACGTTGATTTGGCGAGGGCTGGAATCGAACCAGGAACCTCGAGGTTCCTAGCCGGACACTCTACCGACTGAGCTAAGCCAGCCCTTACACACATACACACATATATATATATATATATATATATATATATATATATATATATATATATATATATATATATATATATATATATATAAAGCAAATGGAATTATTTATCTTTGTATTGACACTTTAGCTTTGGATCTGATCATAGTATCTGTACACTCTCTGAAAAAATGTTACATTCACACAAGAAATATATATATATATATATATATATATATATATATATATATATATAAAATGTCAGATGAAAAAATATTTTTATTGCATTCAGTACGGTACTTTGGGTGCATTTTGCAGTCCCTGATGCATAAGATTATTTATATATGCATGCATGTGTGCATGTATATATATGTGTATATATATATCTGTGCATGTATTTATATCTCTATTCATATGTATGTATGTATATATATATATTATATATAGGTAAAATAATCCAATTGACTCGTAAGTAGGGGATGATTTTATAGCGAAATGATGGTTTGTTAAGTTTTTCTTTCATTGAAAGTTATATATATATATATATATATATATATATATATATATATATATATATATGTGTGTTTGCTTATATATGTATGTATAATAATACACAACATGATTTATGTATATTTATATATATATGTGTTTATATATATATATATATATATATATATATATATATGCGTTTTTTAAATATATATGATAATACACAACATGATTTAAGTATATTTATCTATGTATGTGTTATATATATATATATATATATATATATATATGTATATGTATTTATAAAGATAAAAAGTGACTTACCAGTGAATATGGGCACGATGGTTGGGAAGTGCAAAATTCAGGGGGTAATTCAGCGATATAAGAAATACAACATGCTCAATACGAAGTAGAGCAAATTTATAATAAAATGGGTACGATAGATAACCTACTCGAGTTTCACCATAAGGTCTTCAGGGTTAAATACACTGAATTAATCAAGGTACTGATTAATTGCAGTCGATCACACGTGTGTGTTCATTGTATGGGGAAACTCGAGTAGGTTATCTCTTGTACCCATTTTATAATATATATATATATATATATATATGCGCGCGTTTGTGTACATATGTATAATGATACTGAACATGATTTTAAGTTTGCTTTTGAAGTCCATTCAGGAAATTTTACTATGTGTATAATTGTATTAGTGTTTTATTTTATTTTATTTATGACATGTAAGTAATTCACATACGATCTTTCACCAACATTGCCTCATTAACTTAGAAATCATCTGGTAGCAAGTGAACAAAACGAATTCCATACATCCATCGTGTCAACTCTTTCAACTGTCAAGCAAATTTACACGAAATAATTTCGCCTGTTTTAATAGTTAGAAACAATTGTTAATGGGTTTAATACTAAATGGGCTTCCCGTACTAATGGTTTTGAGCTAAACTAAGCTAAACCTAGTAAATGGCATCCGAAAAATAAATGAAGATAAGACACATCATTTCTCTTTCTTTTTGAAGATAAGACACATCATTTCTCTTTCTTTTTGAAGATAAGACACATCATTTCTCTTTCTTTTTGAAGATAAGACACATCATTTCTCTTTCTTTTTGAATTATAATTCAAAAAATAAATGAAGATAAGACACATCATTTCTCTTTCTTTTTGAATTATAATTCAAAAAATAAATGAAGATAAGACACATCATTTCTCTTTTCTTTTTGAATTATAATCAAAAATAAATGAAGATAAGACACATCATTTTCTTTCTTTTTGAATTATAATTCATTACCGCTGAACGACATAGATACATTTTTCTTCTTAAATGTTCAAAAATAAATTGTGGCAGTTGAATCATTGTATTTTTGATACTTCAGAAACCTGAAGATGTTATGTCATCTTTATAACGATACGAAGAATTGTAATGAATTGTGTGTTAATAATATTATTTTACAAATTAAATTTCTCTTTCATAAAATCAGGAAATTGGCTTTTGTTCAGCTTTGTTGTAAGGTTGTACCATAGGTTTCTCATCGAATAAATTGTTGTCTAAACGGGATTTTTGAAAAGATTAGATTTTATTTTACCCATTGCTTTTTGCTATCAAATTTTTGATTTTGAAAGAGGTTCGATCGATATTAATAAAGAATGAAAGAGTTCAAAAATACAATATATGGAATATTGAACAAAATCTTCAAAAATGTTTTAAAATAATTCAAACATATATATATCTTTCTGATATTAGTGTTTTATTTTTATTTTATTTTGACTGCTTTTTATTTTCCTTGTTATTAGAAATGAAAACATGATTATAATAAGTTAGGATAGTGTATCCTAACTTAGATATACTAGCAAAATAAAAAAAATACACTCAGGGCGATGTAAAATAAATATTGCCTGAGGGGATGGGAGTTGAAAATCTAATATCAGAGAGTTTGTATCATAAGTAAAAGTAAAATCATCAAATTTATTAAAGGAGTAAAAAATAAAATAAATTTATTAAAGGAGTAAAAAAAAAAAAAAAAAAAAAAAAAAATTGAAATGGAAACTTAGTTCTGATAACTTTAAATATATATTAAAATAAAACAAACTATATATAGATAGATAATACCCGGTATGTATTTATTAAAACTTGTTTAAAAAATGTCTAACATTGCATGCTCAAATTTTGAGTGTATTTATTCTATGTTATGACGTTTTAGGTAGTGTGATGTAATCGTTTTTGTTACAGGCAAAAACCGGAAAGCGAATCTCCATTATTAATAGATATAGGGTCCCCCATCTTTGGGTTAAATAGAAAAAATGAGTTTTAGAAAAATTTGTTTAAAAAAAACTTTGAATAGCCATCAAGAATGAATAAAATAAAATGTATTCAGCATAAAATAAACCCAAACAAGGGTTGACATGCTGTAAAATCCAACCAACCAATATGAGTCTGGATGGGGGTTTAGTATTGACACTTGTAATTTCATACTGGGCCAGTCTTTAGCTTCCAGTTGAGTAAATATACAAGGTGTGTCAAAAAAGTATTGAGATTTTCAGTACATTTTAACACACCTTGTATTCTGAAAAAAATTAACGTTTCATTCATTGGTCATGTCTATCTTGGTAAATACAGCTTTAAAATCTGTACTTTTTGACACACCTTGTATTCTGAAAAAATTAACGTTCCATTCATTGGTCATGTCTATCTTGGTAAATACAGCTTTCAAATCTGTACTTTTTGACACCCCTTGTATTTTGGAAAAAATTAACGTTCCATTCATTCTTCATTTCTATCTTGGTAATTACAGCTTTAAAATCTGTACTTTTTAACACACCTTGTATTTTGAAAAAAATTAACGTTCCATTCATTCTTCATTTCTATCTTGGTAAATACAGCTTTAAAATCTGTACTTTTTGAAACACCTAGTATTCTGAAAAAATTAACATTCCTATTGGTTAATACAGCTTCAATCTTGATGCTTTTTTGACACACTTGTACTTTTGTGGTTGTAATGGTAATTAGAATTGTTAAGCACCAGTATCATCAAGGACCGCTGTGGGATGTGGCCAAAGTTGGGGAGACATCAGTAGGTTATCAGCTTCTTTTATTGTTATTCTTTCCCCAATATCTTTTATTTCTATTTTGACTGTAGATAATGATCAAGTGAGTTTCATTAAGCAAGTGCCCCTTATTCATTAGTCAATTAATAAAAATTAGATTTCCTATTTTCATTAAATAAAAAGAAGCAGATGAAAGGGAATATGGGTTGTGGTGGGGTAAGGAGGGTCCTTGTGGGGTGGGGGAAGTGGTGTTAGAATAGGCTGTGAATCAGGATGCTCAGAAAACCCATTTATTTTTCTGAAGATATGTAACTCAAGCTTTTATGCATACACACGTGTGTTTATATATATATATATATATATATATGACAAATTGGTATATAAATAGTTAATTGGACATATAGATAGGTAATTAGTTAATAATTTGCAGTTAATATCTACACTTAATTTGTTTACATATAACTGTGCGTAGGTGTGATAGTTTATTTTGATAGCCCAGTCGGAAAGGCTTTGAATATTTTGACTGTATACCCTGCAGAGGGGTAAGACTCTCTCCAAAAGGGATGTCCGGGGTAGGACACTAAATTGGTGGTGAAATTGCCGTTTTTGAGATCTGGGGAGTGTAGAATACCCAACCTTTTCACCATGGATAGGATGGGACACAAGGTTGCACATATGGGGCATCCAGCAAGGAATAAACTTGCTATACAGTTGCTATGGATCTGCGAGACTAGCTCGCTAACCATTACAACATGATGTGATGCCCTATGAAGCAGAAAATCCAGCAACTGTAGGTATTTACCCAACCCGTTCACCACAGATAGTGTGGGACACAAAGTTGCACATATGGGGCATCCAGCAAGGATCAAACTCACTATTCAGTAGTAATGGATCTGCGAGACTAGCTCGCTAACCATTACACTATGATGTGATGCTCTACGAAGCAGAAATTCAGCAACTGTAACTATTTACCCAACCCGTTCACACACAGATAATATGAGACCCTAGGTCGCACGTATGGGGCTTCCAGCAACGATTGAACTTGCTATTCAGTAGTAATGGATCTGCGAGACTAGCTTGCTAACCATGATGTGATGCCCTATGAAACAAAAAATCCAGCAACTGTAGATATTTACCCAGCCTGTTCACCATGGATATGTGGGACACAAAGTTGCACATATTGGGTATCTAGCAAGGAATAAACTTGCTATACAGTTGCTATGGATCTGCGAGACTAGCTTGCTAACCATTACACTATGATGTGAATTCTACGAAGCAGAAAATCCAGCAACTGTAACTATTTACCCAACCCGTTCACCACAGATAGGATGAGACCCTAGATCGCACATATGGGGCATCCAGCAAGGATTGAACTTGCTATTTAGTAGTAATGGATCTGCAAGACTAGCTTGCTAACCATTATACCATGATGGAACATCAGTTGGAATTTTATTGAGATTATTTTGAAGAACAGTAATTCTGAAATTGCTTTTTTTATTTTTTATTTCTATTCTTTTTTTTTTTTATTTCTTCATTGTTTGTATCCCAGGTAACATTGAGTAACCTTGCTTGAATGAACGTACTGATTGAGTGACATTAATTTTTACATCTTCCTTCATCTTTACCTATCTGATATATATCAAACAGTTGTATGCCAAGTGATTACACATCAAATTTGATGGAGATTTTGCGACTTGCATTGGGCACCTACCACACGTCCCTGACAGGATCTTTGGTGAGTCACCTTGCTTGAATGGTCTGTAGATAAATGGAGCACTTACAGTTCAAAATAGCCCTGCAATGGACTGGCATCTTGTATGGTTGGAACATTGCAAGAGATTGACAGGCAAGACCCGTACCGATTAAGGAAACATCTTAGAATATATGGAACTTTGTTTCTCTCTTACTGAAATCGTTTCTTTGATAAGGTTTCTCTGCCGCTTTTTGAGATGTCTTTTCATTGTCGGTTCAATTCTTTGTTGCTTTTGCATTATATATATATATATATAGCATTGCTTAAAAGTAGTCAAGTGCCTGTCGTATATTTTGATGGTTACAAAGCAACTTGTCTAAGCAGGTCTACTAAGTAATAGATAGGTATAAAGCTTATATGTATGTGTGTGTCATATATATATATATATATATATATATATATATATATATTGTTCACTTTTTATATTTCCTATGCTTCCTGATATCACAGAAAACGTTCACAAGAACAAAATTGATACACAACTAAATTCATTTATAAAGAAACATATGTGGACTCAACATCAACCAATATCATATATATATATATATATCTGATTGAAAAATAAAATAAAAAGGATAAATGATCATGTCTGTATCTATATTTTGACAGTTATATAATTTTTTGCTTGCTTACAAACATTTCAATACTTATATTTATATACATAAAACACAGTTTTTATTATCTGTTATGTGTACATATATATTTTATATATATCTATTAACATTTACATTACAAACATTACAATACATATTACAAACCTTATATATATATATATGTATATGAAGTGTTGTTATGGGTCCAATGGGAGAAAATTAAATATTTTATAAAAAAGAAGGTCCACAAAATGGATTATTTAAAAAAAAAAATCTTTATTATTATTTCACATTAGCGACACGTGTTTCAGATCTTCTGATATTTTCTTCAGGCTTCGATTAACCACATATTCAAAGCCTGAAAAAGATATCAGAAGATTTGAAACATGTGTCACTTAGGTAGAATAATGATAAAAAAAATAAAAATCTGTTTTGCGGACCTTCTATTTTATAATATATATATATATGAAAAGCAGTATTTATTATTTGTATATATCTGTTAACATTTACATTAATATATAAAATATAATGATTTGTACATATATGCATACATAGATTTTTTTTATCTTCATTTATTAGGACTTCATCAGAATCATTCTGATGAACTTATTTTTATAAATGAAAACAAAATATTAATTGAATATTTTGAATATTATTGAATTATTAAAAGACTTCATCAGAATCATTCTGATGAAGAATTTTTAATAATGAAGATTAAATAATTATTGAATCAATTGTTTCTATATACATGTATAGCATTAAATAACCCACAAGGGTTGATATGCCATTAAAAACCAATGTACAAGGCACATGCTTTTTCATCATTAAACTACATATGTATCTATCTATCAATCTATCTATCTATATATATGTGTGTATATATATATATATGAAATATTAATAGAATCAATTGTTTATGTTGGTTTATCTTCCATTTATATTTTTCTTATACATATATCATTGAATAACCCATAAGGGTTGATATGCCATTAAACATCAACCTACATAAATGCTTTTTCATGATTATCATGTACATATATATATATATATATATATATATATATATATATATATATATAAAATATTAATTGAATCAATTGTTTGTTGGTTTACCTTTCCATTTATATTTTTCATATATATATATATATATATACATACATATATATATACATACATACTTAAATTTTTCATATAATATATACATACATATATATATATATACATACATACTTAAAATAGAATATTTGATGTCATATTTCAAAACCGTCTCCTTTTTTCAAACTTCAGAAAAAAATTTTAAACAGACTGAATAAGAAGGATTACCACTCACTTTTTCTCATCATTCTGTGATATATAATTTCTTATCTTATGCCCTGAAGATGATCTATTTAATAGATCAAAACACTGCAGCGTCGGCCAATAAACTCACCACTTAACCCATTTAAACCTGTGTTTTTTCATTTTTCTTGATATATTACATACCGTCGGATTTACTTCCTCTCTTTACATACATATATATATATATATATGAAATATTAATTAAATCAATTGTTTGTGTTGGTCTATCTACCTTTCCATTCATATTTTTTACACACACACACACACACACACACACACACACACATATATATATATATATATATATATATATATATATATATATGAAATATTTATTGAATCAGTTGTTTGTGTTGGTTTATCTACTTTTCTATTGATATTATATATACAAAATATATTACAAAATACATCTAAGATATATAACTTTCCTGAACATATAAATGTGATTGTGTTATATATATATATATATATATATATATATATATATATAACACAATCACATTTCCATGTTCAGGAGAGTTATATATCTTACATGTATTTTGTGGTTATGATTCTTACTCAGAAATGAAACTATATTGTAGATGTAACTTTTACTTATATATTCTTATCATTTTGTCTTTAAATCTCCAAGAGTGTGTTTGCATGTGCCCCTTTTATTTGTCTTGATTCCTAAACAATGAACTTAAGCTTCTCTTTCAGTGGACAGCTTCAACTGACACCCTGAAATTCCTCAGAAAGCTTCTTATAAAGAGACACCATCAAAAGTAAAAATACCCCCCCCCCGCGCAAAAAAAGAAAAAAAACCTCAAACAAACTATCAAATAAATTCTATATCTAAGGATCCATTCTTTTCTGGCCTCACCTATCTCTAAAATAGGGAACTACCAGTTCTCTTGATCAAAACCCCAAAATGGGAGAAGGAACAAATAAAAAGAAGGAAAGAAACTTGACTCTAATGACATATCCCAAAACGAGCATGTTTCCAAATAGCTAAATATTCCTATGAATGATGCCTTCTCGAAGACGTTTTTGATAGTTCCTTATGTTATGCCATTTTTCTGGGAATTTAAGAAAACAAAAGACAAAAGAAAGGCTGTTAGGAGAGACCTGTCATTTTTTCATTTTTCATTACAGGCATCTACTTAGCCTAAGTTTGACACAAGGCTATAATTGTGAGGTTCTTGTAATAAATTTACTCTTACTTGCAATGGTTTGTTATACTGCTTTAATAAAACCTTATGCCTTAGCTTAGTTTGGCACAAGGTCAATTAAATCCATAGATGATATATATATATTTCATAGACGATATATATATATATATATATATATATATATATGAGGAAAAAATGAGTAAAGAAAAGAAATGTAGATGGATAAAAATGAATTTTATCGATATCACTTTTAATCGATATCACTTACACGTGTGTTTCAGTCCATTTATCAAAATGTATACGGATTTACGCTATTATCATTATTAAAATAATCAGATGGAGTTGAAATGATGATAATAATAATAATAGGAAAAATATAAAAATATTCCGTACACAGAGAGATTTTTTACGACCTTCATCAGAGTGAATTTTTTTATTTATTTTTAAAAATAAAAAATTCAATTCTCTTTCCATTCTTACATATATATATATATATATATATATATATATATATATAACTCTCCTGAACATGTAAATGTGATTGTATTATATATATATATATATATATATATATATATATATATATATATATGTGTGTGTGTGTGTGTGAAAAATATAAATGGAAAAGTAGATAAACCAACACAAACAATTGATTCAATTAATATTTCATACACATATATATCTTATTATAATGCAGATTGTGTGTTTTTCAGTCTGTAACCGAAACTATATTACTAATCGAGTCACAATTAACATAGTTATTTTAATCACATTCTTCATGATTTTATTTATATTTAAACCTCAATTATTAATAAAATTGCTTCACTGTTTTATTAGTGTTGTCCATATCTACATACTAATAACATGCTATTGTATTTATATATACAAAAAATAGCGGTTTGCAGTGTGAACGGGAAGGCTAATTTGCATATTGATATTAAAAATGTAATTTTATTAAATATGTGCTTAGTATTATTGATTTCTAACTCTTTGGTTTTATTTTAATGAATATAAGCAAAAATCTCTCCAAAGAATCTTAAATGAAGTCCATTAACAAGAAAAAATAAATGTAATTTTATTCTTTATTTCCTAATTTAACTAAATAGTTAAATAAGTAAAATTCAGCAATGAAAGACGGCAGTGATAGAAGAGTAAGTTTCATTTCTATTTTTCTATTATAACCCCACTCTGTTTCAAATCTTTTTATCTGCATTCTTATTAGACTTTCTAATTTAATATATTTCATTACATTAAAACTTAAATACTTGCACCCGGAGGGTGCATATATTTGCTAGTACATATAAAAATGAAAAGGTAAAATGGATATTAATCCAACAATATGTGAAGAAAAGTTATTAGAAAAGAAACAACAAAATGTTATATGTTAAATATGTATATATATGAAAAGATAAATGGAAAGGTAAACCAACAAACAATTGATTCAATTAATATTCTATATATATATATATATATATATATATATATATATATATATATATATATGTATAGGTACATCAATAAATATGTAGCTTAATGATGAAAAACATCTATGTAGGTTGTAGGTTTGTTTTTAATGGCATATCAATCTTTATGGGTTATTTAATGCCATATGTATAGACATAGATCCATAGATGATGAACCTTAAAAAGGATCCCACTTAGCTAAAAGGAGAGTCCCTAAAAGAAATCCTTGGCAATAAACCTACAATGTCACCAAAAATGGATATTTATGAATGAGTTGAGTTTGTAAATATGAAAATTCTTTCATAAACATCCATCGACTTTTTAACAACAAAGATCTTTTCTTCCTTTACTTGTTTCATATTGTCTTGAAGGTTTCTATATAAACCGAAACGTTGTGAACATCAACATTACCACCATTAATAAACTTGCATTCAATGTAACGTCCCATGTTTGTCTACATTTCTTCACACACACACACACACACATATATATATATACACACAGATACTGATACGTACATGTCCTGTGTCCCTGACGCACAAAAATCTAAAAGGACACAGTAAAATCTTATCCATGCATCCCAGTGTTTTTCTTTTTCTTCCCTCGCCATTTCAAGCTAACTGTAAATAGTTTTCAATTGTTTCTTAGAAATGAATTACACAGGATAAATTACAAGGTAGGAGTTAGCCGGCTTTAGTTGTTTCCCCAGATCTTAAATAAAAACCCTACAATCTATTAAGAAACTTTATTTGGGACCCATAAATTTTTTCTAGGACTCATTCAAAGCAAATATGTGCGTCCCAGGACACACTAAATCAAAAAGCTATCAGCATCACTGGATGCTGAACACGAATAGGGAGTACATTTAGCTAAGGGAGAGTCCTTAAAACAAACCCTTCCCAACCTGTGGGTCAAGCACAGGGAGTATTGCAATAAACCTACTCAAAAATACACGATGTCACCAAAATATGAGGGATAGGGCATGAGATGTTTTTAAAAATTTTTTTGGATACAATTTCTCTGAATTTTAGAGATGAGGCTTGATAATTTGTATTATTCAGACTATTTTCCTCATCTTCATTGTGATATACACAATGTTTTGGCTGATGTGCCCCCCCCCCACCAGCCTACTTCAGGTATTTTTTGTTGACCTCTGAAACCTTCTCTTCGAAATCGGGATCCTTCTAGTCAAACTTGGGAGCCTTCACAGTACTTCAAACAGAACCCTTTATTCAATCCACGGGGGTAGACTGTTCTCATTCTGCTAATCATGACCGGGTACAAGTGTTTAGCTATGGTAAGTATTCTATGTTACTATTGCCCTCAACCAGGATTGAAACTTCAACACAGAGATGATTGTCACTTAGATCTGTTTTAACTCAACACCTATATCTGTTGCGCCATGTGTCCAACTGGACAATTCAGGATGAATTTTTGGAACTTATAAACCTAATGTTCTTTAGTACCTAGACTATTTATCTTTATACTTATGAGAGAATAGGTGCTTAATTGGAGTCGTACCTAATTTTGAAAATTAATTAATTAATAATGAATTAGGCGGGAATACCTATTAAATGTATGGCTAAACAAATCGAGAAAAATCAATCTCTGTATGTACATTTCGGCCTATTAGGCCTCATCAGCAGAGCTATAGATCGGAAGACCGCCCTGTGCGTGATTTGAAACCGGACTGCCAAGCTGACAGGCCGAACCCATAACCCCTACACTAAACGGACTTCTTAGATTTTATGATTTGTTTAGAGTAGGTTAATATTCCTCTTCTAGTGACTTTTATTACACGACGATATGATAAGTTGTAAACACGGTTTGTTTTGGAATGGCTTTTTGCCGATAATTTTTGGGAGAATAAGTGCTTAATTGGAGTCGTACCTAATTTTGAAAATTAATTAATTAATAATGAATTAGGCGGGAATACCTATTAAATGTATGGCTAAACAAATCGAGAAAAATCAATCTCTGTATGTACATTTCGGCCTATTAGGCCTCATCAGCAGAGCTATAGATCGGAAGACCGCCCTGTGCGTGATTTGAAACCGGACTGCCAAGCTGACAGGCCGATCCCATAACCCCTACACTTTATACTTATGTATGATTTTTTACCTTGACTCACAGTTTTTTTGCTTTTTTTTGAAATACGAAAAATGTCTGATTTTCTTTTTTTTTTTTTTTGGAAAAGGTATGAATTCAATTATTCACTTTCTGGGTATGACAACCAGTCTAGGAGAAGAAAAACTTTGAATTCTGCTTAAAAATTGACTTTGTGTTGCATCTCACTCATGCAGATGGATTAAGTAAACACATGCACACACACACACACACATATGTATATATATATATATATATATATATATATAAAGTAAAGTCGTCAGGGCGGCCTAAAGTCGGTATCAGCCAATCAGCGAGGGAGTCTATCCCCTTTTCAATAGCGCTAGACCAAGGAGATTATTTTCGCGTCTGAGGTGGAGCGCCACACCTACCATCAGCTCCTTACTTTACCGCACAGATCCCTGTGCTACTTATATGCTGAGTTGGCGAGGACCGGTATCGAACTAGGAACCTTGTGGCTTCTAGCCGAACGCTCTACTGACTGAGCTAACCCGAAATTAAGGAAAAAGCTTTAAATTTGCTTCATTGTAATAATTTATTTCAACTGTGCAATCACAGCATCTTCAGACATGAGCAAAATGGTTATTATTGAAGGAATTGCCCCGAATACAAGGATTTAAATATCTAAATCTTGGGGCGGGGCTCATAGTTTGGATGAGGTGATAGGAAGGTGTGAGAGGGATAGGGTATATGTTAGTTATATGGGAGCTGCTAAACATTTAGGTTCAGAAATAGACATAACACAGATATGGAGAACAGCAAATCAAATTCAAATTCAAATTAAATAAGACTAAAAATAAAGATGAAACTAAAAAGTTCACAGGTGGTCTGTCATTCCATGGCATAAGGTTGGGCCAGTATCTTCTTTCAGCATTTGTGGGGTCATGGTGATTACACAGTTGATAGAAATTATTACTATGAAGCAAATATAAAGTTTTTTCCTTAATTTATTCTATATATTGCTCTGTCCGTCCACTTACCTGCACTAGGCACATCAAGCTCTCACTGTGGTTTACCTGTATCACTATAGATAAGCTATGCATGGAATGATCCCCATTACAACAAATATATATATATATATATATATATATATACACACACACACAGATGCTGATAGGTACACATCCTGCGTCCCCCTGATGCACAAAAATTGTATCCATGCATCCCAGTGTTTTTCTTTTTCATCCCTCACCATTTTAAGATAACTTTAGATACACTTCAATAGTTTCTTAGAAACAAATTACACAGGATAGGTTACAAGGTAGGGTTAAACAACTTTAGTTGTTCCCACAAAACATAAATAAAAACCCTACAATTTATTAAGAAACTTTAATTGGGACCCATCAAATTTTCCAGGGACTCCTTCAAATCAAATATATACATCCTAGGATGCACTAAATTAAAAAGCTATCAGCATCACTGTATGCTGAACCCCTATTGGGGGAGCACACTTAGCTAAGAGAGAATCCCCAAAACAAACTCTTGCTCACCTGTGGGTCAAGCACATTGGGTATTGCAATAACCCTATTCAAAAATACACAATGTCACCAAAATTTGAGGGAGGGGACATGCAGTAATGCTGACAGCTTTTTTTATTTAGTACATCCTGCAATTGGCATATATGCTTTGAATAGGGCCACCTGTTGGCTGTGTGGCGACCCGTGATGCTTAAGGATAGAGCCCAGGTGGATGAGCAGTTCATGACATGCAATACTCCACTTTGGCCCTATTTTGGGCTAGACAGGCGGTCGGAGAGGCCCCCTCCGATCAATCGGCTGGTCACGTCAAGCCCTAGCACCTATATGATTTTCCCAACCCTATTGCCCTTATGGCAAGCCCCAACCCCTTTTTATCATATGGGTGCGAGAAGGCGGTGGCTGTGGGTCTACATGTCCTGGGAATGACGTTAAACTCTATCTGATGGTGAGGTTCCAGTTTTGGAGGTTTGAGGAATGTGGAGCACCCCTTCATCACCATTGCTCCCTGGTCCACTGTGACCCGGAGTGGTAGTACCTGTTAAGGTCCCATCTATGGGTTAAATAGAAAAATGTATTTATAAAAAATTGTATTATCCATTAAGAATTGATTTATTTCAAAACTTTATTGGCATTAAATGACCCACTGAGGTTGATATGCCGTAAAACAAAACAAACCAAACCAACCATGAAAATTTATAGGTCCCAACTAAAGCCGGCTAACTCCTACCTTGTAACTTATCCTGTGTAAATCGTTTCTAAGAAACTATTGAAATGTATTTACAGTTAGCTTCAAAATGTGAGGGAAGAAAAAAGAAAAACATGGATAGGATTTTACTGCATCCTTTTAGATTTTTGTACATCAGGGACACAGGACATGTACCTATCAGCATCTGTGTATATGTATATATATATATATATATATATATATATATACTCATTAAGCACTAATAAAAGATTAAGCATCTTTCTTTCAGCTCAGTCGGGGTCAATATTCGGCATTCTCATGTCCGTTCTTATTTTTTTTGTTTTTTGTGGGTAGAAGTAAGTCGAGTGCTTATGAAGGATCTGATATAAATTGGGTTTTTAACTAGACAAGTTCTTATTCCATGTTGTTTTCTTAATAAATACCAAAGAATATTCAGTGGTGGATCAGAAAGTGTTAAATAAACAATAGTGAAGTCACGGAGGACAGGTACTCTTTCATTCTACTTTCGTTGTATTGGTGCCGCCGAGGGAGACATCCTTATTTTAATATTACCTTTTATCGTCTATTTTTATGATCTTTCTTTTTTTTTGGAGGGGGGGATTTTTTACTTATATATATATATATATATATATATATATATTGTTTCTCAAATTTTCCTTAACAAGATATCACCCCCCCTCTTCATCCATCGCATAAAACTGCAACATAATCACAGCACCTGCTTCCTATTTCAGTGTTGCATCTGGCAAATTATTTACATAATATTTCTTCCTCGCCTTCTTGTCACTTATGACACACTACAAATGATTAGCACTCATTGACCAGGACTTTTTAATGTTTGTTTTCTACGATAAAAGGGTCTCGGTTTAGCTCAGTCAGTAGAGCGTCTGCCTAGGAACCACAAGGTTCCTGGTTCGATAACAGCTCTCGCCAACTCAGCGCATGGGTAGTATGGGGATCTGTGCGGTAAAGTAAGGAGATGTGGCGCCA
This sequence comes from Doryteuthis pealeii, assembly GCA_023376005.1. Classification (NCBI taxonomy): domain Eukaryota; kingdom Metazoa; phylum Mollusca; class Cephalopoda; order Myopsida; family Loliginidae; genus Doryteuthis; species Doryteuthis pealeii. The sequence goes on along the minus strand of CM042161.1, from coordinate 61,021,140 downwards.
AAACAATTTCCTTAGTATAGCGCTTGTGAAAAGAGGATAGACTCACTCACTTTCTAGCTGATACTGATATTAGGTTTGTTTACTATGATAAAAGGGGCTCGGTTTAGCTCAGTCAGTAGAGCGTCTGCCTAGGAACCACAAGGTTCCTGGTTCGATACCAGCTCTCGCCAAAACTCAGCGCATGAGTAGTATGGGGATCTGTGCAGTAAAGTAAGGAGCTGATGGTAGGTGTGGTGCTCCACCTCAGATGCCAAAACAATCTCCTTGGTCTAGCGCTAATGAAAAGGGGATAGACTCACTCGCTGATACTGATATTAGGCCACCTTGCTAACTTTACTTTCAAGGTTAAACACACACAAGCACACACACATACACACCCACAAAATGATTAACGATAAATACATTGCCAATGGTACAGACTACCATTTATTTCATTTATTTAACGATATACATAATATCTTGTTTATTAATTGAAAAAAATATTTCCCCTCTTATTCTTTTTTTTTTTTTTTTCAAAAATTTACTATAGATTGTCGTTCTCTCTCTCTCTCTCTCTCAATAGCTTCTCAATTGTCCTACCTATACGATTTCAAGAGCCTTCACATTTAAAAAAAATTATTAATCAAGTATATATATAAAATTATGCCGACATGCGCAAATGTATATGTTTATATATATTTTATATACATAAATTTTGTATATATAAATATATATAAATTTATATATAAATTTTATATATAAATTTTTGTATATATAATTTCTTTCCATATTAGTATATTATCTAAATTATTAATCAAGTATATATATAAAATTATGCCGACGGCATAGATTCCTTTGTCTCTCACTCACCATCTCTCCCTATCTCTCCCTATCAGCCAGCACATTTGCTAAATCCTCAAGTCAACATTTTGCTGCAGCCAATACTGGTGTGTCCACATGTAGGTGTCTATAGCAGAATGACACTTATGAGTTCATCCTTGTTTTTCCTAGCAGATTTTAGCATGCCTCATTTGTCTTATTTGGATGGGTTGTAAGATGGGAGGTAAATGGCCGTACAACTTCTGTTTTTTATGGGTATTGCTTCCAGGGTTTGTTTAAAACAGCTTACAGCATCCTTGTGTAGTTCCCGTCTAGCTTTTTCTCCAAGCGTTTCATTAAGGTCCAAGTTGTGTAGCCATACAGTAGAGATGGTTTCGGAGCCTCACCTTTAGGTGATTGGTCGTCATCAGAAACGTTAACTTTTTTGGACAGTTTTTTTCCCACATGACTCGTGTTTACGTGACCCGTTTTCCATTCTTCCTTTTCCTTTCATCAATCACTGGAGTCCCTATTTGTCGTCATTGAGTGTTTGTGTACTCATGAGGATTTAAAATTTTTCTGTTTTATTTATTTTATTTTATTTTTATTTTTTGAATTTTATTTTGAATTATATTTTTATATATTATATATATTAAATTATATATTCTCCCATATATATATATATATATATGGGAGAATATGTGCTTAATTGAAGTCGTACCTAATTTTGAAAATTAATTAATCAATAATTAATGAATTAGGCGGGCATACCTATTCAAATGTAAGGCTAAATGGCTGTACAACTTGTGTTTTGTATGGGTACTGCTTTCAGGGTTTGTTTAAAACAGCTTACAGCATCCTTGTGTAGTTCCCGTCTAGCCTTTTCTCCAAGCGTTTCATTAAGGTCCAAGTTGTGTAGCCATACAGAAGAGCTTATACAGGTAAAGCTTGGAAGAATTCCCGTTTTCAAGACACTGCTAAAGAAGCAAAGACAAATTCAAAAGTGAATGTGGACACCTTGAAAAAAATAATTGGAATGGGTCTACTAATTTTTGGGTGATACTGAATATAGATTTTTATTTATCTTTTTTTTTTTTAGTTGTAATATACATTGACATAAAGTGCCTCATATGTACAAATACATTCCACGCATCCCACTAGTTATTAATATATACTATAGGGATGGGTGGCGAGAGAGCATCATGAGAATCCAAGCTGTTGAGAAGAGATTTAACTCTTGAAAAAAAAGAGTTGGAAGGGGTCTACTAATTTTTCGGTGATACTCTATATAGATTTTTATTTATCTTTTTTTCTTTTTTAATTGTAATACACATTGACATAAAGTGCCACATATGTACAAATACGTTCAAAGATAAATAAATTTAGTTTTTACTATTTAAGCTAATGAGTTGGCGTTTTTTGTTATATTTTCTTCTTTTTTTTTTAAGTTAAAAATCATTTTAGTGTTTTTAATGAACAACTCCAACAAATTTGTTGTTTACGATGTGTTTTATTAACTCTCGTGTTTTTTGTTCATCCCTCACAAACATCTTGTTGGCTTTATTTTTTTGTTTTTTGTTTCTTTTCTTTCTTAAAGATAATGATTTTAATTTTATCAATTCATTTGTCTGACCAATTTTTTCCCCGTTTCCGATCTTACTTTTTTTTTTTTTTTCAAATTCCCCTCAGATGGAAAAATCCTCTCTTCCGTTTTTAATCTCTCATGATGGCCACAATATCAGCTTAATTGAATTTAACACATAGGTTACACCTGGGCTGACACCTGCTTCCTTCGTTTATTTGCTTGGTAAGACTTGTTTGACAAACTGACTCTACCTTCATGAATAGAAATTAAATGGTGGACTTATACCCGCAAGCAAAAATCGAACTGTCACATCCAATTAAAAATAAAATAAAAAAGAATGGGAAGGACATTGGATCTTCTCAGCAAGTTTTCCTGTATATTATCATCAAGGAGGCACTGGTTGTGTAATGGTTATCATCATACGAACTGGACAGAGTAACCCATGTCGAAATCCTAAATGAGTCTGTTTGCATTTGACAAAGGTATAAATCCAGGATAATTTGAAGCATAAGGCACCCAGTGAGAATCAAATTCACTAGCTGGGTTTGCTAAACCTTACACCATTCAAGAATGTGTTGGAGGCACAGGTTATGTGGTTACTGTTGTCGGAAATTTGTAGGTTTACCTTTGATTTATTCTCTTAATATTTCGGGATAAAGATCCCTTTGTCAGAAGATTTCTGAAAGCTGGAGTCCTGGAGCTGTTAACTTGTTTGACAAACTTACTCTTCCTGAACAGAAATTAAATGATGGACTCATAGCCACCAACAAAAATCTGTCACATCCAATCAAAAATAAAATTAAAAAAGAATGGGACAGACATTAGAAACATTTTCTTGGATCTTCTCAACAAGTTTTTTTGTACATCATCATCAAGGAGGCACTTGTGTGTAACGGTTATCATCAAATGAAATGGACACGGCCACCCAAGTTCAAATCCTGGACAAGGTTGATTGCATTTCACATAGTGCTAATACCATTTGGAAAGGTTGGAATCTAACTATTCTACCTCCAGCAAATAGTAGGGTAGACTGGGCTCTTTAACCTTGGTATCACAACCGGTCTTGGAGAAGAAAATCCTCTGAATTCAAAGATGTTAAATTCTGCTTAAAAATTGAACTTGTGTCACATCCTACTCATCCAGGATTGTATTATAATATAAATAATATACTTTGCCTCTATTTGTATATACACATACAAATATAATATTTCTATAAAAAGCACATAGTAAGTAAAGTTGTCAGGGTGACCTAAAGTAAGTATCAGCCAGACACCGAGGGAGTCTATCCCCTTTTCATTAGCACTAGACCAAGGAGATTGTTTGGGCGTCTGAGGCAGAGCGCTACCTCTACCATCAGCTCCTCACTATTCCGTGCATATTCATGTGCTAGTCATACGCTGAGTTGGTGAGGGCCGGAATTGAACCAGGAACCTTGAGGTTCCCAGCCACACACTCTACTGACTGTTGTGTGTATATATATATATATATATATACACACACACACACACACACACAAAAAATACACTTTGTCTCTATTTATATATATATACAAATATAATATTTCTGTAAAAACCATAATATATATATATACATTTGTATATCTATAATATATACACACACGCACACTCTGTCTCTCTTTTTCAGACATATCTGAAAACATCTTAAATGATAGATGTATTTTTATCTGCATGCATGCATCTCTTCCTTGTACACACACACACACACAAACATATATATATATAGAGAGAGATAGATAGATATGTTTACTTGTATTTTTCATATTTTCCCACCCTGTCCGTTTTCATTTAATTGACTATATTTCTTGGAAACAAAAACCTCTCAAGTCTCCTCACATGTGAGAAAAACATGAGAAGCTAACTGAAGAACACAAGAGCTTTTATTCCTTATTTCTCATTGTAATTCTTGTTTCAAAACTGACAGAGCTGACCATTCCAGTGCCGAAAACAGAACAAAAAAGTGGTTACCCAAATGGAGAGAATAAAAAAAAAATTTTTTTTTTTTTCTTCATCAAGCATCAGTATTAAAGTCAAAGATACCTTCGACAAGAAGGTATCTACGTCTTTTATCAGATGGAGGGGTAAATTGCCATTAGTTGCAAATTCTATATAATATATATATATATATGTGTGTGTGTGTGTGTGTTAATGTAAGTATATATCAGTGTATATGTTTATGTGTGTGTGTGTGTGTTAATGTAAGTATATATCAGTGTATATGTTATGTGTATATATATATATATACACATATATATGCATATATATTTATGTATATACATATATATATACACACGTTAATATATATATATTTATGTGAGCATTTATATTTATTCATATATATGTGCATATATATTTATGTGTGTATATATGTATAATATATATATGAGCATATATATTTATATGTGTATATATATATATATATATATAATATATGTAATATGAGCATATATATATACATATTTATATATATACATTATATGTGCACATATATATACATGTTTATATATATGTATGTATGAGCAATATATATATATATGTATGTATATATATATATATATATATATAATGTGTCTTACCGTGTCCAACATTTGCTCCTTTTTAAACACTGGAATGCTGGGAACATTTCAGCAAAGTCCAAAAACTAGAGAAAGTGAAAGTGAGAGACAGCAAAATGTGTTGAGTGTCTGTATCTGTCAAGCATCTGATTTCCATCAAAGTCAAGAAACAAAAAGGTGTTATTGCAATTTTTGAAGATGGAAGAAAGGAAATAAAGAAAAATCTATTCACTGATGTTACTTCACACGGCCAATGAGAATGAGAACTTGAGTGATCATACAAAATGGACATTGGTTTAAAAACTCTAGTTAGCAAAGTAAACTACACCTAGCAACTTTGTTTGCACAAACATATATATATATATATATATATATATATATATATATATATATATATATATATATATATAAAAATACAAACCATCCTTAGACGAAATTAATTTCAAATGCAGTACACATATTTTAAAATGCCTATAACACCTTTCTCATAAATTCTTCTCCTTCCAGCCTCCACATTATTATAATTAAAAAAAAAAACTGGAACACATCACCCCCTGATGATGGCACTTTGAAGTCCTGAAAGTACTCGGGACCTGAACTTTGGTGGACTTATCCACGAATTCCACCCAAATATTAAAAAGTTGGACAGAAAACTTGAAAAGATCAAAAATAAAATTGTTAAACAGGAGATGTGTCTTTTGTTTAATTCTACATGTATAAATGAAAGAATGCTGCCCAAATACATACACACACACACACACACACATATATATATATATATATATAATTATACTAAAGCTGAGTTAATCAACTTTTGCTTCCTAAATGCTTTTTTACTGTTTAGTTTAATGACACAAAGATTATACTAAATTATTCCCTACTTTTAGGATTGATTTATGTTTGAAAAAAATTCTGTTTTAATTGGTTCTAATTAGTTGTATTTTGCAATCAAGTCAAAAACCGACCAATCTCTTACTTTATTCTGTGTCTATCTCTTTCTTCCCCCTGTTTAGCATTACAAGCATTTAGCTGATAAATACGGACATTTTCAACTTTGCGACATTAATCAGTTAAATTTGCAATTTCTTTTAAAAATATAAGACATGCAAAAAAAAAAAAAAAAGCACTATACCAGTTATAGAAGACAGATTGAGGATTATTTCATATATAATGTGTGAAATAAAAACGATTGTATACCGTCAGGGATTTTGCTCAAAGTTTTAATTTCGAAAAGAAAACTGTCAAATTTACTCGTTTTTCAAATGTAAACAATCTCTCGTAATTTTGACCTTATGAGCTTAAAAAGGTAATTACTAGCATATTTCGGGCCCAATTAAAAAAAAAATTTATATGGTTGGAAAGAAATGGAAATAATCTTTCTGAATACGTAATCAAAGTGGTAAATATGTAAATAGGTAATCTATTTCTTTTATGTAATTCAACATAAGCATTTATAAATGTATATTTAAGTTCAAAGTGATGATATATATTTAAATTAATATTATATATGTGTATACATGCAGTATAAAAATAAAAATGTTGAATAATCTTGTGGTAAACTTTAAAAAAACACAAAAATTTTTTATATCCCTACTTTTTATTCCCCAAATAATGGGCTTTACCATGGAGATACATAACATTTAAGTGCAGAATCAGAAAGAACATACAATTTTACATTAGAATGCAAAGTTTTATCAAAATTGTTTCAAAAATAAAGAAATGGTGAAGAAATTACTGAATTTCTTGTTCTGAATTGGTCCATGAATTGACATATTTTTTTAACAAAATCATGTCCACTTTTGTACCCCCAATTTCAGGTCTTTAACTTCCCATAACTTTTGAACCACTGGGGATATTTGCATAATTCAAACAGTTCTGAACTCCATTTACAAAGCTCTATATAACTAATGTGATTAAATAACAATAAGCTCAAATAAAAAAAATCAACTGGGAATGCTACCTCTATTTATCTCTTGACTACCTCCTCATTATATAATGTTAGTTTCTCTGGAGAGTAGAGAGAGAGAGAGAGAGAGAGAAAGCCGGGAGAATTAGAAATGTATTTCTATGTTAAATTTCACAACCAGCAACCTGAAGCTTAAATGAGGTCAAACATTTCATTAAGCTAACAAAATGATTTTAAGTTTTTTTCCAGATGTATTTATTTATTTTTTAATTTCATTCACTTTTCCCTAATCTCAATTATCTACCCAGAGCTGAATAGGTGACCCAATGAGTCATGTTTTGTCTAGTATATATATATATATATATATATATATATATATGTATAGAGAGAGAGAGAGAGATGCTGATATGTGTTTGTCCTGCGTCCCTGACACATAAAAATCTAAAAGACACAATAAAATCATGTCCATGCATCCCAGTGTTTTTCTTTTTTCTTCCCTCGCCATTTCAAGCTAATTGTAAATACATTTCATTGGTTTCTTAGAAATGAATTACCCAGGATAGGTTATGAGGTAGGATATAGATGGCTTTAGTTGTTTCCCCAGATTATAAATAAAAACCCTACAATCTATTAAGAAGGATGTGACACAAGATCAATTTCTTAAGCGGAGTTTAACAGGTTTGAATTCAGAGTTTTCCATCTCCTAGACTGGTTGCTTAACCAAGGTTAAAGAGTTCAGCCTGCCCCACTATTTACCTATAGCTGCAGGGAGAATAGATGGATTCATACCTTTCCCTAGGGTATTAGTGCTATTTGAAATGCAAACAGCCTTGTTATGTCCATTTCCTACAACGGTAAACATTATACAACATACCTCCATAAGAATTATATTATATATATATATATATATATATATATAATTGTCGAAAACTCTCTCTACCATGGTTTCGGTGTTCAAGGGACACCTTCCTCAGAAGAACTAAAAAATTATAGGTAGCTACATTTTATATATACTTGTCTGGTTTAGAATTAATTTTATTTCTCTCTCTATCGTTTAATTAGTATGAACTTTAGTTTTTATATCTAAACTATTCCCCTTTGAAATTCTGCCCTGTCGTCTGGGGTGTTAGAATGCACCGACTGCACCTCTGCAGGGGGTAAGACTCCCCCAGTGGGGTCACCTTTTGGCCGTGGGTGTCGACCCGTGATGCTTAAGGATAGAACCCAGGTGGATGAGCAGTCCATGACTTGCAATACTCCACTTTGGCCCTATCTTGGGCTAGACGGGTGGTTGGAGAGGCCCCCTCTGATCAATCGGCTGGACACGTCAAGCCCTATCACCTATATGATTTTCCTAACCCTATTGCCCTTATGGCAAGCCCCAACCGTTTTTATCATATGGGTGCTAGAAAGCAGTGGCTGAGGGTCTACATGTCCTGGGAATGATGTTAAACTCTATATGATGGTGAGGTTCCAGTTTTGTAGGTCTGGGAAATGTGGAGCACCCCTTCATCACCATTGCTCCCTGGTTCACTCTACCCCAGAGTGGTAGTACCTGTTAGGGTCCCATCTATGGGTTAAATAGAAAAACATGAGTTTATAAACAAAATTGTATAATCCATTAAGAATTGATTTATTTCAAAACTTTATTGGCATTAAATGACCCACTGAGATTGATATGCCGTAAAACAAAACAAACTAAACCAAACCCTTTCAAATTAAAGATTAGTTTCCATACGCTTATCAGGCAAAAGTAATTTTGGATTCTATTTCTCATCTATCTTCAACTCTCATCACCTTTTTTCCTTTATTCATTTTGTTTATATCTTATTTGTGTATACTACTGGAGTTAAAAGTCTTATGGTAAATTTATTTAGTTGTAGTTGTACTTTTTTTAATAATAATTGATATAAATGTCTTATATCTATATTAATCTTACTAATACATTAATGAGTTCTGAATCTTATGGAAGCATTTTCCCAAAAATTCATCTTTTTTTATTCAGAAGATTTTTCTTATCTGGGAATCTAATTATCGCTAACTTTTCTTGTATCCGCAAGAATCATGGATCAGTTAAACTTAGGCAGATATTGGATCTCTTTAATATTTCCCATTTAATAATTGATGGTATATTTTGATTCTTTAAGTTCCAAACATAGCTAGCTAAGGTTGTTACATTTTTTGTTTAATATTTGAAAATGAGTGTTTATGGTTTGAATATATATATATATATATATAGTAGTTGTATCAGAGTATGATCATCTCTGATTGGGTTGGCCTGGTGAGGGGTGTATGATGTTGAAAGACCTGAAACTTCCCAGGGACCCATGCATACTACATTACTGATGACACCTACTAGTGCCCCAAATGTAGGAGCGTATATTTAAAGTATATATATATATATATATATATATATATATATACTTTGGTGTGGTGCCAAGTTTCTTGGTACAAGGTGATTCTAGGTGGGTCCTAATTCTCTACCGTAGTTTGTTGTAGAGTTCAGGTTCCGTATGAGAGCTCAATGTTTAATTGTTGTAAACAGAGCAATGTTATTTGGGAATAAA
>CM042161.1:60996712-61009212 GCA_023376005.1 Doryteuthis pealeii | reverse complement strand
TTTAATATTTTGTTTTCATTTATTTTTTACTCTCCATTTTTGAAATGTTTAAAAAATTCTTCTTTTGAATTTATACCCTACCTCCTTTTTTTTTTTTTTTTTAAATTTCCAGGTTACCTTCTGCTTTCTTCAAACCCTTAATTTCTTCTCACGTTATTAGAACTTATTCTTTTTCTGCTTTTAAAATTCATCTTTTTCTTATATTTTCAGTCTCCTTTTTCACTTCTATTGGTGTAGCTCTGTTGTTAGAGCTAAACCTTGCCTATGAAATTGTCTGAGGTTCTGTTCCTCTGGCTGAGTTGGTGATGTTGATTACAAAAACTTATTTTCTTCATTTAAATTTTGTTTTTCACATAAAAGAGATACATTATTGCTCTTCTTTTTCAATGTTTTTTTTTAGTTTTTTTTTTTTTTTTTTTTTTCTATCTTAAATTTTCACTTTGGTTTTAATATTTTGTTTTCATTTATTTCTTTCCTCCATTTTTGAAATGTTTAAGATATTTTTTTTTTATTTTTAAAAGAATTATTTTGAATTTATCCGCCCCCACCTTTTTTTTCTAAATGTTCAGGCTACCTTCTGCTTTCTTAAAATCCTTAATTTCTTATCACATTATTAGAACTTATTCTTCTTCTGCTTTTATAATTAATCTTTTTCTTATATTTTCAGTCTCCTTTTTCACTTTCATTGACATAGCTCTGTTGTTAGAACTAAACTTTGCCTATGAAATTGTCTTAGGTTAAGTTGGAAGTATGTGCTGTAATAGTTAGAGATGTAGGAAATGTACCCGAGTTCAAATCCTGGATGAAGCTACAGTTCACATAGCGCTAATATCCTTCTGATTTTTTCATAGCAAGATCAATATCCTGATGTGGCACTGTATCTATGACAAAAATTTTTTTCTATTATTATTTCTCACATATATTGAATATTATTTGTACCAAAAAGATAGTTTGAATTTTGCTCAGAACCGAAGGTACAACATCAGTTAAAATTTTGCAAATCAGAAATCATTAATAACTTAAAATTGGTTAACGTTAAGACTTTTTTGATAGCATTTTTGTATTCCTTGGGTCAAAATGTTTTTATAAATCAATTTTTAGTAGTAGGGAAGCTCTAACTCATTTTACAGACAAAACTAGATTACAAAAAGTCGCCATTTTTGCCCCCCCCAAAAAAAAATAGAATTGGAGAGCTAACAATCAATATAACTCTGCCAATTTTTGGAATTGGAAGCTCAAATTTCGGGGATTGTTTAACTTTAACATAACCCACGCCTGGAAAAAATTTCAGATAAATTGAAGGGGGTGGGTGACATGGCCTGGATAATTTGACATGGAATTATTCTTTTGTTATTGTTTGATAGTCAATAATTCTTCAAAGATATTTATATGCTAATTTTTTTTTTTTTTGGGGGGGGGGTTTTTATACATTATGAGTTGGTGATATTTTCAGTCCCTTTTCCATTTTTATTGGCATAACCCTGTTGTTAGAGCATATTAATTGTCTGAGGTTCTGTTCCTCTTGCTGAGTTGGTGATGTTGATTATCACAATTTTCTTATATGAAGAATAATGGCTAACCAAACTTCCCAGTGTCTTGGCCATGATGTTAAACTGCATCTAGTGGATCTAGTGGTGAGGTTCAAGTTCTGGAGCTCTGATGAACAGAGTAATTAGCAATTGCATCATTCTTTTTCTTATAATCTTTAGGTATTTTTTTATAGATTTATAGGAAGAAATAGTTTTAATGTTTTCATAACAACAGAAAGTTATTTTATCAGAATTTTATTAGGTATTATTCTGTTTTTAATAATTTCATCATATTCTTAGGGAAAATTATTATTCTGAAAAAAAAAGAAAGAAAAAAAGTGAGAGATAGATAGATAGATAGAGAGAGAGAGAAGAGAGAGAGAGAGAGAGAGAGAGAGAGAAAGAGAGAGAGAAGAGAGAGAGAGAGAGAGAGATTTTGATGTTATAAACTATTATGCTTCTAAGAAATATACCCTACTTTATTAAAACACCCAATTTTTTTTTTTTTTAATATTTTTAATATTTTTTATTTTTTATTTTTTTTTGTAACCAAATTTTCGAGAACACAATCTTGTATCAGAAGATAAAATCAGAACGATAAAAGACCTGATATTTCAATCAAGATTTTAGATTGACACTTACAATACAAATTGCGCAATGACTGGCCGATTGAAATCTTTTTTCTTGTACAAATTTTCTCTTTATTGTTTTATCATTATTATTATTTCTTTTTCTTTTTTCTTCTCATTTGTATCTTTTTTTTTTGTTTGTGGTTTTGTCTTGGGCATAATTAAGCAAGAATCACTGCTGTATTTTCTACAAGAGATCGTTTAGCAGTTGTTTGACTGGGTTAGTTGTTTGAACCTGATTCCAATATTCTCCAGGTGTGATTTCGTCTTTCTTAGCTTCCCACCGATTCTGTTAATTATACAAGATCATATCAAGACTCCCATCTCTACATTTTGAATGAAAAAGAAAAAAAAAGAAAAACTGCAAATGAGAAGGTTGATATTCTAAGAGAAGCTCACACACATCCATATTCGTTTTTTTTTTTCTTTTTAACCTTAAATCTAATGACTAAACTGATTGCTCTGTCCTCAGTATTATTAGTATCATTTTTGGGTGGGTCTTTTATGGAAAAATTTCAAAGACTTTTTTTAACAATATTTTAAACAATTATTATCTTTGTCTAATTCTGATATTAAAAAAAAAAAAAATTTAGATTTTATTTTTAAGCTTTTTTAATATTTTTGAAATATTTTACTATAATTTTTTTATGATAATATAATATATAATATTAGTATCATTTTTGAGTGGGTCTTTTATGGAAAAATTTCAAAGACTTTTTTTAACAATATTTTAAACAATTATTATCTTTGTCTAATTCTGATATAAAAAAAAAAAAAAAAAAAATTAGATTTTATTTTTAAGCTTTTTTTTAATATTTTGAAATATTTTACTAATTTTTTTATGATAATATAATATATAATATTAGTATCATTTTTGAGTGGGTCTTTTATGGAAAAATTTCAAAGACTTTTTTTAACAATATTTTAAACAATTATTATCTTTGTCTAATTCTGATATGAAAAAAAAAAAATTAGATTTTATTTTTAAGCTCTTTTTAATATTTTGAAATATTTTACTATAATTTTTTTATGATAATATAATACTAAAAAAATATACCACAACTCCCTGATCACATTATTATCTGGGTGTTGTTGTATATTTTTTAGTATCATATAACTTCAAAATATATCACTACAGATTTCACTTCTTTGTCACTGGAATAATGTTTGCCTCTCAAACGCTCTCTTTGGACCCCCAAACTATCCAAGTAAAACAAACAAAACACAAACTTATAAGCAACGTTCTCTTGTAGACTCCTATAATATCCTTTGATTATGATATACTAAGTTAAGATATCTCATTAATATACACTAGTAGCATTTGGTTCTTACTAAGCCAAGATTAGAATTATACTAGTTACATCACTTAGGATAGTGAGTAAAAAATAATGCCATTTTGTTTAGGACAGGTATAATTACCGACACAGGAACATTTATCCTACATCAAAATGAAGCTGGTTCTCTGTGGATCACATCCCTACTTCTTCTCATAGTCACCGTTTCTCTCAATAGCAATATTCCGCTTTTGAATGAGAGCATGTATCCCTGCGCTGTAAATTCTATTGACTGTTCTTTGAGCCACTTCTTCACTACAGATTTCACTTCTTTGTCACTAGAATAATGTTTTCTGCTCAAACCCTCTCTTTGCCCCCCACCAAACTATCCAAGTAAAACAAACAAAACACTACTGGAAAAGCAGAGACAAACTTATAAGCAACGTTCTCTTGTAGACTCCTATAATATCTTTTGATTATGATATACTAAGTTAAGATATCTCATTAATATACACTAGTAGCATTTAGTTCTTACTAAATCAAGATTAGAATTATACTAGTTACATAATTAGGAAGCTATTTATTATGATAAGTCATAGAAGAGTTATTGTATTTGATATAAGGCCCCCTTGGTTCTTATATATATTCTTTGGTGGGGTACCAAGTAATTTGGTATTAGGATGATTCTAAGCTGGTCCTTTTTTCCAACAGTATGGTGTTGAAAAGTTCAGGTCTGATAATGTTTTTTAATCAAAAATATCAATATTGTTTTGTAGTTTACTTTTACTATGATATATACTACTATAAGTATGATTTTTGGGAATATTTTATTAATTTTTTTTTAAAGACTTTTAAAATAAAAACAAAATTTTAAATCAGAATTAGTCAAAGAAAAACACTGTTTAAATTCTTGTTATAAATAAGTCTTTTAAAAAAAAAATTAATAAAATATTCCCAAAAATCATACTTATAGTAGTATATATCATAGTAAAAGTAAACTACAAAACAATATTGATATTTTTGATTAAAAAACATTATCAGACCTGAACTTTTCAACACCATACTGTTGGAAAAAAGGACCAGCTTAGAATCATCCTAATACCAAATTACTTGGTACCCCACCAAAGAATATATATAAGAACCAAGGGGGCCTTATATCAAATACAATAACTCTTCTATGACTTATCATAATAAATAGCTTCCTAATTATGTAACTAGTATAATTCTAATCTTGATTTAGTAAGAACTAAATGCTACTAGTGTATATTAATGAGATATCTTAACTTAGTAATATCATAATCAAAAGATATTATAGGAGTTACAAGAGAACGTTGCTTATAAGTTTGTCTCTGCTTTTCCAGTAGTGTTTTGTTGTTTTACTTGGATAGTTTGGTGGGGGGCAAAGAGAGGGTTTGAGCAGAAAACATTATTCTAGTGACAAAGAAGTGAAATCTGTAGTGAAGAAGTGGCTCAAAGAACAGTCAATAGAATTTACAGCGCAGGGATACATGCTCTCATTCAAAAGCGGAATATTGCTATTGAGAGAAACGGTGACTATGAGAAGAAGTAGGGATGTGATCCACAGAGAACCAGCTTCATTTTGATGTAGGATAAATGTTCCTGTGTCGGTAATTATACCTGTCCTAAACAAAATGGCATTATTTTTTTACTCACTATCCTAAGTGATGTAACTAGTATAATTCTAATCTTGGCTTAGTAAGAACCAAATGCTACTAGTGTATATTAATGAGATATCTTAACTTAGTATATCATAATCAAAGGATATTATAGGAGTCTACAAGAGAACGTTGCTTATAAGTTTGTGTTTTGTTTGTTTTACTTGGATAGTTTGGGGTCCAAAGAGAGCGTTTGAGAGGCAAACATTATTCCAGTGACAAAGAAGTGAAATCTAGTGATATATTTGAAGTTATATGATACTAAAAAATATACAACAACACCCAGATAATAATGTGATCAGGGAGTTGTGGTATATTTTTTTAGTATTATATTATCAAAAAAATTATAGTAAAATATTTCAAAAATATTAAAGAGCTTAAAAATAAAATCTAATTTTTTTTTTTTCATATCAGAATTAGACAAAGATAATAATTGTTTAAAAATATTGTTTAAAAAAAGTCTTTGAAATTTTTCCATAAAAGACCCACTCAAAAATGATACTAATATTATATATTATATTATCATAAAAAATTATAGTAAAATATTTCAAAATATTAAAAAAGCTTAAAAATAAAATCTAATTTTTTTTTTTTTTTTTTTTATATCAGAATTAGACAAAGATAATAATTGTTTAAAATATTGTTAAAAAAAGTCTTTGAAATTTTTCCATAAAAGACCCACTCAAAAATGATACTAATATTATATATTATATTATCATAAAAAAATTATAGTAAAATATTTCAAAATATTTAAAAAAAGCTTAAAAATAAAATCTAAATTTTTTTTTTTTAATATCAGAATTAGACAAAGATAATAATTGTTTAAAATATTGTTAAAAAAAGTCTTTTGAAATTTTTCCATAAAAGACCCACCCAAAAATGATACTAATAATACTGAGGACAGAGCAATCAGTTTAGTCATTAGATTTAAGGTTAAAAAGAAAAGAAAAAAACGAATATGGATGTGTGTGAGCTTCTCTTAGAATATCAACCTTCTCATTTGCAGTTTTTTCTTTTTTTCTTTTTCATTCAAATGTAGAGATGGGAGTCTTGATATGATCTTGTATAATTAACAGAATCGGTGGGAAGCTAAGAAAGACGAAATCACACCTGGAGAATATTGGAATCAGGTTCAAACAACTAACCCAGTCAAACAACTGCTAAACGATCTCTTGTAGAAAATACAGCAGTGATTCTTGCTTAATTATGCCCAAGACAAAACCACAAACAAAAAAAAAAGATACAAATGAGAAGAAAAAAGAAAAAGAAATAATAATAATGAAAAACAATAAAGAGAAAATTTGGTACAAGAAAAAGATTTCAATCGGCCAGTCATTGCGCAATTTGTATTGTAAGTGTCAATCTAAAATCTTGATTGAAATATCAGGTCTTTTATCGTTCTGATTTTATCTTCTGATACAAGATTGTGTTTCTCGAAAATTTGGTTACAAAAAAAAATACAAAAATAAAAAATATTAAAATATTAAAAAAAAAAAAATTGGGTGTTTTAATAAAGTAGGGTATATTTCTTAGAAGCATAATAGTTTATAACATCAAAATCTCTCTCTCTCTCTCTCTCTCTCTCTCTCTCTCTCTCTCTCTCTCTCTCTCTCTCTTTCTCTCTCTCTATCTATCTATCTATCTCTCACTTTTTTTCTTTCTTTTTTTTTCAGAATAATAATTTTCCCTAAGAATATGATGAAATTATTAAAAACAGAATAATACCTAATAAAATTCTGATAAAATAACTTTCTGTTGTTATGAAAACACTTAAAACTATTTCTTCCTATAAAATCTATAAAAAAATACCTAAAGATTATAAGAAAAAGAATGATGCAATTGCTAATTACTCTGTTCATCAGAGCTCCAGAACTTGAACCTCACCACTAGATCCACTAGATGCAGTTTAACATCAATGGCCAAGACACTGGGAAGTTTGGTTAGCCATTATTCTTCATATAAAAAATTGTGATAATCACATCACCAACTCAGCAAGAGGAACAGAACTCAGACAATTAATATGCTCTAACAACAGGGTTATGCCAATAAAAATGGAAAAGGGACTGAAAAATATCACCAACTCATAATGTAACCCCCCCCAAAAAAAAAAAAATTAGCATATAAATATTTTTGAAGAATTATTGACTATCAAACAATAACAAAAGAATAATTCCATGTCAAATTATCCAGGCCATGTCACCCACCCCTTCAATTTATCTGAAATTTTTCCAGGCGTGGGTTATGTTAAGTTAAACAATCCCGAAATTTGAGCTTCCAATTCCAAAAATTGGCAGAGTTATATTGATTGTTGCTCTCCAATTCTTTTTTTTTTGGGGGGGGCAAAAATGGCGACTTTTTGTAATCTAGTTTTGTCTGTAAAATGAGTTAGAGCTTCCCTACTACTAAAAATTGATTTATAAAAACATTTTGACCAAGGAATACAAAAAATGCTATCAAAAAAAGTCTTAACGTTAACCAATTTTAAGTTTATTAATGATTTCTGATTTGCAAAATTTTAACTGATGTTGTACCTTCGGTTCTGAGCAAAATTCAAACTATCTTTTTGGTACAAATAATATTCAATATATGTGAGAAAATAAAATAGAAAAAAATTTTGTCATAGATACAGTGCCACATCAGGATATTGATCTTGCTATGAAAAAATCAGAAAGGTATTAAGCGCTATGTGAACTGTAGCTTCATCCAGGATTTGAACTCGGGTACATTTCCTACATCTCTAACTATTACAGCACATACTTCCAACTTAACCTAAGACAATTTCATAGGCAAAGTTTAGTTCTAACAACAGAGCTATGTCAATGAAAGTGAAAAAGGAGACTGAAAATATAAGAAAAAGATTAATTATAAAAGCAGAAGAAGAATAAGTTCTAATAATGTGATAAGAAATTAAGGATTTTAAGAAGCAGAAGGTAGCCTGAACATTTAGAAAAAAAAGGTGGGGGCGGATAAATTCAAAATAATTCTTTTAAAAATAAAAAAAAATATCTTAAACATTTCAAAAATGGAGGGAAAGAAATAAATGAAAACAAAATATTAAAACCAAAGTGAAAATTTAGATAGAAAAAAAAAAAAAAAAAAAACTAAAAAAACATTGAAAAAGAAGACAATAATGTATCTCTTTTATGTGAAAAACAAAATTTTAAATGAAGAAATAAGTTTTTGTAATCAACATCACAACTCAGCCAGAGGAACAGAACCTCAGACAATTTCATAGGCAAGGTTTAGCTCTAACACAGAGCTACACCAATAGAAGTGAAAAAGGAGACTGAAAATATAAGAAAAAGATGAATTTTAAAGCAGAAAAAAGAATAAGTTCTAATAACGTGAGAAGAAATTAAGGGTTTGAAGAAAGCAGAAGGTAACCTGGAAATTTAAAAAAAAAAAAAAAAGGAGGTAGGGTATAAATTCAAAAGAAGAATTTTTTAAACATTTCAAAAATGGAGAGTAAAAAATAAATGAAAACAAAATATTAAAACCAAAGAATTTAAGAAAGTAACCCCACCCAAAAAAAACATTGAAAAAGAAGAGCATATTGTATCTCTTAAATGAGAAAAACAAAATTTAAATAAAGAATGTAAGTTTTTGTAGTCCCTTTCCTGTTTTTATAAAAGCTTTATTGACAATTAAAATTGATCTGGAAAAAAAAAAGATAAACAAATAAAACTTTCAAAGAACTAAAAATACAGCAAGAGTTTTAATTTGTCATTAAAACAGAAATATATACAAAGAATGGTTTCTTTTAAAAAAAAATAACCAAACATCACCTGATATCCAAAATAAGATGAAGGTTTTATATATCTTAATGTTAGGATGTCTGTGTATATTATATATATAATATATATATATATATATATATATATATATACTGAATTATAAGAGGTGTTCATTGTGTAACGGTTATCATCCTAAGAAATGGACACAGCAACCTGAATTCAAATCAAGTTTACTTAAATTTTTAAAAAATTGTTACTGTAAGGTTATTATTTTATATATATGTATGTATATATATATATTATATATAGCGCTGTTTTAAAAGGGGATAGACACCCTCGCTGACTGGCTGATATCGACTTTAGGCCGCCCCGTCGACTTACTTACTTATATATAATATATATATATATATGTATCGTTAATTTATTAAATTTCAAAACAGAAAATACAAATTGATAATGATTTATCACAGAAACATTTCTTATTGCTAAAATTTGTGCAAGTAAAGAATGTATACCATGGAATTTCCAGTATATTTTATGAGAGAGAGAGGGGGGGAGAGAGAGAGAGAGAGCAAGTGACATATAAAATACAATATATGTATGATATAAATCATAAACATAAAAGACTTAAAACTTCTTTTTCACTTTCTTTCTTTTTCACTCACATATATATATATATATATATATATATATATATGTGGGGTGGATATATATATGTAAGTGTGTGCATATATATATATATATATATATATTATATTATACATACACACAAGTATGTGAGTGTGTATGTATGTGTGTGTGTGTATACATGGATGGATGTATATATATATATATATATAGATAGATGAATGTGTGTGTGTGCATATAAGTTAGGTTAACACAGACGTGAAGTCAATGGTGCTTGGCAACTGACAGTTTCTCGCCTATGCAATTTTCAGCCAAGTCTTCAAATAATAAATAAATAAATAAATAAGTATATATATATATATATATATATATATATATATAACTGTATGCATGCATATATATATATATATATATATGCATGCATACATACAGTTCTTTATAAAAAAAAAAACCCACAGAAGTCAACGGTGCTTGGCAACTGACAGTTTCCCACCTATGCAATTTTCAAGCCAAGTCTTACAAATATATATATATGTATATGTATACAGTTCTTTTATAAAAACAAAAAAACACTTAAAATCATTGAGTCTTTGCTGTCGATGAAGGCCAGAGCATAGGTAAGTAGATGGTTAAGTTGTTTGGGTTTTTTTTTCCTCTTGTTATTTTAATTTTGTTTTAAGAGAATGGACATGATGATATATTTTTTTTCATTGTGTTTCTTCTGTTCAACAACTTTCAATAATTCATCACTTGTTTATATTAATATGAATCAAACGCTGAACATTTTCAGACAAGAAACATGGAGGCTAAATTCCAGATTTTCTAAGAAAATGGTGGATGTATAAAAAGAAATACAAAGAGAGCAATAGTGACATGTATATCTGCATATGGGCAGAAACTTTTATTAGATCATTCTAAAGTTTTCTCTTTACTTGAGCGTGTGGTCTAACTGGCTAGAGTCCAAAGGAACATGGACTCATCGACCTGCGTTCAAAACCCTCGACGAAGCTACAGTTCATCGTAGTGCTATATCCTCGGTAAAGGTAATGAATCCAACTAGTCTCCCTCCAGCTAGGGGTAAATAGTAAGGCAAACTGGGGGCTCTCTAACCTTGGTTGGCAACCCAGTCTAGGGAGAAGGAAAAACCCTGAATTAAAAACCTGTGAGATCTTGCTTTAGAGTGGTCACTAATATGAAATAGGCTCAGTCTAATTAGTGATCTATTTCACTAATTTGTTGTTGTTTGTTGTTGTTAGTAATATGTTTTTATTTAGTTACTTTATACATATTATGATCTATTCATCTCTCCTCTCTCCTATATCTATATATTATATATATATATATATATGATTTGGGAATAAAAAGGCTTTAAATACATGGGTATCGTGATTATGGACGAATTTTCCACTCGACGCAGACAAAGGAAATAAAACACACCAACCAAAGGAAAAAAAAAAAAACCAATTTCCACCAATAAAAAAAAGAACTTGAATAGAAAGAATGCAATATGAACCACCCCTAAATGAGGGGGGAAATGTATGAAAAAAAGAGTTTGGCCATGTGCTGTCTAAAAATAAAATATATCATGATCTTGAAGAAGCTCCTTGAGCATGCTCTCGAGTGGAAATGGTCATAATCACGATACCCATGGTATTTAAGGCCTTTTTATTCCCAAATAACAATTGCTCTTGTTACAAACAATTAAACATTGGAGCTCTTCATACGGAACCTGAACTCTACAACAAACTACGGTAGAGAATTAGGACGCCCCTAGAATCCCTTGGTACCAAGAAACTGGCACAACAACCAAAGTAATATATATATATATTATATATATATATATATAGCTTTAAATATACGCTCCTACATTTGGGCACTAGTAAGGTGTCATCAGTAATGTAGTATGCCATGGGTCCCTGGGAAGTTTCAGGTCTTCAACATCATACACCCTCACCAGGCCAACCCAATCAGAGATGATGCATCTTCTGATACAACTACTATAATATATATAATATATATATCTCAAACCATAAAACACTCCCATTTTCAAATCAATTCAAAAAATGTAACAACCTTAGCTAGCTATGTTTTGGAAAACTTAAAGAATCAAAATATAACCATCAATTATTAAATGGGAAATATTAAAGAGATCCAAATAATCTTGCCTAAAGTTTAACTGATCCATGATTTTCTTGCGATCAAGAAAAGTTAGCGATAATTAGATTCCCAGATAAGAAAATCTTCTGAATAAAAAAGATGAATTTTTGGGGAAAAGCCTTCCATAAATTCAGAACTCATTCAATGTATTAGTAAGATTAATATAGATATAAGACATTTATACAATTATTATTAAAAAAGTACAACTACAACTAATAATTTACCAATAAGAACTTTTAACTCCAGTAGTAAATACACAAATAAGATATAAACAAAATGAATAAAAGGAAAAAAGGGTGATGAGAGTTAAGATAGATGAGAAATAGAATCCAAATTTTACTTTTGCTGATAAGCGTATGGAAACTAATCTTTAATTTGAAAAGGGTTTGGTTTAGTTTGTTTTGTTTTACGGCATATCAATCTCAGTGGTCATTTAAATGCAATAAGGTTTTGAAAATAATCAATTCTTAATGGATTATACAATTTTTGGTTTTATAAACTCTTATGTTTTTCTATTTAACCCATAGATGGGGACCTAACAGGTCTACCAACTCTGGGTAGAGTGAAACCAGGGAGGCAATGGTGAATGAAAGGGGTGCTCCACATTTCCCAGAACCTACAAAACTGGAACCTCACCATCATATTAGAGTTTAACTCATTCCCAGGAACAATGTAGACCCTCGCCACTGCTTTCTAGCACCCATATGATAAAAACGGTTGGGGCTTGATAAGGGCAATAGGGTTAGGAAATCATATAGGTGATAGGGCTTGACGTGTCCAGCCGATTGGATCAGAGGGGGCTCTGCCAACCACCCGTTCCTAGCCCAAGATAGGGCCAAAGTGGAGTATTTGGCAAGTCATGGACTGCTCATCC
>CM042161.1:60929309-60996612 GCA_023376005.1 Doryteuthis pealeii | reverse complement strand
TTAGGGTTCTAGTTCCTTCCAGCCCCCGGGTATATCTCTAATGGTCTTGGCCTATATCCTCTCTACAGGTTCTGCGTCCTTGCCATATTTATTTCGTATCGGGATTCCGAGTCTGGGTTATGTCGGGGATCCATTCCTCTTTATCAGAAAGCCTTGCTGCTATTGTTAGCTTTTAGTAATAACAACAAGACTTCGATTACTACATGACTGTTACTTTATCATGGAACCCCAGACCAGACAATCACGCATTGCAGCTCACATCTTGCTAGCTTAAGCTCCTAACTGCAACTCTCCAACTGACTAAATTGAGTGCTACAAACACCTTAACGGAAGCATATTCTATTGAAGACTTCCCTTCTACCACGTTCATCCCCAGAACGCCAAGAGGTGAGAGTGAGGTCAAGCATTTCACTCACTCTCACAGGCATCAGCGGTACTGATCGCCATAAGATTCTATACTACCTAAAAAGTAAAGGGATCAATTAATATGTAACAGTCTGGCCACATCTCTCACCTCTTTCATGCACTACCAACTGCACGCAACTACCAGTATCTTCTTTGTAGGGTATCATGCCTAGTTGATCATATGGCCTGTGGCAAGAACCGTAGTGACAATGCCCCATCACATTTGAACGAATGCAATCAGCCTGGAACTTTTCTGACATACCTCGTATATGTGCTGATTCCCTAAGTGGTGTATAAACACTCTCCAACTGTACTTTTTTCCCTTCCTTCCCCCTGCCCCTAATTTGAAAAAACATCCAGAGATCCTTGAATTGTGCCTCAAAGTTATTCAAATACTACAAATACTTTTGGCCTCGACAAGACATCCTGCTGGAGGAAGCCATAAGTAAGAAAATCATAAGTAACGCTTTTTCTGCTAAACAGCCTACTATATCCAAATCTTAGATCACATTTATATATTTAGCTACAGGGGAACACACAAGAATGTCTGATAACCAGTAATTTAAGGGAGTCCAATTAATATTAAATCAACATAGACACTGTGGAGGAGCAAGTAGAAATTCCATAAGTAACCCGTTTTTCTGTAAACACCTACACATTATGGACACACAGAATGGTCAGGATAAACCAGGTTAATTAGGGATCCAATTTAATATTGTTTAAATTCACTAGACTCATGCTGGAGGAGCAAGTAGAAATTCATAAGTATACGTTTTTCTGGTAAACTACCTACATATGGACCACACATAAGAATGGACCAGATAACCAGTTAATAGGGACTCAATTTTATATAAGTGTAACATCACAAGACACTGCTGGGAGGAGCAAGTAGAAATCATAAGTAATCGTTTATCTGTTAACACCTACATAGGACACACAAGAATGGGGATAACCAGTATAGGGATCCAATTAATATGTAAGCATCCACAAGACATGCTGGTAGGAGCAAGTTATGAAATTCATAATGACATTCTTCTGTAAACACCTACATATGGGACACACAAAGAATGGCCGGATAACCAGAAATAGGCGATCCAATTGAAGATATGTAACATCTACAAGACAACCCTCATGGAGGGAGCAAAGAGTAGAAATTCATTAAGGACATTCTCTGGTAAACACCGACATATGGACACACAAGAATGGGATAACCAGTGAATAGGAATACAATTAAATTGTTAACAATCACAAGACCACTGCTGGAAGGAGCAAGTAGAAATTCATAAGTGACTATTTTCTGTAATACACCTACATATGGACACACAAGAACGGGATAACCAGTAATAGGTGAATTCCAATTAATATGTAACATCACAAGACACTGCTGGAGGAGCAAGTCAGAAATTCATAAGTGGACATTCTTCTGTAAACCACCTACGTATGGACACACAAAGAATGGGCGATAAACCAGTTAAAGGCCAAATCACTCGATGGTAGCCTCTATATGGATTACCAGTTGCCATGCGTGAAGACCTGCCAGAAGCGATGATGATAGGTTGGTTGGCTGGGTTTTACAGCATGTTCAACCCATTTAATAAAAAATATTAAATTAAAGAGTAACATTTAATTGGGAAGATTTTTTTTTTTTCTCGAGTGGTGGCATTGGATGGGTTGGTTTTGGCAGGCGGGTGGTGTGGGGAGCTATTATTGACAAAACTGAACTCTGAAAAGACAAGAAATTGGATTGTCCCAAATCTTTCAGATTTATTTTTTTTTGCTTTTCTTTTTCTTTTTTTCTTTCTCAAATTCTGGATATAAGACCCAAAAAATATCTAAATTTATTTGGGAAGGAAAAAAAAAAGGTTTTGAAGCTATTTAAAAGAAATTGTCCCAGAGTTGAAGTAGTCATTATTCATGGGAAAGTCTATTCAGAGGTAAAAAACACATACAAATAGTAATTTACAGAATGTTTCTCTACGAATCTTGTATGCAACCTTGTGCTTAAGTAAAGACCTTAGCAAAAGTTTACCTTTGATATCAGGTCATAATAGAATCTGGCCATTTTTAGGTAATTGTGTAGCTCATATCACTATATAAATCAATAATGTGTTTCATATGGACTATTATATTTCTCCCCCACCCAACCACACTTCTCTCTCAATATATTACTAAATATAGTATATAAATATATGTATATATTCTCACACACCCACACACACATATAACATACATTCTCACTCAGAAAACAATAATATATATATATATATATTTATATATATATTATATATACACACACCATTCTCTCACAGAGACACAACCACACATATTATTATATAGAACAGCATATATATAGACATACACATGCAAATATAAAAAATCCATGTGAAACAATAATTACACATATTTTGTTATAATTTAGGCTTATTTTGAGTTCTGTATTTGTACTATTGTTCTTTTATAACACAATGTACATATATATAATATATAATGAGTTAGATAAAAGTTATATGAAAAACAACACAATATGCTGTTAAAGTGAAAAACTACTACTCATTTATGTTTGATATTATATATTATACCAACCCTCTGCATGAGCAGGATGTGACACAAGGTCAATTTCTGTAAGTGGAGTTTAACCAGGTTTTGAATTTTCAGAGTTTCCTTCCCAGACCAGTTGCCTAAACAAGTGGTGAAAGAGCCTAGGATGCCGCTACTATTTTGCCCATGAAGCTTGGAGGGAGAGTAGGATTCATACCTTTCCCAAGGGTATTAGTGCTAAGTGAAATGCAATTAATCACGTTAAAGATATTTGAACTCGGAGCGACGAGTCCATTTCCCATGACTAATTAACCATTACACACGCGCTTCACATTTGATATTATATATATAGATATATAAATCAGCTTGAGAAAGGGTATGAAATCCATATATATTCTCCCTCCAGCTATGGGTTATAATAGTTAGGGCAGACTGGGCCATTCAGCTTGGGTAGGTACCAGTCTAGGAGAGGGATAACTCAGAAATCTCAAAATTCCTGAGCGTCAGTCGTTGATTGGGTTTCTGGGCAACCCCTTGATTGCACACTCAATCTTCCTACTTTCCGACTGTTCACAAAAATGTCCTGTGAGGATGGATGCAACGACAAGCCTTTACCACTATAAACAAATCACTGTGTGGACGTTCATCATTGTATGAACACTCATACTGTCGATCAATCGATGGGAGAGTCCATCTTATAAACAGCTCTATACTACTGATTTTGATGCACTCTATACTACGTATAGGATATATTATTACATAATATTATATGTATATATTAGGATATATATATAGCCATCGACAGACATCATATTTCACCTATCATGTCTTCTATATATAAAGCCTAGTGCAAGCAGATGTTCTTCGTATAGTAAAAATACTTGTGGTACCTTCAATGTATAAAAATTACCAATGTTGAGCCATGTCTCATGTGGCTCTCATCTTGAAAAAAACTGTTATCCCATGGGCCTTGTCTATAAGATACCAAATGATGTTTTTTTAGAAAAACTATATCTAATATTTATTTACCCATCCAAAGGAAAGGCATGGGAGTAAACCCCTGAAAACAATGAGGAGCAGGAGTTCCTAAGGTGCCAAAACTTCATTGATTCCTTTCTTACCTTTCCTATTGGATCACAGTGGCGTGTGGAAAAGGGTATTTGCTGCTTTGAGCAACAGCTTTCATCTCCATATGAGCCCCGCCAGGCTACGTAAGATGGAAGGATGCCAACAACAATATATATTACCAACCCCTCACACAGGATATCGTAGAATAATCATACTAGTTCCAATTAACCGTCGAATTGGGTAAAAACAAGGCAGCAAGCAGTCGTAACCAATACGAATCTGGTTTTCTGCAAAGAGTACTGCACAAAATGGCAGTGTTATTTATGAAGCCCTCAGAACATCCATACAAACCCTTAGCAGACAATCAGACTCAAGGAATGAATCACCCAATGCATGAGTGGACTATTCTGAATTCCATAAGTACCATGTTGTCTGATCACCGGTTCAAGTTGTGTTTGGCCAGTTGCTGTTGTATTCTAACCAATAGTAGGGACTGACTGACTGACTGATGACTTCAATAAGATAGTGACACCAGGTCAATTCTAAAGCAAAGTTTTAATCAGGTTGAATTCAGAGTTTCCTTATTTCTTAGACTTGAGTTACTCAATCTCTCCATGGTAAAAGCACAGTGTTGCCCTACTCTATTTACCCATAGCTGGATGGGAAAATAAGTTTACGATTCAATACTTTTCTCAAGGGTATTAGGCTTGTGAATATCGCAAACTGCGTCGTCCAGGATGTGAAACTTTGTCTTGACGTGCCCATTTCCTTGGATAGCAACCATTATTACGCACGTGATCTACATAAACTATATCTTAGTTAGCTATTGTATGCATCAAATGCAGAATCCTATTACCCTTATGCAAGCCCCTACCATTTTATCATATGGATGCTAGAGTGGCGGTGGCTGTAGGTCTACATATATCTTGGGAATGACTTTAAACTCTATCTGATTGTTGAGGTTCCAGTTCTGAGGTTGGGGAATGTGGAGCACCCCTTCATCACCATTGCTCCCTGATCCACTCTGACCTGGAGTTGGTAGTAGCTCTGTTATGGGGTGCCATCTTCAGGGTTAAAATGAAAATGTGTTTATAAAAAAAAATGAGTATCCATTTTCTAAGAATGTATAACATTATCCAAAACTCTTGTCTAGCAATTAAATGACCAAGAGAGGCCATAAAATGCTTGTAAAAACAAAACAAACCGAACCATCAAATTCAATAATTTTAGCACTTTAAAAATGAAAGAAATCTAATATACTATTTTTCTAATTCCTTTTTTTTAAAATTTTAATTTTTGATATAAAGTCTATTGTCGGTATAATCCAAACAGTGAGGGGAGGTCTAATCCCGTTTTCGCTTGCACTAGACCAAGGGAGATTGTTTTTACTAAGGTTGTATGTGGCCACACCTACCGTAAGCTCCCATACGCTTTACTACACCATATTAGATTACTAAATCTGTGCTACTCATCTTTGCTTGAGTAGTGAGGACCGGTATCAAAACGCCACGAACTCCTTTGTTTGATTCCTTGGTGAATGCTCTGCCTGAGCTTAAACTGACCCTGGATCTTAAATAGGACTTTTATTCTTAATATTAAATAAATATGATAATAGTCACTAAGTTAAGCATGGGTTACAAAACTATTATTGAAGTATAAACCCAAAGAGACAGAAAGATACAGTCAGATTTAAAGAGAGGCAGAGACAAAGAGAACCAGTGAGAGAGAGACAGAACAGACAGACAGAGAGAGGGATGAGAGAGAGACAAGAGGCCCATGAGACAAGAGAGGGAACAGAAGACAGAATAGACGAGAAGAGAGCAGACAAGCAGCTAGACAGAGAGACCAGAGAGAGAAAAGAGAAGGACCAGAGAGAAAAAGAGGAGAGAGAGAGAGTGGACAGGAAGAGAGTAACAGAGGAGAGAGAGAGACAACAGACCCAGAGAGGAAGAGAGACAGACAGAGAGAGACAAAACCGACCCAGTGAGAGAGATACAGACAGAATAAAGAGAGCAAAGACAAAGAGAGGCAGTGATAGAGAGACAGAGAGAGAGAGACAAACAGCCATGAGACAGAGGGAACAGAGAAAGAGAGACAGACAGACAGAGGGACCAGAGAGAGAAAGAGAGGGACTAGAGAGAGAGAGAGAGAACCTAGTGAGAGAGAGTGACAGAGGAGAGAGAGAGACAAGAGACCTAGAGAGACAGACAGAGAGAGACAAAGAGAACCTAGAGAAAGGACAGACATACAGAGGGACAGAGAGAGACAGAGAGAGAGACAGAGACAAATCAAAGTCAGCAAAAAATTCTCAATATTAACAGAAATTTCAAGTAAAGTTCATTTCTGTTGGAGCACATTGTATTAACGATATGTGTATTATCAATTTTCTCTCGTGTTACAGCTTTAGTTATATAAGCGTGTTTGATACTAAATAACAGCCAAAGCTTTTTCTTGCTTTTCAAAACTTCTACTTATTTTTTCAAGCCTTTTTTTTTTTATCTTTTTTTTTTTCTTAATCTTATTATTCCTGAGAATGAACTATGAAAGAGAAATAAAACACATATACACATCACACTCAACGGAGAGAAGAAAAAAAACGGAAAAAAAGTGTACAATTTGAAAATAAAATCAGCATGAAAAAAACGCAAAAAAAAAACGAAAAAAAAAAAACGCAAAAAAAAAAACGAAAAAAATAAACGAAAAAAAAAAGTAGATGATAAAAAAAAAAACAAAAAAAAAAAAAAAAGACAAAAAAAAAATCTAGGGCAGATTGGTTTCAGTCTTCGTTCTGGTTGAAAATGAGGCTGATATGTTCTGGATGTAGATGTGACCGGATGAAGCAACACTGGTTATAGACCGACCCTCATCAGGCAACGTACCAGACACCAAACATGTATTGATGAAATATGCAATGACTGCGTTCCTCGTAGTTAGTTCTTGCAACTGTTTTTTCTTTTTTTTGTCTTTTTTTTCGTCCGTTTTTTTTTTCCTTTTGTGTCTGGCCCAGTGCTAATCCTCTTTGTTTTTTGTCTGTCATACGCTAGCCGCTAGCCGTATGCAGGCAGATCGATCTGATAGATTTTGAAAGTGGATGTCTGTCGGAGTCCAGATTTATTGATAAATAAGAAAAGAAAAAAAACAAAAAACAAAACAAATGAATCAAAAATAACCCATTATCCTAAACAGTGTTATCCATTCTCTGATGGCAACACGAAATAGTAATCAGGATAATAATGATAATGGAAAAGGAATAATACAATATAGCAGCGGATAGATTAGTTGTATTGATAGTTATAATAAGATTCATATATAATATATATATATATATATTATGTATAGATAGATAAATAGATATATAGATATGTAGATGTGCATGGTGTAATGGTTAGTGTCATAGAAAATGGACACAAAGAAATGAGTTCAAATTCTAAGGCTGTTTGCATTTCACAGAGTGCTAATACCCATGGAGAAAGGTTTATGAATCCGACTTCGAGTAATAGTAGGGAAGACTGCGCGTTTCTTTAAATTTGGTTAGGCAACCAATCTCGGAGAAGGAAAACCTCTATGAGAACTGTAATCAGGATAATAATGATAATGGAAAAGGAATAATAATAATATAGCAGGGAAATAGTGTATGATTGTTATAATGAAGATTCATATATATATATAATTATATTGAATTTTGATTTTTTTTTTTTTTTTGATAGAGGAATTATATATAATAATTGATAATTTTGAATCATATTACCACGACCAGACAACTCGGCAAACACCATTTGCGACATCCGGAGCACTGGACACTGTTTCGACCTCCTTTTGGTCTCATCAGCATGCATACCACAATCTCCGCCACTAGAGATTGAACTCGTGGACCACAGCGTGAAGGAGCGGGGACTTAACACACTGGGCCACCAGCCCATGTCACCAAACGGAGAATGCAACAAATCATCTAGTCAATGTAACATATACAAATGCGCAGTCACTTAACCTATATTGCCATGTATTCCTAACGAAGGATACAGAGGGCAAGGGCACCTCTAGGACAACGCACTTCCCATTCGCGGCTGCATCCACAGAACGATAAACCTAATGGGCAAAGGTATATATTGAATTTTGATTTTTTTGTAAGGAATTATATATCATAATTGATAATTTTGAATCATATTACCACGACCAAGACAACTCGGCAAAACACCATTTGCGACATCCGGAGCACTGGACAGCTGTTCGACCTCCTTTTTGGTCTCATCAAAGCAGTGTCATCCACAATCTCCGCCACTTAGAGATTGAACTTCGTGGACACAGCTGAAGGACACATAGAAAATGAGTTCAATCTAAGGGCTGTTGCATTTTACAGAGTGCTAATACCCTTGGGAAAGGTATGAACCAACTATGGCGTAAAAAGTAGGAAGGACTTGGGTTTCTTTTAATTTGGTTAGGCAACCCAACTAGGAGAAAGGAAAACTCAATACAAAACCTGTTAAGCGCCATTCTCTGATGGCAAATATGAGATGCGTAATCAGGATGATAATAGAATGAAAAGGAATAATACCAAATATATTATATTTACCACCCCTCCGCACTAGCAGGATGTGACACATGGCTCAATTCGTTAAGCAGAGTTCAACAGGTTTGAATTCAGAGTTAGACTGGTTACCTAGCCATGGTTAAAGAACCCAGTCTGCCCTGCTATTTACCATAGCTCGAGGAGAGTAGGATTCATACCTTTCCCAAGGGTTTAGCACTAAGTGAAATGAATTACCACGTCAGGATTTGAACTCGGGGTGACAAGTCCACTCCCATGACTTTAACCATTACACCACGCGCTTACAATAATACATAACAATTATAGCAGGGAAATAATTGTATTGATAGTTATAAGCATATTATATATAATGGACACATAGAATGAGTCAAACCTGGATGAGGCTGTTGCATTTCACATTACTGATTAATACCCTTTGGAAAAATGCAATTAATCCAATTATTCTCCCTCCAGCCTTGGGTAAATAATTAGGCAGATGAGCTCTTTAACCTTAACTGTGGAGGCATGGGATTAATAGTCTATCTGATTAATATTTCATGTTGCATCAGAGAATGGAGTTTAACAGTTTTGAATTCAGTGTTTTCCTTCTCCTAGATTGGTTGCCTAACAAGGTTAAAGAGCCCAGTCTGCCCTACTATTTACCAATAGGTGTAGGATTGGATTCATACCTTTCCCAATGAAATTTAAACACAGCCTTGGATTTGAACTCATTTCTATGTGTCCATTTCTAGCGAGGATAACTATTACACCACATGCCTCCACAGTAAGGTTAAAGAGCTCAATCTGCCCTATTATTTACCCAAGGCTGGAGGGAGAATAATTGGATTATTGCATTTCCCAAGGGTATTATCAGTATGTGAAATGCAAACAGCCTCATCCAGGATTTGAACTCATTTCTATGTGTCCATTATATATATAAATCTTATAACTATCAATACAATTATTTCCCTGCTATATTGTTATAGTATTATTGTAAGCGCGTGGTGTAATGGTTAAAGTCATGGGAAGTGGACTTGTCACCCCGAGTTCAAATCCTGGACGTGGTAATTGCATTTCACTTAGTGCTAATACCCTTGGGAAAGGTATGAATCCTACTCTCCCTCGAGCTATGGGTAAATAGCAGGGCAGACTGGGTTCTTTAACCATGGCTAGGTAACCAGTCTAACTCTGAATTCAAACCTGTTGAACTCTGCTTAAGAAATTGACCTTGTGTCACATCCTGCTCGTGCGGAGGGGTTGGTAAATATATATATATATTGTTATTATTCCTTTTCCATTATCATTATCATCCTGATTACCATCTCATATTGCCATCAGAGAATGGCGCTTAACAGTTTTGTATTGAGTTTTCCTTCTCCTAGATTGGTTGCCTAACCAAATTTAAAGAACCCAGTCTTCACTACTTTTTACCCATAGTTGGATTCATACCTTTCCCAAGGGTATTAGCACTCTGTAAAATGCAAACAGCCTTAGATTTGAACTCATTTCTATGTGTCCTTCACGCTGTGGTCCACGAGTTCAATCTCTAGTGGCGGAGATTGTGGTATGCACTGCTGATGAGACCAAAAGGAGGTCGAAACAGCTGTCCAGTGCTCCGGATGTCGCAAATGGTGTTTGCCGAGTTGTCTGGTCGTGGTAATATGATTCAAAATTATCAATTATATATATAATTCCTCTATCAAAAAAAATCAAAAATTCAATATATACCCTTTGCCCATTAGGTTTCGTTCTGTGGATGCAGGCCCCGAATTGGGAAGTCGTTGTCCTAGAGGTGCCCTTGCCCTCTGTAATCCTTCGTTAGGATACATGGCAATATAGGTTAAGTGACTGCGCATTTGAATTAATGTTACCATTGACTAGATGATTTGGCATTCTCCGTTTGTGACATGGGCTGGTGGCCCAGTGTGTTAAGTCCCCGCTCTTCACGCTGTGGTCCACGAGTTCAATCTCTAGTGGCGGAGATTGTGGTATGCACTGCTGATGAGACCAAAAGGAGGTCGAAACAGCTGTCCAGTGCTCCGGATGTCGCAAATGGTGTTTGCCGAGTTGTCTGGTCGTGGTAATATGATTCAAAATTATCAATTATATATATAATTCCTCTATCAAAAAAAAAAAAAAAAATCAAAAATTCATATATATATATATATATGAATCTTATTATAACAATCAATACAACTATTTCCCTGCTATATTATTATTATTCCTTTTCCATTATCATTATTATCCTGATTACAGTCTCATGAGAGTTTTCCTTCTCCGAGATTGGTTGCCTAACCAAATTTAAAGAACCCAGTCTTCCCTACTATTTACTCGAAGTCGGATTCATACCTTTCCCATGGGTATTAGCACTCTGTGAAATGCAAACAGCCTTAGATTTGAACTCATTTCTTTGTGTCCATTTTCTATGACACTAACCATTACACCATGCACATCTACATATCTATATATCTATTTATCTATCTATACATATATATATATATATATATATATATGAATCTTATTATAACTATCAATACAACTATTTCCCTGCTATATTGTTATTATTCCTTTTCCATTATCATTATTATCCTGATTACTATTTCGTGTTGCCATCAGAGAATGGATAAAACACTGTTTAGGATAATGGGTTTTTTGATTCATTTGTTTTGTTTTTTTTTTTTTTTCTTATTTTATCAATAAATCTGGACTCCGACAGACATCCACTTCAAAATCTATCAGATCGATCTGCCTGCATACGGCTAGCGGCTAGCGTATGACAGACAAAAACAAAAGAGGATTAGGCACTGTCAGACACAAAGGAAAAAAAAAACGGACGAAAAAAAGACAAAAAAAAGAAAAAACAGTTGCAAGACTAACTACGAGGACCAGTCATTGCATATTTCATCAATACATGTTTGGTGATCTGGTACGTTGCCTGATGAGGGTCGGCTTATAACCAGTGTTGCTCATCCGGTCACATCTACATGCCAGAACATATCAGCCTCATTTTCAACCAGAACGAAGACTGAAACCAATCTGCCCTAGATTTTTTTTTTGTCTTTTTTTTTTTTATTGTTTTTTTTTTTATTCATCTACTTTTTTTTTTCGTTTATTTTTTTCGTTTTTTTCGTTTTTTTTTTTTTTTTTTTTTGCGTTTTTTCATGCTTGATTTTATTTGTCAGACTTGTACACTTTTTTTCCGTTTTTTTTTTCTTCTCTCCGTTGAGTGTGTATGTGTAATATGTGTTTTATTTCTCTTTCATAGTTCATTCTCAGAGGAATAATAAGATTAAGAAAAAAAAAAAAAAAAGAAAAAAAAAAAGGCTTGAAAAAATAAGTAGAAGTTTTGAAAGCAAGAAAAAGCTTTTGGCTGTTATTTAGTATCACACGCTTATATACTAAAGCTGTAACACGAGAGAAAATTGATAATACACATATCGTTAATACAATGTGCTCCAACAGAAATGAACTTTACTTGAAATTTCTGTTAATATTGAGATTTTTTTGCTGACTTTGATTTGTCTCTGTCTCTCTCTCTGTCTCTCTCTGGTCCCTCTGTATGTCTGTCTTTCTCTAGGTCTCTTTGTCTCTCTCTGTCTGTCTCTCTAGGTCTCTTTGTCTCTCTCTCTCCTCTGTCACTCTCTCTCACTAGGTCTCTCTCTCTCTCTCTCTAGTCCCTCTCTTTCTCTCTCTGGTCCCTCTGTCTGTCTGTCTCTCTTTCTCTGTTCCCTCTGTCTCATGGCCTGTTTGTCTCTCTCTCTCTTTCTCTCTCTCACTGCCTCTCTTTGTCTTTGCCTCTCTTTATCTGTCTGTATCTCTCTCACTGGGTCGGTTTGTCTCTCTCTGTCTGTCTCTCTTTCTCTCTGGGTCTGTTTGTCTCTCTCTCTCCTCTGTTACTCTCTCCTGTCACTCTCTCTCTCTCCTCTTTTTCTCTCTGGTCCCTCTCTTTCTCTCTCTGTCCTCTGTCTTTCTGTCTCTCTTTCTCTGTCTTTCTGTCTCTGTTCCCTCTGTCTCATGGCCTCTTTGTCTCTCTCTCTCCCTCTCTCTGTCTGTCTGTCTGTCTCTCTCTCACTGGGTCTCTTTGTCTCTGCCTCTCTTTATCTGACTGTATCTTTCTGTCTCTTTGGGTTATACTTCAATATAGTTTTGGTAACCATGCTTAACTTAGACTATTCATATTTATTAATATTGAATAAAATCCTATTTAAGATCCAGGGTCAGTTTAGCTCAGCAGAGCATTCACCAAGGAATCACAAGGTTCTGGGTTTGATACCGGTCCTCACTAACTCAGCAAATGAGTAGCACAGATTTAGTAATCTAATATGGGTAGTAAAGCAGTATGGGAGCTTACGGTAGGTGTGGCACATCACCTTAGTAAAAACAATCTCCCTGGTCTAGTGCAAGCGAAAACGGGATAGACTCCCTCACTGTTTGGATTATACCGACAATAGACTTTATATCAAAAATTAAATTTTAAAAAAGGAATTAGAAAATAGTATATTAGATTTTTTCTTTTTAAAGTGCTAAAATTATTGAATTTGATGGTTCGGTTTGTTTTGTTTTACAGCATTTTATGGCCTCTCTTGGTCATTTAATGCTGACAAAGTTTTGAAATGTATTCATTCTTAGAAATGGATACTCAATTTTTTTATAAACACATTTTCTATTTAACCCATAGATGGCACCCTAACAGGTACTACCACTCCAGGTCAGAGTGGATCAGGGAGCAATGGTGATGAAGGGGTGCTCCACATTCCCCAGACCTCCAGAACTGGAACCTCAACATCAGATAGAGTTTAAAGTCATTCCCAAGATATGTAGACCCTCAGCCACCGCCTTCTAGCATCCATATGATAAAAATGGTTGGGGCTTGCCATAAGGGTAATAGGATTGCATTTGATGCATACAATACTATAAGATATAGTTTTATGTAGATCACGTGGTATAATGGTTGCTATCCAAGGAAATGGGCACGTCAAGACAAGTTCAAATCCTGGACGACGCAGTTTGCATTTCACATAGCCCTAATAACCTTGAGAAAAGTATGAATCTAACTATTTTCCCTCCAGCTATGGGTAAATAGTAGGGCACACTGTGCTCTTTAACCATAGATTGGTAACCAGTCTAAGAAAAAGGAAAACTCTGAATTCCAACCTGTTAAACTTTGCTTTAGAAATTGACCTGGTGTCATATCTATTGAAGTCAGTCAGTCAGTCAGTCAGTCTACTATTGGTTTGAACAACAGCAACTGGCCAAACACAACTGAACCGGTGTCAAGACAACTGGTACTTATGGGAATTCAGAATAGTCCACTCATGCATTTGGGTGATTCCATTCCTTGAGTCCTGATTGGCTGCTTGGTTTGTATGATGTTCTGAGGCTTCATAAATAACCTGCCATTTTGCAGTACTCTTTGCAGAAAACCAGATTCGTATTGGGTTACGACTGCTTGCTGCCTTGTTTTACCAATTCGACGGTAATTGGAACTAGTATGATTATTCTACGATATCCTGTGTGAGGGGTTGGTAAATATATATTGTTGTTGGCATCCTTCCATCTACGTAGCCTGGGCGGGCTCATATGGAGGATGAGCTGTTGCTCAAGCAGCAAATACCCCCTTTCCACACGCCACTGTGATCCAAAGGAAAGGTAAGGAAAGGAATCAATGAAGTTTGGCACCTTAGGAACTCCTGCTCCTCATTTGTTTTCAGGGGTTTACTCCCATAGCCTTTCCTTTGGATGGGGTAAATAAATATTAGATATAGTTTTTCTAAAAAAACATCATTTGGTATCTTATAGACAAGGCATGGGTAACAGTTTTTTTCAAGATGAGAGCCACATGAGACATGGCTCAACATTTGGTAATTTTTACATTGAAGGTACCACAAGTATTTTTACTATAGAAGAACATCTGCTTGCACTAGGCTTTATATATAGAAGACATGATAGGTTGAAATATGATGTCTGTCGATGGCTATATATATATATATATATATATATATATATATATAAGTAGAATGCTCAAAATCAGTTATAGAGCTGTTTATGATGGACTCTCCCATCGATTTCGACGTATGAGTGTTCATACAATGAACGTCCACACAGTGATTTGTTTATAGTGGTAAAGGCTTGTGTTGGACCATCCACACTTTTTGGCACAGTCGATAGGAAAGAATTGGTGCATCAAGGGTTGCCACAAACCCAATCAACGACTGACCTCAGGAATTTTGAATTCTGAGTTATCCCTCTCCTAGACTGGTTACCTACCCAAGGCTGAATGGCCCAGTCTGCCCTACTATTTAACCCATAGCTGGAGGGAGAATATATGGATTCATACCTTTCTCAAGCTGTTTATATATCTATATATATAATATCAAATGTGAAGCGCGTGGTGTAATGGTTAAAGTCATGGGAAATGGACTCGTCGCTCCGAGTTCAAATCTTTAACGTGATAATTGCATTTCACTTAGCACTAATACCCTTGGGAAAGGTATGAATCCTACTCTCCCTCCAGCTATGGGCAAATAGTAGGGCATCCTGGGCTCTTTAACCTTGGTTAGGCAACTGGTCTAGGAGAAGGAAAACTCTGAATTCAAACCTGTTAAACTCCACTTAAGAAATTGACCTTGTGTCACATCCTGCTCATGCAGAGGGGTTGGTATATATATAATATCAAACATAAATGAGTAGTAGTTTTTCACTTTAACAGCATATTGTGTTGTTTTCATATACTTTTATCTATACTCATATATATATATATATATGTACACTTGTGTTATAAAAGAACAATAG
The DNA here is from genome assembly GCA_023376005.1 of Doryteuthis pealeii. Lineage (NCBI taxonomy): Eukaryota > Metazoa > Mollusca > Cephalopoda > Myopsida > Loliginidae > Doryteuthis > Doryteuthis pealeii. The sequence goes on along the minus strand of CM042161.1, from coordinate 60,981,284 downwards.
TACAATACAGAACTCAAAATAGCCTAAAAATTATAACAAAAATATGTGTAATTATTGTTTCACATGGATTTTTATATTTGCATGTGTATGTCTATATATATGCATGTTCTTATATATATATGTGTGTGTGTGTCTCTGTGAGAGAATGTGTGTGTATATATATATATATATATATATATATATATATATATGTTTCTGAGTGAGAATGTATGTATATATGTGTGTGTGGGTGTGTGAGAATATATACATATATTTGATATATATATATATATATATATGAGAGAGAGTGTGTGTTGGGTGGGGAGAAATATAGATAGTCATATGACACATTATTGATTTAATATGATAAGTACACAATTACCTAAAAATGCCAGATTCTTTATGACCTATATCAAATACTTTTGCTAAGTCTTTACTTAACACAAGGTCATACAAGATTGTAGAGAAACATTTGTAAATTACTATTTGTTGTTGTTTTTTACTCTGAATAGATTTCATATAAATGACTACTTTCATCTGGGACATTTCTTTTTAATACCTTCACAACCTTTTTTTTTCCTTCCCAAATAAAAATTTAGATATTTGTCTTATATCCAAATTGAGAAAGAAAAAAAAGAAAAAGAAAAAGCAAAAAAAAAAAAAAAAATCTGAAGATTTGGGACAATCCAATTTCTTTCTTTTCCAGAGTCAGTTTGTCAATAATAGTCCCCCCCACCCCCTGCCAAACCAACCAACCAACCAACCCACTCGAAAAAAAAAAAAAAAATCTTCCAATTAAATGTTCTCTTTGATTTAATATTTTTATTAATGGGTTGACATGCTGTAAAACCCAGCCAACCAACCTATCAATCATCGCTTCTGGCAGGTCTTCAGCATGGCATCTGGTATCCATATAGAGCTAATCGATGATTGCCTTTAACTGGTTATCCCATTCTTGTGTGTCCATACGTAGGTGTTTACAGAAGAATGTCACTTATGAATTTCTACTTGCTCCTCCAGCAGTGTCTTGTGATGTTACATATTAATTGGATCCCTATTACTGGTTATCCCATTCTTGTGTGTCCATATGTAGGTGTTTACAGAAGAATGTCACTTATGAATTTCTACTTGCTCCTCCAGCAGTGTCTTGTGATGTTACATATTAATTGGATCCCTATTACTGGTTATCCCATTCTTGTGTGTCCATATGTAGGTGTTTACAGAAGAATGTCACTTATGAATTTCTACTTGCTCCTCCAGCAGTGTCTTGTGATGTTACATATTAATTGGATCCCTATTACTGGTTATCCCATTCTTGTGTGTCCATATGTAGGTGTTTACAGAAGAATGTCACTTATGAATTTCTACTTGCTCCTCCAGCATGTCTTGTGATGTTACATATTAATTGGATCCCTATTACTGGTTATCCCATTCTTGTGTGTCCATATGTAGGTGTTTACAGAAAAACGTTACTTATGAATTTCTACTTGCTCCTCCAGCAGTGTCTTGTGATGTTACATATTAATTGGATCCCTATTACTGGTTATCCCATCTTTGTGTCCATATGTAGGTGTTTACAGAAAAACGTTACTTATGAATTTCTACTTGCTCCTCCAGCAGTGTCTTGTGATGTTACATATTAATTGGATCCCTATTACTGGTTATCCCATTCTTGTGTGTCCATATGTAGGTGTTTACAGAAAAACGTTACTTATGAATTTCTACTTGCTCCTCCAGCAGTGTCTTGTGATGTTACATATTAATTGGATCCCTATTACTGGTTATCCCATGTGTCCATATGTAGGTTTACAGAAAAACGTTACTTATGAATTTCTACTTGCTCCTCCAGCAGTGTCTTGTGAGCCAAAAGTTTTGTAGTATTTGAATAACTTGAGGCACAATTAAGGATCTCTGGATGTTTTTTCAGAGTGTTATACACCCACTTAGGGAATCAGACATATACGAGGTATGTCAGAAAAGTTCCAGGCTGATTGCATTCTTCAATGTGAGGGGCATTGTCCACTACGAGTTCTTGCCACAGGGCCAGATGATCAACTAGCATGTCTACAAAGAGATACTGTAGTGTTTGCTTCATTTAGTGCATGAAAAGAGGTGAGAGATGTGGCAAGACTGTTACATATTAATTGGATCCCTATTACTTTTTAAGGTAGTATAGAAATCCTTATGGCGATCAGTACAGCTGATGGCCTTGAGAGTGAGTGACAATGCTTGACCTCACTCTCACCTTGCGTTCTGGGGATGGAACGTGAGAACGGAAGTCAATAGAAGCCCTTCCGGTTTAAGGTGTAAGCAACTCAGTTAGTCAGTTGGAGAGTTGCAGTTAGGACTTAAGCTAGCAAGATGTGAGCTCACTGCGTGATTGTCTGGTCTGGGGTTCATGAATAAAGTAACATCATTGTAAATCGAAGTCTTGTTGTTATTACTAAAAGCTAACAATAGCACAAGGCTTCTGATAAGGAATGGTCCCCAACATAACCAGACTCGGAATCCCCAGATAAGAAAGACCAGACCTGTAGAAGATATACCAGACCATTAGAAGATATACCCGGCTGGAAGAATAGACCAGAGTAAGACGTAAGAAGTATACAACGTATAGATATTTAGTGCCGTCAAAGAAAAGGCACTACGTAACAGATATATCCATTTGGTACCGTGACACCACCGCTATGTTACAGTGAGCCAAAAGTTTTGTAGTATTTGAATAACTTGAGGCACAATTAAGGATCTCTGGATGTTTTGTCAGAGTGTTATACACCCACTTAGGGAATCAGACATATACGAGGTATGTCAGAAAAGTTCCAGGCTGATTGCATTCTTCAATGTGAGGGGCATTGTCCACTACGAGTTCTTGCCACAGGGCCAGATGACCAACCAGCATGTCTACAAAGAGATACTGTAGTGTTTGCTTCATTTAGTGCAGGAAAAGAGGTGAGAGATGTGGCAAGACAACTCATGTGTTTAAGATATTAACTACGTACTTATGTTGTTATTATTAAGTAGGCTAAGTTTATATCAATAGATAGAACAATGCACAAGGTATGTCAGAAAAGTCACATTCTTCGATGTGAGGGGCATCGTCCACTGAGAATTTTTGCCACAGAGCTAGATGATCAATCAGCATGTCTACAAAGAGATACTGTGGCGTTTGCTTCATTTAGTGCGCGAGAAGAGGTGAGAGATGTGGCAGGACAACTCGTGGGTGCTTCACCATGACAATGCACCTGCCCACACTACCCTGAGTATCCGAGAGTTCCTGGCCCAGAAGAACATCACTGTGTTGGAGCAATCTCCCTATATGCCCAACCTGGCTCCATGGGATTATTTCCTCTTTCCCAAGTTCAAGGGGGTCATCAAGGGAACCTGTTTTGTGGATGTGCATGACAACAAAAAGGCTGTGAAGACAGAGCTACGGAGAATCCAGGAGTGCATGCAAGCATGGCAGAGAAGAATGGGCAAGTGCATTAGACTCCAGGGGGATTACTTTGAAGGGATAACTTGTAGTTTGGATTTGAAATTAATTTTTTGTGACACCAGTCCTGGAACTTTTCTGACACACCTCGTAAATGGCGAGAAGTGATTCTTAGGGGGGTTCTATTTCGCCAACTGGCCATCTTCTTTTGGGGGTGATTTCTTCCTCTTGTAGATACGGGCTTCTTTTATCCTGGCTCTAGTTGTTTGTGTTCCTTCTCTTTGTTTTTAATAATGAATGCAAGACTTGATTTATTTTTATCAGACGTCTTTATTAAAACTGAAACCCAAAAGGGTTCAACCACGTGGTGAGAAGATGGCTTACCTAGGAACAGATGACCATCACGTGTGACCCCTTTGACTAACTGCCAAATTCTAACTACTCTAACTCAGTTCGCTTCACCCGCTTTGCCTTAAGCCACTGATTTCTCATTGACTAGATCAATGAAAGGGGAACTTGTCAATCACTTTTATAATGGTCAATGGTAACTTTCCATTTACCATAATGTTATTTCTGATTTCTCATTGACTATATCAATGAAAGGGGAACTTGTCAATCACTTTTATAATGGTCAATGGTAACTTTCCATTTACCATAATGTTATTTCTAATTTCTCATTGACTATATCAATGAAAGGGGAACTTGTCAATCACTTTTATAATGGTCAATGGTAACTTTCCATTGACCATAACGTTATTTAAATTTTAGTACACTACAGTCATAATTCTTAAGCAATCCATGAATTATGTAACATGAGGTCATAAAGGTGATGAACCATACTGGACTGTTAGATGCTGTGCTCGCATGATACTCTCTGATTGCATCTCAATGACTGGAAGTACAGCCCCAGAATCCAATCAAATACACTTTTTGATTTGATGATTTATTTACAAGGGTGAGCTAAAAGTTTTGCAATATTTTGATAATATGAGGTACAGTTCAGCAACTCCGGATTTTTTGCCAAGGTGATCAAGGTGATGAATTACACTGGACTGTGAGATGCTGGGTTTGCCCGATACTCTGTGAGTCTGCCTCTATGGCTTGGAACGCAGCCAGGGAATCCACTGTTTTAGATCTACTTGACTCTGCCTAATCATCAAGGTTCTTGCGACCCAATCAAAATTTCTTGAACCATCTGGTTACTGTACTGTGATCAAATGCGCCTTCCCCTTTCTTATAACAAATAATATTGGTTGATTCTGCAGCATTATGGCCCAGTTTGAACTCATTAGTTCTGATATTAGACTGAGTTGCACATTCATCTATGTGACTTTCAAATCACTGAGATAGATACATAGATATGAACAGACTGAGATAGATACATAGATATGAAAAGACTAAGATACATAGATATGAAAAGACTGAGATAGATACAGAGATATGAAAGACTGAGATAGATACAGAGATATGAAAAGACTGAGATAGATACAGAGATATGAACAGACTGAGATAGATATATAGATATGAACATATAGATAGCCCTGAATAAGATAGATATATATGAACAGAGGTACAGAGATATGAATAGACTGAGATAGATACAGAGATATGAACAGATAGATAGCCCTTAATAAGATAAATATATAGATATATATTAACATAGGTAGATACAGAGATATAAATAGACTGAGATAGATAGCCCAGAATTAGATAGATACATAGATAGATATGAACAGAGATAGATAACCCGGAATGAGATAGATACATAGATATGAACCAACAGAGATAGATAGATAACACAGAATGTGATAGATACATAGACAGATATAGATATTGATAGCGTAGATAGCCCAGAAGGAGATAGATAGACATAAATAGACTGAGATGAATAAATCTGTATATACTGAGATAGATACAGAGATAATGAACAGAGATAATAGCCCAGAATTAGATAGATACAGAGATAATGAACAGAATGAGATAGATAGATATGAATATACCAAAATACTGTAAAACTTTTGACTCACTCTAATATAATAAGATGCTTCTTGTTAGGTTTGTATGCAGTCACTTGAAATAAGCCATTTTATTATATACCATTTTTATATTTCTTTTCTTTTTTGTCTTTTAATAAATCTGTTAATATTTTTTGTCTCTATCTTCTTTTCCATTTTGTTGCATGCTGATAGAATCAGAAAATCCTGTTTGTATTTGCTCTATTTAGCAGTCGAAAGATTAGTCACTTTGTAAATTCCTTGATTAAATAATCAGAACTCTTTAGTTTAGGAGACACAAACTGACATTTATCTCTTTCATTGAATGGTCATAGTGGTTGCAATCAAAAATGGCTTCCCGAAACGCACGCTCTGTGTCAAATTACGGATTTAGGTTCCATGAGAATATGCCATTCAGCAGACACCTGTTATTTTGGCTTCAGATTCCGAGTCCAAAAGACTCACCAAAAAAGGGTGAAAAGAATTTTTTATTTTTTTGTGCGTTTAAATAAGAACTAGACAATGGTTGCTTATTAAGTGTATATAAAAAGAACAAATAATGAATCCACAAATGTTGTTTGAACATCCTAAGAGACATTTTAGCTTTGTTCATGTCATGTGGGTCTGTAGTTTGATCTACTCATTGGGAAGGAATGAGGGAGAGGAAAAAAAAAAAAGGAGCAAAAATAAATAAAATGGCTGACAAATTAATAGGTCTTTTGAGAATTCTTATGTTGCACAATCTGTCTTTATTTCTGTTTGTTTGTTTGTTTTTATTTTTTTTTGGGGGGGGGTGTTACTTTATTTCTGTTTGTTTGTTTTTGTTTTTTTTCGGGAGTGTTACTATTTCATTGACTCATCTTTTTCTTTTTTAGGTTTAGGGGTTTTGTGAAAAAAAGAAAATCTCTAGTATCTGGGATATATTGGCTAACCAGAAATGATTGTTCAACTTTTTATCATTAGTTAGTATTAGAATCATTTAGTCTTTTGAAAAATATTCACAATGTTATAATATAGTAAAAAAATAAATAAGAAAATCTCTGGTTTGTATTATATGAAAAACTGTCTCTTCCAGGCCGTTGTCATGTCAGTACTGCTGTATGGCTGCACCACCTGGACCCTAACTAAACGACTAGAGAATAAACTAGATGGGAGCTGCACAAGAATGCTGCGGGTGATCATGAACAAGATGTGGAAACAGCACCCTACAAGAAAACAGCTGTATGGCCACCTGCCACATATCACCCAAACCATCCGAGTAAGACGGACAAGACACGCGGGACACTGCTGGAGAAGCAAGGACGAACTCATAAGCGACGTCCTCCTGTGGAAGCCAGTACATGGACAAGCCAGTGTGGGCCGACCAGCAAAAACGTACGTTGATCAGCTCTGTGCGGATGCGGGATGCTGCATAGAGGACCTCCACAGAATGATGAGCAATAGGGACGGATGGAGAGAGATTGTCATGGATATCTGTGCTGAAAGCGTGACATGATGATGATGATGATTATATAGATTTTTCATGCTGTTGTTCTCATCTTTATTGTTATATACACAAAGTTTTGGCCGATGTGCCCTCTGGCCTTGTTTAGGTGTTTCTTGTTGAATCCAGGAACCTTCATGTCATAATCATAGTTTATGAGAAAATTTTGAGGGTATACTGTAGGTAAAAAACGTTGATGTGATATAAAAAAAAACTAGGTTCATTTTTAGATTCAGAGGTAAAAAAAAAAATATTTATTTTTTACTATATTTATTTATTATTTTACTATATTTATTATATTTATTATTATTATTTTACTATATTTATTTATTATTTACTATATTTATTATAAAATTGTGAATAAGAAAATCTCTGGTTTGTATTATATAGATTTTTCATACTGTTGTTCTCATCTTTATTGTTATATACACAAAGTTTTGGCCGATGTGCCCTCTGGCCTTGTTTAGGTGTTTCTTGTTGAACCCAGAAACCTTCATGTCATAATCATAGTTTTTGAGAAAATTTTGAGAGTATACTGTAGGTAAAAAAAGTTGATGTGATATAGAAAAACTAGGTCATTTTTAGATTCAGAGGTAAAAAAAAAAAAATAGTAAAAAAACAAGTGTCAGATTCAACTCAATGAAAATTGTGTTGCCCAGTATTATAAATTGTTATAGGTGATACACCCTGAGAATAGTTAAAGTTCCAATTACCGTTGAACTGGGAAGACAAGCAGCAAACGGTTGTAACTCAATACAATCCCGAAAGCCACAAAGTCCGCTGCAAAATGACAGAGTATATATAAGATTCCACAATGTCATTCAAATCAAGCAGTCAAGCAGAACTCAAGGAATGGAATCACCCAAATCACCCAGATTCATGATGGATCATTCTTGAGTCCTATTTATACCAACTGTCTTGGACACTGCTTCAGTTATACTTAGCTGCTGTTATTCAAACCAACAGTAGACTAACTGACTTCAATACACCCTATAAGACTAATGGAATGCACCGACAGGTTACTATATGTAACAGGGACAATTGTGGCTTGAAAGTAAGCCAATAACTCTATTTGTCGGACGTAATTTCCACTTATCTGTATTGTATTTGTCTACTTTCTGTTAATACATTTTCCTACATTTGTTACCCATTGTTTTGTTCTTATTTGACCCCTTAAAACCTCACAACATAAATGAACTGATATATGTTTTCAGTGATAACTGTCTCTATCAGCTCAATGATTTAGAATATCTATTTACCCTTTTTTATCCTTTTATTTATTTATTTTCATAAATATTCTTGTAGTCCATTATTTGCTGCCATGAACAGTCATTTTTTTGTGATTTTGTACTCACCTTTATTGTTATATACACCATTTTTCGGTTGATATGCCCTCCAGCCTTTTCAGGTGTTTCTTGTCGCGATTATGACATGAAGGCTCCTAAGTTTGACAAGAAACACCTGAAAAAGGCTGGAGGGTACATCATCCGAAACATTGTGTCTATAACAATAAAAATGTTACAGTCCGAAAAATCTAAATAACACCAATTTTTTGTGGAGTTTCTTAAGAGTTATATACACCTTGTTATATATCAAGTATTCTTATCTTATACAAATAATATTTAAACAGTTTTCTTTGACCCTTACATGGGACCACCACTCTGGGTCAGAGTAGACCTGGGAGTAATGACAATGAAGAGGTATATCAGACTCCCCAGATTTTCAGAACAGGAGCCTCACCAACTGATGTAGTTTAGTGTCATAGCTAGAACACCCTTGTAAAGAGATTTTTATAAATTTTTTGGCACCCGATTATAGGATATCAAGTATTCTTATCTAATACAAATAATTTTCAAACATTTCTATTTGACCTATAGATGGAACCCTAACAGGTACTACCACTCTGGGTCAGAGTCGATCAGCTAAGTGTCATATCAAGGACACCCTTATATAAAGATGTTTCACAACATTTCTATTTGACATAGATGGAACCCTAACAGGTACTACCACTCTGGGTCAGAGTCGATCAGCTAAGTGTCATATCGAGGACACCCTTATATAAAGATGTTTAACAACATTTCTATTTGACCTATAGATAGAACCCTAACAGGTACTACCACTCTGGGTCAGAGTCAATCAGCTAAGTGTCATATCGAGGACACCCTTATATAATGATGTTTAACAACATTTCTATTTGACCTATAGATGGAACCCTAACAGGTACTACCACTCTGGGTCAGAGTCGATCAGCTAAGTGTCATATCGAGGACACCCTTATATAAAGATGTTTAACAACATTTCTATTTGACCTATAGATAGAACCCTAACAGGTACTACCACTCTGGGTCAGAGTCAATCAGCTAAGTGTCATATCGAGGACACCCTTATATAAAGATGTTTAACAACATTTCTATTTGACCTATAGATGGAACCCTAACAGGTACTACCACTCTGGGTCAGAGTCGATCAGCTAAGTGTCATATCGAGGACACCCTTATATAAAGATGTTTAACAACATTTCTATTTGACCTATAGATAGAACCCTAACAGGTACTACCACTCTGGGTCAGAGTCAATCAGCTAAGTGTCATATCGAGGACACCCTTATATAATGATGTTTAACAACATTTCTATTTGACCTATAGATGGAACCCTAACAGGTACTACCACTCTGGGTCAGAGTCGATCAGCTAAGTGTCATATCAAGGACACCCTTATATAAAGATGTTTCACAACATTTCTATTTGACTTATAGATGGAACCCTAACAGGTACTACCACTCTGGGTCAGAGTCGATCAGCTAAGTGTCATATCGAGGACACCCTTATATAAAGATGTTTAACAACATTTCTATTTGACCTATAGATAGAACCCTAACAGGTACTACCACTCTGGGTCAGAGTCAATCAGCTAAGTGTCATATCGAGGACACCCTTATATAATGATGTTTAACAACATTTCTATTTGACCTATAGATGGAACCCTAACAGGTACTACCACTCTGGGTCAGAGTCGATCAGCTAAGTGTCATATCGAGGACACCCTTATATAAAGATGTTTAACAACATTTCTATTTGACCTATAGATAGAACCCTAACAGGTACTACCACTCTGGGTCAGAGTCAATCAGCTAAGTGTCATATCGAGGACACCCTTATATAAAGATGTTTAACAACATTTCTATTTGACCTATAGATGGAACCCTAACAGGTACTACCACTCTGGGTCAGAGTCGATCAGCTAAGTGTCATATCGAGGACACCCTTATATAAAGATGTTTAACAACATTTCTATTTGACCTATAGATAGAACCCTAACAGGTACTACCACTCTGGGTCAGAGTCAATCAGCTAAGTGTCATATCGAGGACACCCTTATATAATGATGTTTAACAACATTTCTATTTGACCTATAGATGGAACCCTAACAGGTACTACCACTCTGGGTCAGAGTCGATCAGCTAAGTGTCATATCGAGGACACCCTTATATAAAGATGTTTAACAACATTTCTATTTGACCTATAGATAGAACCCTAACAGGTACTACCACTCTGGGTCAGAGTCAATCAGCTAAGTGTCATATCGAGGACACCCTTATATAAAGATGTTTAACAACATTTCTATTTGACCTATAGATGGAACCCTAACAGGTACTACCACTCTGGGTCAGAGTCGATCAGCTAAGTGTCATATCGAGGACACCCTTATATAAAGATGTTTCACAACATTTCTATTTGACCTATAGATAGAACCCTAACAGGTACTACCACTCTGGGTCAGAGTCAATCAGCTAAGTGTCATATCGAGGACACCCTTATATAATGATGTTTAACAACATTTCTATTTGACCTATAGATGGAACCCTAACAGGTACTACCACTCTGGGTCAGAGTCGATCAGCTAAGTGTCATATCGAGTACACCCTTATATAAAGATGTTTCACAACATTTCTATTTGACCTATAGATAGAACCCTAACAGGTACTACCACTCTGGGTCAGAGTCAATCAGCTAAGTGTCATATCGAGGACACCCTTATATAAAGATGTTTCACAACATTTCTATTTGACCTATAGATAGAACCCTAACAGGTACTACCACTCTGGGTCAGAGTCGATCAGCTAAGTGTCATATCGAGGACACCCTTATATAAAGATGTTTCACAATATTTCTATTTGACCTACAGATGGAACCCTAACAGGTACTACCACTCTGGGTCAGAGTCGATCAGCTAAGTGTCATATCGAGGACACCCTTATATAAAGATGTTTCACAACATTTCTATTTGACCTATAGATGGAACCCTAACAGGTACTACCACTCTGGGTCAGAGTCGATCAGCTAAGTGTCATATCGAGGACACCCTTATATAAAGATGTTTAACAACATTTCTATTTGACCTATAGATAGAACCCTAACAGGTACTACCACTCTGGGTCAGAGTCAATCAGCTAAGTGTCATATCGAGGACACCCTTATATAAAGATGTTTAACAACATTTCTATTTGACCTATAGGTGGAACCCTAACAGGTACTACCACTCTGGCTCAGAGTCGATCAGCTAAGTGTCATATCAAGGACACCCTTATATAAAGATGTTTAACAACATTTCTATTTGACCTATAGGTGGAACCCTAACAGGTACTACCACTCTGGCTCAGAGTCAATCAGCTAAGTGTCATATCGAGGACACCCTTATATAAAGATGTTTAACAACATTTCTATTTGACCTATAGATAGAACCCTAACAGGTACTACCACTCTGGGTCAGAGTCGATCAACTAAGTGTCATATCAAGGACACCCTTATATAAAGATGTTTAACAACATTTCTATTTGACCTATAGATAGAACCCTAACAGGTACTACCATTCTGGCTCAGAGTCGATCTGGAGTAATGGCAATGAAGAGGTACTACACACTCCCCAGATCATACAGCTAAGTGTCATATCGAGGACACCCTTATATAAGGATGTTTCACAACATTTCTATTTGACCTATAGATGGAACCATAACAGGTACTACCACTCTGGGTCAAAATGGACCTGGTAGTAATGTCAATGAAGAGGTACTCCACACTCCCCAGATCTTCAGAACAGGAGCCTCACTAGCAGATATCGTTTAGTATCATACCTATAACACCTTTGTATAGAGATTTTTCGTGTAGCTTTGATTTTATTTCATGAATTACGTAATAAATTTTCAAGCAAATCATTGCATAAGCAAATAACAGACCCCTCTTGTTCTCATAACCGCAAGAAACAATATTTCTATTGTGTAATAACGAAAGACCTGTAGCTAAGTGAGAGAAAGTGAATATTGACAAACTGTGATGATATGATCAAGTCACAGGTTTTACATCCCACTACTGGACACTTCGGATATGTCTACTGACCGCTTTGGGGATGCGGATTCTGCGGCAAAAACAAGGTTGAGGAATTCCAGGAAGAAGATGATGGCAGGTGGCCAGCAGAAAGAGTGTTATTCTTGAATTAAGGGCTCCAGGTAATTATGGAAATGTCCAAGGTCAAAATAGCTTTGAAGATCTGACCATATGGCTCAATGCTTATCTGTTGCTGACAGAACTATTACCAGTTGACCTCTGGCTATTCTTTTATGAAACTGTTAGATGTAATTGTTATGTATGCAAAATAAAATGACCACAGGGATATGGACATTGTTCAGAAACATTACATCCTCGGTGTTTATCTGATGAATGCTATCTAATTCAAATGTCACTGTTATTTTTCATTGCTAACCTGGAATAATTTTATTTTTATGAGGAGGTGCTCAAGTGCAACGGTTATTGTCATAAGAAAGGGACACTGTAACTGGAGTTCAAATCCTGAATGAGACTGTTTGCATTTCACGTCATTTTAATACACTTTGGTAAGGTATGCTTCCAACTTGTCTCCTTCTAGCTATGGGTAAATAGTAGGGCAGACTGCACTCTTTAACCTTGATATGGCAAACTATCTATGAGAAGGAAAACTCTTCTAACCTGATATACTTTCATTTTTGTGAGGAAGCGCTTCATGTGTAATGGTTATCCTCATAGGTTGGTTGGCTGGTTACTTGGATTCTATGGCTTGTCAACTCTTATTGGGTTATTTTATGCTGAAGATGTTTTGTTTTATTCATTCTTTTTGGGTATTCAAAATATTTTATTTAACCTCAATTTTCTTTTAAACCCAATGTATTTATACTCATTTTTTTCTATTTAACCCATAGATGGGACCCTAACAGGTACTACCACTCCTATCTTAATAGGAAATGGACATGGAAACCAGTTCAAATCCTGAATGAAGCTGTTTACATTTTCCCATAGTACTATTACCCTTGGGAAAGGTATGCATCCAACTATACTCCTCCATCTATGGGTAAATAGTAGGGCAGACTGAGGCAAAGAGTCTTAGAGAAGGAAAACTCTGAATTAAAACCTGTTAAATAGTAGGGCAGACTAGGCTCTTTAACCATGGTATGGCAACAGGTCTATTGACCTTGTGTCACATTCTACTTGTGGGAAAATATATACTTTCATTTTTTATTTATTCGTGTAATGGTTATTGTCATAGGGAATGGACACAGTAAAAGAAAAAAAAAAAAAAAAGAGAGAGGAAAAAGCTGCCACAGAAAAGTGAGCTAAAAGAAAGGAGAAACAGCAGCACCCCAACACCTACAGAAAGCATCACCTTTTGTTTGCGGCCACTGCACCAGAGACTGCTATTCGAGGATTGGTCTTTTCAGCCACTCACGTAGCTGTAAGTGAGAGAAAGAGAAACAAAAAACAAAAAAACTACACCATCGTCTAAAATAGATGGAAGGTTGCCAACCAGTATGAGTTAAAATCCTGAATGAGGCTGTTTGCATTTCCCATAGTGCTAATACCCTTGAGAAAAATCAACTTCTCCTCTTTTTAAGGGAGATACTTTTGCATATGGTCATTTGTAGTAAAAAGGGTTGAGGTACCGTAAATGGAAAATTCTTTAATCATTTTTGTAGTATAGACCGCCTGATGATAAGCCATGCCTCATGTGGCTTGCTTCTTGAAAAAGGTTGCCTATTCTGATTTGAACGGTAACTTTAAGAAGTAGGCATCCAACTATTCTCCCACCTGCTATTAGTAAATAGTAAGACAGACTGGGCTATTGACTTATTTTGGCCCATACTTGCGACCTTGTGTCACATCCTACCCATCGTGAATGAGTTAGTTAATAACTTGGACGTCCCATCATGGTGAAATTGTTAGCCATCTTGTCTCACAGATCCATTACTACTTAATAGCGAGTTTGATCCTTACTGGATGCCCCATATTTGCAACCTTGTGTCACATCCTACCCGAGTCAAATAGGTTTCATAAAAATATGTACATGAGTGCGTATTATACACTGATAATTACAATCAAATACATGGGTTTTTAAACCTTTTAAGCATCAGCTGGAATTAAACTAGGAGATAATTTTTCCTCTGTATTTTGTTATTTATTATTTATTTATATTATGTGTGTGGTTATTTATTTGCTTATTAATTTGTGTATGTATGTGCATGTCCATGTTTTTTTTTCTGGGGAGGGGCAGTTATTGTAGTAAAGGGTGCAGAAATAGATTATCTGTCATTTATTGCACATGTGCTTTATTGTCAAGATCAAACAGGTTGTTTTATATTTTTTGGTTTTGGTTTTGGTTTTTTGGTGAGGGAGATGTACTTAAAAATTGACAAAACAAAATTAAAACTCATCCCATTTGGCCTTTTATAAGTAATTATTGATCTATTAAAAATTTTGTTGGAAGAAGAATAAGAAAAAAATAATTTGAGAAATTGTAGAAGAAAAGTATTAGCTGAGTTAAGAAAGGGTTTCACGTTCTGGTGTTTCCTTGTAAATGATAATTTTTTTTTTTTTTTTTTTCAAATTTTGTCTGAATGTTTAAGAAAATAATGTTGAATGGACTCAGCTGGTTAGAAATCGAATCTAATGAGATATATACTGATATTTTTTTCTTCTTATTCTCCCAGTCAATTTTAAATCCCTTTATTAAGGGCCAGGATTTAGCATTTAGTTTTGCTTGCAAAAAGCGACAATATTATTTGACATATAAATGACATTTTCTGTATATTTTACTGATCACTTAAAAAATATTAAAACAACCTTAATCTTATGATTCCCAACCCTATTGCCTTTATGGCAAACCCCAACTCCTTTTTATCATATGGGTGCTAGAAGGCGGTGGCTGCAGGTCTACATGTCCTAGGAATGACGTTAAACTCTATCTGATGGTGAGGTTCCAGTTTTGGAGGTTTGGGGAATGTGGAGCACCCCTTCATCACCATTGCTCCCTGGTCCACTCTTCCCCGGAGTGGTAGTACCTGTTAGGGTCCCATCTATGGGTTAAATAGAAAAATGTATTTATAAAAAATTGTATTATCCATTAATTGATTTATTTCAAAACTTTATCGGCATTAAATGACCCACTGATGTTGATATGCCGTAAAACAAAACAAACCAAACCAAACCATTAATCTTACGATTCAGTGAAATTTACAGAAAAATGTATGATGTGCGGTATTTACCACATACCTCATGTGTACAGGTTAGGCTCACGGCCCTATTAATGTGGGACCACCCACAAGCCGTGACTCATGGATGGCGGGTGAAAAAAATGCATTGATCCCGCCGGCATTCCTCCTCAAGGGGTGCACCTCAGGCACTGGACAATAAACCCAGCTCTACCCCTTTAAATCAAGGGGGCAGGTGTTGCCTGGGGGTATAGCCCCCCCCCCTGGAATCAACGCTGTTAATCATTAATAGACACAGACCATAAATAAAAACCCTACAATCTATTTAGAAACTTTTGTTGGGACCCATTTATTTTCCTGGGGACTCCTTCAAAGCAAACATATGCATCCCAATATGCACTAAATCAAAAAGCTATCAGCATCACTGCAAGGGTATTATAGACAAAGGCCCGTTTTATTGTGTATGGAAAAGTCAAAAAATGTTTACAAATGGGCTAAACATTGGTTTGCCACTATGATCCTGAGTTGAAAATAAATCCATGGAGTAGAAATGCAGTGACTCTCCAGTAAAGAAAAAAGTTCTGGGCGCAGCAGTCAGTAAAGAAGTTCATGCTTGACAGTCTCCTGGGACATGAAAGGACTCTTCACTATTGATTTTCTAGTCAAAGGTGCAACTGTAAACAGTGTTTCCTATTGCCAAAACTTCACCTAATTAATTAAATTGTATAACTATAAATATCTACCCAACCCATTCATCATGGGTAGAATGTGACACAAAGTCATAAGTATATATATCTATCAACCCCTCTGCACGAGCAGGATGTGACACAAGGTCAATTTCTTAAACAGAGTTTAAATTCAGAGATTTCCTTCTCCTAGACTGGTTACCAAGCCAAGGTTAAAGAACCCAGTCTGCCCTCCTATTTACCCATAGTTGGAGGGAACATTGGATGTATACTTTTCCCAAGGGCAGTGATGCTGATAGGTACGCGTCCTGCATCCCTGATGCACAAAAATCTAAAAGGACACTTTAAAATCATATCTGTGTGTCCCAGTGTTTTTTTTTTTTTTCCCTCACCATTTCAATAGTTTCTTAGAAACGATTTACAGAGGATAAGTTACAAGATAGAAGTTAGACGTCTTTAGTTGTTTCCCCAGACCATAAATAAAAACCCTACAATCTATTTAGAAACTTTTGTTGGGACCCATTAATTTTCCTGGGGACTCCTTCAAAGCAAACATGTGCATCCCAGTATGCACTAAATCAAAAAGCTATCAGCATCACTGCTAGGGTATTAGTGTTATGTGAAATGCAAACAGTCTCATCCAGGATTTGAACTCGTGTTGACAGGTCCATTTTCCACAACTCTAACCATTACACTACACTGCCACAAGTATACCGTATCTAGAACTATATGATCACCATCAAGGAAAACTGAAAATAGACTGTTGTCTAAACTTTGAAAGCTATGAATAAAGATTTTACACAGTTCTGTTCACAGACAAGTTTTCTCTTTAAAACCTTTTTTATAGTCTGCCGGACAGATACTGTCTCTCTGGATTTCTTACTGATTGTCCAATGGACTCTATGGATTACGACCAAACTGACCATTATGAATAATATTTTTGTCAGATTTTCGGAAATAAAAGCGTTTGTGAGGAGTTCAGAGTTATTTTTGGATACTTATAAATCGTTGATCCATTCATGGATCTCGTTGCAGGACCGTCTCTCGTGACGATGCATTTTATTGTCAGTCTACAAAGTAGAGTCGGCACTTTAGCAGGTACTGAACTGGTCTTTCTTGATCACACCTAATGGCTATCATCAGAAATAGTTTCATATCAAGTGAGGTTAATAAACAGGTGGTTCCTATGCAGCAGCACTGGCTATTTTACTGTTTTCTTTGTTTCTATGCTAGATAACACTGGCCAACACGGTTTTTGATGATAAAGTTTGGAGAGTTGTTTGTGACTATATATTATTATAGTGCGTACAGAAATAACCCACTCGAGTTTCACCATAAGGATCTTCAGGTTTAAATCCACTGAATTAAATGATAAAGTTTGGAGAGTTGTTTTTTACTAATTTGGGGTTGCTGATTTTAAAAAAACAAGACAAATATATATATATATATGAGAAGTAAATTCACAAGCGATGTGTTTATGATATGGCTTTTTTTATCCGACAATTTTTGGGAGAATATGTGCTTAATTGAAGTCGTACCTAATTTTGAAAGTTAATTAATTAATAATTAATTAGGCGTACCTATTTAAATGTAAGGCTAAACAAATCGAGAAAAATAAATCTCTGTATGTACATTTCGGCCTATTAGGCCTCATCTATCATTCCTATCTATAGCGCTGCTGATGAGGCCTAATAGGCCGAAATGTACATACAGAGATTTATTTTTCTCGATTTGTTTAGCCTTACATTTAAATAGGTACGCCTGCCTAATTAATTATTAATTAATTAACTTTCAAAATTAGGTACGACTTCAATTAAGCACATATTCTCCCAAATATATATATATATATATATATATATATATATATATATTAAGAAATTTGAAAAAACAAGTGTTTCAAAAATAAGATGAATTTATTTATCGACGCTTAAACGTTTCGGTTTCTTTAAACCTTCATCAGGATGTATTATGGGGTGAAGAAATTGATGGATGTTTTATAGATGACGTTTTTATAAAACATCCATCAATTTCTTCACCCCATAATACATTATGATGAAGGTTTAAAGAAACTGAAACGTTTAAGCGTTCATAAATAAATTCATCTTATTTTTGGAACACTTGTTTTTTCAAATTTCTTAATATTGTTGGATTTATTTCCATATTTACTCCATATATATATATATATATATATATATATATATATATATATATATATTATAGTGTGTACAGAAATAACATCATGGAACTTTGAACCTAACCCTTTATTCAGTCCAAGGGGTATCCTGTTCTCATTCTGTTAATAATCACTGGGTTAGAGGCGTTAAGCTGTGTTGATTATTTTCTATCTTACTGCTGCCCCTGACCAGGACTGAACCTGCAGTCTAGAGATAACTGTCACTTAGAACTGTCTTAACCTAACTCCTTTATCCACTAGGCTATGTGTCCAATTGGACAAAGGAGTTAGGTTGTACAGATAACAATGAAGATGAGGTCAATAGTCCGAATAATACAAATAATACTAATCACCAAGCCTCATCTCAAAAATTCAGAGAAATCTCCCCTAGAAAAAATTCAGAGAAATCTCCACTAGAAAAAGAAAGAAAATTTAAATGAACCAAGATTTCAGACAGATGCTCTTCTGTCCATTTCTGCTTTTTTTTTTTTTTTTTAAGAGAATGATCTCTTATCAGTGGGAGTCTGTATACTATCCAGGATAGCTGTGTCTAAGGGTCAGGAAGTAGCCAACACAAATATGAGTGGCTGATTTTATCATGAGCTTAAAATGGCGGTGACAATACGTATGCCATCAGTTCTCAGATTTCCTTTAAATGTTTCACAAAGACCATTTTCGGGGGGCAAAGTTTCCTGTGTAAAAAGCCATGCTGTGCAGTCACTAAGTATAAACTCCTAATGGAGAAGTCCATTGCCTTTTGTGGAGAACTAAATGATAGTGGCTTTGTTTATTTTACAAGAATTCTCACTTTGAAAACTGCTCGGTTGCAAATACCTAAGGTGATTTGCTGGTCTATTTTTGTGTTACATTTGTGTCTGATTGATTTTAACACAAATCCTTCAAGGCAACAACCTTGTTCCTGTGTTCACTTTATAAAACAAAAATATATGTTTATATAGACAGACAGACACAGACACACACATTCTCAGATAGACACTTGTTTTGGACAAAGATAGATAATACAGTCTTGTATAATAATAAATGCACATCCTCAAACCACATGTGTATGTCTGGACTTGAATGCTCATATATATATATATATATATATATAATGTGTATTTAGACTGCAGAATCTCTTGTAGGCATATTTTGTTGAAAATAAAGGACAAGGATTAGGTGTTTATGTTTTTATTTGTCTTTTCTTGTTTACGAACAAGATGTCGCAACTGTGGCTGTAGGCAGTTAAAAAACTGTCCAAAGCCCCCACCCTCTCTCTCTCTCTCTCTCTCTCTCTCTATATATATATATATATATATTATATATATATATATATATATAATATAGACATTTCTTGTCTACATATTTTGGTTTCAATCTTTTCAAGCTGCTGAATGGATGTTACAATGACAGGCTGAAATTGGCAAATAAATTTACCCTGACTAATATGTTCCCAAGTACATTTGGTCCCGTTTTATGCATTGTGTATATTATAAAAACAATACAACCTCATAGGTATTCTTTTTATTTGTGTGATGTAATATGTAGAAGAATTTGTTTTTTTAAATGCGGTTGCTAAACACATTCAAGTATATATATATATATATATATATATATATATGTATACCCACCCTTTTAAGGGCTGGTTTAGCTCTGTTGGTAGAGCACTTATCTAGGAATCGCAAGGTTCCTGGGTCAAAACTGGCCCATGCCAACTCAGCGTATGATTAACGCAGGGATCTGTGCAGTAAAGTGAGGAGCTGATGGTAGGTGTGGTGCTCCACCTCAGATGCCAAAAAAATTTCCTTGGTCTAGTGCTAGGGAAAAGGGGATAGACTTTCTCACTGTCTGGCTGATACCAACATTAGGCCACACTGTCAATTTTACTTTACTTTATATGTATAAGGATTGTCTGAAACGTTTGTAGGCTGACCAAGATACTCTTATTGAATGTGACCAAATGAGGTTTATTTTTCAACATAGTCTCCCTAGATTATTTAGGTACTATATAATATATAGTGAGTTCAGTTCTCACTGGGTGCCTCACTACTATGACCATGTGCTAAACTTCAGATTAAAAGAGGTTCATACACTATATAATTTATACATCTATATGTAGATATGACAAGGAATGATTGTTTTTGTATCATGAAAAAAATGTCCACAAAATATTTGATATATGTAATGGGAATTGAAAAGAATAGAAATATAAATACAAATAGATAATTCTCTTCTTCCTCACCCTCCTCCTCCTACTACTACTACTGATAATAATAATAATAATAATAATAATAATAACATTTCCACTCTTTCATATTAGTTATATTATTATCATTATTGTCATTATAAAACTACTTGTTGTCACAGTCATTATTATTATCATTATTATTATTATTATTATTATTGCTGTTGTTTTTTTTGTTGTTTTTTTTTTTTTTAAATCTCAGTCGTTTTTGCTAAAAGAATCTTTTGCAAAACTATTTATCAGCAAGATAAATAGTTATTCCCTTGAAGGCAATGCCCAATAAATGGCCCAAAAATGTCTTAAAAATGAAATAAAATGACAAAAAAGTTTTTAAGAATTTTTTTTTATTCATTTCTTTTCTTTTTTTTGTATCTTCTTTCTTTGCTGATTCCATTTTGTGTAAAATATTTGGAGCCGCAACATTGTGAAGATCAGGAATATTGAAAAGCAAAGAATTTTGGTAATGTAGAAAATGCGTACAGAAAAAAAGTAATGTATCTGTGCATATTTGTTTATACATATATATATATATATGTGTGTCTGTGTTTTTTTATATACACACATTTATATATATATATATATATATGTGTGTGTGTGTGCGTTTTTGTATATACATTTATGTGGGGGTGTTTGTATGTATATATATGTGCATGTTTATATATATATATAATATATGAGTGAGTGAGTGTGCATGTTTATATAATATATAACTTATATGTGTGTATGTATATATATAATGTATGTATATGTAAGTATATATATAATCTATATGTGTATATACATATAATATATACATATAATGTCTGTGTGTATATATATATATATATATATATATATGAGTGAGTGAGTGTGCATATTTATATAATATATAACTTATATGTGTGTATGTATATATATATAATGTATGTATATATAAGTATATATATAATCTATATGTGTATATACATATAATATATAAAGTCTGTGTGTGTGTGTGTGTGTGTATATATATATATATATATACTCATTATCATGTGTATCTGCGCAATTTCTGATTTGTATAAGTGGTTCAAAATGCAGATATGTATACATACACACCCTCGAGATATATATATATATATATATATATATATATATATATATATATATATATATATATACACACACACACACTCAAGTGAATGTATGCCTGTGTGTAGAAATGTGTTTGTCTGCCTGTACAAGAGAATCCACATTTATCTTATCTCTCTCTCTCTCTCTCTCTCTCTCACATACACACACACACACACACACACACACATATATATATATATATATATGCGAGTTATGTAATTTCTTATATTTAACTGTATCTATCTGTTTACTCATAATCAAACAACATTGTATGTGCATGCTTAAACTACACAATTCTAAATTTCTATCTATGATTGAATGAATAATGTGACATTTTTATTTGTTTCTTTGTTCCTCAATCTGAAACTTCTGCTAGGATCAGAGTGTAGTATCTGTTTACTCTGCCTAGAAACAAAGTGTTACTGTCAAAAAGTTCTACATCAGACCTGTTGTATCTTTTACTCACAGAAATTTGATTAAATATATTATTTGAAAATAAAATTAATACACCACATCTTCTAAACCAAAGATATTAGGAATTTATTATTCTTAGTGGAATGTTATACAATCAAAACATATATTATTAGGTATTATTTATTACTAAACTCTACAGCACTGAAACTATGTAACATATCATTTTATTATTTCTTATGGATTTTTATACACTCAAAACAGATATTATTAGGTATTATTTATTACTAAACTCTACAGCACTGAAACTATGTAACGTCATTTTATTATTTCTTATGGATTTTTATACACTCAAAACAGATATTATTAGGTATTATTTATTACTAAACTCTACAGCACTGAAACTATGTAACATGTCATTTTATTATTTCTTATGGATTTTTATACACTCAAACAGATATTATTAGGTATTATTTATTACTAAACTCTACAGCATTGAAACTATGTAACATGTCATTTTATTATTTCTTATGGGTTTTTATACACTCAAAACAGATATTATTAGGTATTATTTATTACTAAACTCTACAGCACTGAAACTATGTAACATGTCATTTTATTATTTCTTATGGATTTTCATACACTCAAAACAGATATTATTAGGTATTATTTATTACTGATCTCTACAGCATTAAAACTCTATAACCAAAAATATGAATATGTAGCTGTCCAAAAATAAGTAAATCCCTGATAAACATTTATGCAATATTATAAGAAAACATTTTTTTTTTAAATGATGGACCAAGTTCTGTTGATGATACAATATTGATTATAAATAAGTGATGCCTCTAACAATTTTTTATAAAAATTTTCTCTTGAACCAAAGATACCAAGATTTTAGTATTTCTAGTGGAACATTATACAATCAAAACAGATATTATTAGGTATTATTTATTACCAAACTCTAAAGCACTGAAATTCTGTAACCAAAAATATATATATGAAGTAGTCTAAAAATAAGTATATATTAATGCAGTATTATTAGAAAACATTTTTTTTTTTAATGATGGACTAAGTTCAAATGTTGATATAATATTGTCTATAAATAAATAAGTTATACCTGTTTAAGTTTCTTCTAAACCAAAGATGACAGGATTTTATTATTTCTAGTGAAGCGTTATACAATCAAAACATCACATGATATAATTTAAACAGATAAAATTAGATATTATTTATTACCAATCTCTCCAGCACTGAAATTCTCTTTCTGAAATATGATTTTTTTTCTAAACCAAAGATACCAGTATTTTATTATTTTTAGTGAAACATTATACAATCAAAACGGATATTGTTAGGTATCATTTATTACCAAACTCTATATCATTGAATTTCTGTTGGCAAAATATAAATATATAAGTAAAATCAACGGAGTGGCCTATTGTCGGTATCAATAGGCCATTCAGCCAGCTTAACTTTTTATATTCACGTATCTATATCTAATTACAGTATTGCTCATAAATAAATACACCCTTTCTTCTAAACCAAAGATAGCATGATATATTATTTCTAGTGGAACAATTAAAACATATTAAAAAAAATAGACTTTTTCTCTGAATGTTTGAGATGAGGCTTGAAGATTAGTATTATCTGCGTTATTCGGACTATTGTCCCCATCTTCATTGTTATTTGTACAACGTTTCGGCCGATATACCTTCCGGCCTTCTTCAGGTATTTCTTGTCGGACTCGGGAACCTTCTTTTCGAACTCGGGAACTTTCTTGTCCGAGTCCAAGAAGGTTCCTGAGTCCGACAAGAAATACCTGAAGAAGGCTGGAGGGTATATTGTCCGAAACGTTGTACAAATAACAATGAAGATGGGGACAATAGTCCGAATAACATAGATAATACTAAAACGGACTTTGTACAGAACACAATACAGTATTTTCCATAAATAAGATACACCTCTAACAAATTTATATAAAACATTTTCTTCTAAACCAAAGATACTAGGATTTTATTATTTCTATTGAAACATTATAAAATCAAAATGGATATTATTTATTATCAAACTCTACAGCACTGATATTCTGTTACCAAAATCTGAATATATAACAGTCCAAAAATAAGTAACCCCTTATATATATTCATGCAATTTTATTTTTGGTTTCAGAGGTGCTGTAATTTTATCTTTGGTTACAAAGTTTCCATGCTATAGACTTGGGTAATAAATAATACCTAACAATATCTGTTTTCATTGTATAATATCACACTAGGATATAAACAAATCTTGGTATCTTAGGTTTAAAAGAAAATTATCTTTTTATAAAAAAAAAAAATTGATATTATACCATACATACTTACATATACAACTTTCTAAAGACCTAAATTTTAATCTAATTTTTTTTGGGGGGTGGGTGGGGGTGCACTAAACACAAGATTCAAACTAGGCCTAGCCTTGACCAACTATTTACACATACAAAATTTGTATCTTGCATATGGTGTGACCCACAAATATTAGGCTAAATTTTAAATCTCAGAAAGTTGCATGATGTGTGAATGTATATGCTACTTATTAAAGATGATACTGTAAATTTAAATACTAACTGCAGTCAGTCCATTTCTGTAAATTCCAAATTTCTATCTATACATATATAAAGGGCACTTTGTCTGTATGTATATGTGTGTGTATGCACAAGATGCACAAAAACAATTTTAACCCACCAATTTTAACCCACATGTTTATTTTCAAAACATTATCAAAGAACGTAACATTAGCAGAAAGGTTTAGTGAGACTTGTGAAATTGAAGTTTGCCTTTCAAGATATCGTCAATGTTTGGTTTGGAATTGCTACATCCAATCAAGAGAATTGCTTTCAAATATTTATCAATTTCGTTCGATGGGTTGATTTTCACACATTTCAATTTTGAAAAGGCTTGCTCGCATACATAAGTTGTTCCAAACACTCATGCCATACCGGCGGGCCTAATAAAATGCCTTCGTGGGTAGGATCAGACCATCAGGCCGTAGTTTAAATCAAAATTTAAATATCAAAATAGTCATCCATGTAAACGTCTGGATTTTCTTATTTTTCTATTTATTTGACTGACTGATTGATTGATTTTAATGGCATATCAAACGTTCTGGGGTTATATTGTGCCTAGAGGTTAGGGAATCATGTACATTGTACATTTATATTTTTTCTGTTGTTTCTTTGGAGGTTTTTTTTTTATGGCATCAAGTATTCCTCTTAAAACTAATAATTTGAAAACAAATCTATTTGACTCATATATGGGACCCTAACTGCCACTTTGCATCAGAGTAGACCTGGGAGTAATGATAATTAAGGGATATTTCAAACACCCCAGAGCTCCAGAATTGGAAACTCGCCACTAGATGCAATTTAACATCATACCCAAGACACAGAAATTGTAGTAGTAGCAGCAATGTTCAAACAGATCTATTTTACCCAGACCTTAACAGGTACTGTCACTTTGCATTAGAGTAAACCTGGGAGTAATGGCAATTAAGGAGTACTCCATATTCTCCAGATCTTCAGAACTGGAGCCTCAACACCAGATGAAGTTTAGTGTTATAGCAAAGACACTCCTTTTTGGGATCTTGGGGGGTTCCTACCCCTCTACAAAGGATACAGTCAGTATATTCAAAGACAGGGTGATTTGAAATTAGTTTTTCTTTATCCTGGAATGGTCTCCCTGCTAAAACTAAAGAGCCCAGTCTGCCCTACTATTTTTGCCCATACCTTGAGGAAGAAGAGATAAATTCACACCTTTCCCCTGAGCACATAGTTTCTTGTTAAAAGGTGAAGGCTGAGGGTATTAATGTCTTGGTATGACATTAAACTCTATCTGATGGTGAAGTTCCAATTCTGGAGCTCTGGGGAATGTGGAGCACCCCTTCATCACCATTACTCCCCAGTCCACTCTGACCCGGTGTGGTAGTATCTGTTAGGGTCCCATCTATGGGTTAAATAGAAAAAATTAGCATTTAAAAAATATGGTTTTAAAAAATTGAGTACCCATCAAGAATTAATTAAACAAAACAAAATGTCTTTAGCAAAAAATAACCCGAGGTTTGAGCTGGAGTGGTAATACCTGTTAGGGTCCCATCTATGGATTAAATAGAAAATATGAGTATTAACAAAATGTGGTTTTCAAAAAAAATGAGTTTAAAAAAAATTGAATACCCATCAAGAATTAATTAAAAAAAACGAGTTTAGCAAAAAATAACCCGAGGATTGAGCTGTTATGGTAATACCTGTTAGGTCCCATCTACGGGTTAAATAGAAAAAATGAGTATTAAAAAAAATGTGGTTTTTAAAAAATTGAGTACCTATCAAGAATGAATTAACCAAAACAAAATGTCTTTAGCAAAAAATGACCTGAGGGTTGAGCTGGAGCGGTAATACCTGTTAGGGTCCTATCTATGGGTTAAATAGAAAATATGAATATTAAAAAAATGTGGTTTAAAAAAAAATGAGTACCTATTAAGAACGAATTAACAAACACAAAATGTCTTTTTCAAAAATAACCAAGAGTTGAGCTGTAGTGGTAATACCTGTTAGGGTCCCATCTATGGGTTAAATAGAAAATATGAGTATTAAAAAAATGTTTTTTTTTTAAATGTGGTTTAAAAAAAATTGAATACCCATCAAGAATGAATTAACCAAAACGTCTTCAGCATAAAATAACCCAACAAGAGTTGACATGTCATAGAAGCCAACCAACTAATCAACCAAAATATAGTTCCTTATGAGATTGTTTTTTTCGCACACAGTTATATTTTTATTTCTGAGGAATTATTAAATCTTACCTTCTTTTAGATAATAATAATTTTTACTATTTAGTTCTAGCTGGCCAAATTTAAAATATGGAATTGCAAAAATGGTATCGAGTCGGCCAATGTGAGGAAGAGACAAAAGGTTCGAACTGCATGAATGCATTTAACATCGAGGACCTTGCTGACAGGAACTTACTTACACAAAATGACTTCCAGGGCATGCAGTTTTATCAGGCATCAGGTGGGGAGAAGGATACAATGATTTAGGGGTGGGGATATAAAGGGAAAAGTAGCACCAGTGCCTGAAAATAGTTTGAAAAAGCTCTTAATGTCAAGTGAGGAATTTGGCACTACGGCCAAAAAGTTTCTGTTGAGAAAAACTTTTCATTTCCTCTCTCAGTTATATTTGTGGCATTTTTAGATTTAATATAGAAATACCTGAAATAATCGAGATTTCTTAACATTTAGAGAAAGGTCTCTTTTTCTTTGTGTGTTTCTCAGGGTTTTATTTTTATTTATTTTTGTTGATCTGTGTTCTTTTATATATATATATATATATATATATTGAAGAGAGTAAATTGACATTTTATCATTTATCATCAATATTCTGTATATAAATAATTGATTTTGAGATTCTATAATTATAAGTATATAACATATGTGTTTGTGTGTATATATATATATATATATATATATATATATATATGTGTGTGTGTGTGTGTGTGTATGTATGTATGTGCATATGCATGTATGTATATATGCACATGCATATGTGTGTGTGTGTGTGTGTATATATATATTTATGTGTGTGTATCTGTGTCTATATTGTGTGTATAATATATATATATATATATATATATATGTGTGTGTGTGTGTATCTGTGTATATATAATATATATATATATGTGTATGTGTGTGTATCTGTGTCCTATATATATATATGTATATATATATATATGTGTGTGTGTGTGTATCTGTGTCTATATATATGTCTATATATATATATATGTCTATATATATATGTGTGTGTGTCTATATATATGTGTATGTATGTGTCTATATGTGTGTGTGCGACTGTTTTAATGAAAGTACCTCTTATTCTCTTTTATTATTTATGTTGTCATCTTCACATCCGTCAGTCTATCAGACAATTCTTTTCTTATTTTCCTTTTTAACCTCCTACTAAGTTTTCACTAGTAACACTTATTCTCTCTCACTATCTCTACATATCATTCACATACATTTCTTATCTATTCTGTTTACATCAATCCACTATCCATCTCAGTTCATATTCACTTATCTTATTCTATTCACATGCACTTCTTCACTCTGTTCATATTCATTGTCTCTTTATCTTCATCTGTATATATATATATATATATATATATATATAATTTTCAAAGAAAAAATTAACAAACTGTCATCTGTTATAATATTTATTTCGACCATATATATATATATATATATATATATATATATATATATGAAGAAAAGTGGAATATATAATATTGTAAAAATTGAAAAACCACAAGTTTCATTAACAAAAGATGTTTAATAAGCCTATGCTGCAGTGTTTTGGTCTGTTTAGACAGACCTTCATCAGGGCTTTCGTTGGTTTAAGGAAAAAAATAAATATATATATAACTTTCAAAGAAAAAGAAATATTAACAAACCGTCATCTGTTATAATATTTATTTTTTTTTTTTTTTTGATGACGGTTTGTTAAGTATTTCTTTCTTTGTGTCAAAAAAGTATTGAGATTTTTGGTACTTTTTGACACTGTATTCTGAAAAATTAACGTTCCATTCATTCTTTATTTCTGCCTTGGTAAATACAACTTTAAAATCTGTACGTTTTGACACACCTTATATTCTAAAAAAAATTAACTTTATATTTATTGTTCATTCCTATCTTTGTAAATACTGCTTCAATCTCGATACTTTTTTGACACACCTTGTATATATATATATATATATATATATATAAAATTGTGTAAGAAAAGAGTTTAAAAAGTGCTTGATTCTATTGTAGCAGAGTAGGTTTGAAATATAAAATATTAAATTATGGTCCTGTATTATTTATTTACATTACTCAGAGTTTCATGGGTCACCAAAATCATCTGATGGAAAATTGAGCATGCTTATATATTTAAATGCCAAAAAGAAAAAGAAAAATCAAGATAAAACTGCACGAAAAATGTAAATATGCATGTGCAATGAACACAATTCCCTAACCTCAAGACATAACAAAACTTTCGACAGTTTGAAATGCTACTAAATTCAATCATATTTCTATTATTTTTATCATTAAGTCAACATTTTAACCAATCCTTTCTTCAGCTCTCATCAGTTTTATGATCTGATATTTTAGACATTTAAATATATATTTTGGTTCTTTATGACCACTGTATAGCAGTTGATGAACCCTAAGTCTACATTCATTCACTCTTTGAAAACTCTTGTACAATTTGATGATAATTCTCTTCTTTACAAATCATTTTTGATACAACAAAAGATGCAAAGAGTAATGAATGTGGAAAAGTTTGTTGATCTACGTCTGAAATATATGAATGGTTTGAGCCATGGTTTTGAGTCAAGCTCAAAGAATGTTCAACATTAGACGGGTCATTGGCTAATCATATTTGGGATAAAGAATGAAAGAATATAAATTACTTTGTTGACACTGTGGCTGTTTTGGGGTCCCGATATTAAACTGAACATGTACATACAAAGGGACATGTTTCTTTAAAAGAAAAAAATGGATTCACTGGAATTTCTGATACTACTTGCTTTGAATCAAAGATCAAATCTTGGATCAGATATTCTCACAAATAACTGACACAAATAAGCTGGGTTATAAAGAAAAATATATCTATGAGACTATTTTTCTCTTATTCTTCACAATGAGCTTAAGCATACTTATTTATGCAATATGTATATATATGTATATATATATATATGGGGTGGTTGTAGATATAAGTGTTATATTGATGTGTGTTTATATATATATATGTATTATCATGTGTTAGAAAGTGTGTCTATATTGCAAAAGACATCTACAAAGTGTGATAAAAAAGTCAAACAGAAGTTTTTGTGACATTAACGGGCCATTATGTGTCTATGTAGTTATATTTTTAGGGATATGAATGAATATTTCCATATATTTGATTACATATACAATTTTGGGAGATAATAGTCATGTTAATTCATAGATACATGTATAAAAGCTTTTTATCTTCTTCACTATGTGTGTATATATGTATATATAAGCTTTTTCTCTTCTTCACTATGTCGTCTCTCATACATATATATTTATATAAGCTTTTTCTCTTCTTCACTGTGTATGTCTCATACGGTCTCTCTCATATATATATATATATATATATATATAGGTAACATGGACATGGTCTGAAGATGGCATAGACAAAAAACTATCAGTAACCAGGCGCCATTGACACCATGCCCACGCTACCTTAACTTAGATATAAATGCTCTATCCATGATATTGAGCTCTGTTTACTTATAAATCTCATATATATATATATATATATTATATGTCTGTAACCAAAACTATATCACCATTGATGTCACAATTCCCTCAATTATTTTCAACAAAATTAACAACTTATACAATTTTGATTTTTTTAATATACATTTATAAAAGATTTTTTTCTTTTCTTCACGAGTTACCTCCTCTATATATATCTAAGTTAGAATTGCATAGATACATAGTTAATGGCACTTGGTTTGATGATTATATTTACGAGAAACTGACAGTCACCAAGTTTTGTTGATTTTGACTTTGGTTGTCTTAGAAGCATGGAAAAATGTTAAAAATTGAATAAAAATAAAAGTGATGAATATTGTGTTCTTAATCTTATTTATTTTTCTTATATTTCGGGTTACCTTCTCCTTTGTCAAAGATTTCTTTTAGACTGACTGTTCTTTTCTTTAGTGTGACTTGGTGTTGGTCTGACGGTCAGTTGACTGGTTGTCTTTGATGTTGTTTTTTGTGTTGCCCCCTATCTGTGTGGATTCATTGCTCTGTTTTGACGTTTCACTTCTCATCAGTGTGGCTAGACATAGGAACTAACACCGACCAGGAGCTAAACCTGACTTTACGTCTACCCGATCTGTTAACCTCTAGGTCATCACCAGCTGCCATTTAGGAGCGGTATTTTAACTGTTTTAAATACATACATCTGTGTATATACTAATACGATCACCAGAGAGATCAAATCTGTAAACAGATGATCATTGCGTTATGCTGGTGGTGAAAGTTTATTAAAGTTGCTTCTAAAGAGCTCTACCGGGTTACGGGAGCATATAATATATAAATATATATATATATATATATATATATGTTGCATCCCATTGCAACTCCGATCAATCAGCTAGTCACGTCAAGTCCTAGCACCTATATGATTTTCCCAACCCTATTGCCCTTATGGCAAGCCCACAACCCCTTTTTATCATATGGGTGCTAGAAGGCAGTGGCTGTGGGTCTACATGTCCTGGGAATGACGTTAAACTCTATCTGATGGTGAGGTTCTAGTTTTGGAGGTTTGGGGAATGTGGAGCACCCCTTCATCACCATTGCTCCCTGGTCCACTCTGACCCGGAGTGGTAGTACCTGTTAGGGTCCCATCTATTGGTTGAATAGAAAAACATGAGTTTATAAACAAAATTGTATTATCCATTAAGAATTGATTTATTTCAAAACTTTATCGGCATTAAATGACCCACTGAGGTTGATATGCCGTAAAACAAAACAAACCAAACCAAACCATTGCAACTACACCTCATTTGTAATAGTGCTGTGATTTCATTAGTAAGTAGATTTTTATTGGGTGGAGATGGTAGCCCCATACTTTCTGGTTTTTGAATTCAGAGTTTTTCCTTCTCATAGACTGGTTGACTTACTAAGGCTAAATAACTCAGACTCCTCTACTATTTACCCATAGCTGAAGGGAGAAGAGATGGACTCATGCCCTTCCCAATTGCATTAATGCAAAATGAAAAGCAAACTACCTTGCTTGGGATTTGAACTCACTCTTGACAAGTCCATTTCTTATGATGATACCTGTTACGCCATATGTACTTCCATATTTATCTCTCACACTCTTTCTCTCTCTCTCTCTCTCTATATATATATATATATATACACACACATACTTTCATTCACCATATCTAACCATATGGCAAATAATCACACACACACACACACACACACACACACATATATATATATATATATATATATATATATATATATATATTTATAAAGGAAGAGTTGACTTACCGGTGAATTTGGTCACAATGGTTAGTAAGTGTAGAATTCAGAGGGGTAAGTCAGCGATATAACAAATACAAAGTGCTCAATACTAAGTAGAGCACCACACACGTGAAATCAACTGCTATTAATCGGTGTCTCGATTAATTCAGTGGATTTAACCCTGAAGATCCTCATGGTGAAACTTGGGTAGGTTATCTCTTGTACCCATTTTATAATATATATATATATATATAACAATAACTATCACACCATGTGCACTTCCATATATATAAATATATATAAACACACATACTTTTATTTACCATATCTAAGCATATTTTCGATGTGGTAAATAATCACATGTATATATATATATGTATATATATATATAAAATTTTCTCTGTTGGACCCAGAACAACACCTTATATATATATATATATATATAACAATACACATTACACCACGTGCACTTCCATGTACATATATATATTTATATATATATATATATATATATATATACATACATATACACACACACACACACATTCATCATATCTAAGCATTTAGATGTCTTTCATATGGTAAATGATCACACACAAATACATAGATATAAAGTCTCTTTAGTACAAAGGAAAAAAAATAAAATAAAATTACCCGTATGAACTAATAAAAAGTATAGATAGTATAATTTATATATCCTTCTTGTTGTGTTTGCGGACCAATATAGAATGCTAAGTCAACAGAACAATGTCGTTAGTTAAAGCACTGATATTTGTTATGACAGCAGTTAGACAAGGAAAAAAACACAGAAGAAAAAAGAAAGAATAAGTTATCTTTGTCACAGATTGTGAATCTCTGTGTTTTTTTTTTAACCCCTTTGGACAATCAATGAAAAAAAGCAAAAAGATCCCTTAATATCAATCGCTTTCTGTTTTTGTGGGTTAAGAGTAACTTGAAATATCAGATACTTTGATGATCTTACGATCTTTTTGCTTATCTGCATATCTGATTGCAATGCTTTCTATGAGCAGATATACGCAGTGCAATAATTGAGAGATTTACGTTCCTTATGATCATTTCTTTATTTCAATGGTTGATATGTTTCTAGTTGTTACATGCATTCATAAACATTAGACCACTCCAATTGTGATCCAACATCAGAGTATTTCATTTCCTTGTCTTTTTTATTTTTTATCATTCTTGATTATATTTCTATATAAGTGGCCATTTATATGTTTGATATTATTTTATGAAGTTAATATTGTTCTGTGAAAATTTCCATGTTGTTTTATTTATAAAATATTTATTAATTTTACCCTTTCTTGAGCATAGAGCACACTAATTTTGATCCAAGATGGGAGTATTTAATTTTCCTGTCTTCTTTTTTTTTCATTATTATTCTTAATTATATTTCTATATAAGTGGCTATTTATATGTTTGATATTATTTTATGAAGTTCATATTGTTCCATGTTGTTTTATTTATAAAATATTTAATAAATTCATCCGTTGAAGGGCATAGATCTCTCCAATTGTGATCCAAGATCAGAGTATTGAATTTTCTTGTCTATTTTTTAAAATTTTATTTTATTTTATTCTTGATTATATTTCTATATAAGTGGCCATTTATATGTTTGATATTATTTTATGAAGTTAATATTGTTCTGTGAAAATTTCCATGTTGTTTTATTTATAAAATATTTATTAATTTTACCCTTTCTTGAACATGGACTACACTAATTTTGATCCAAGATGGGAGTATTTAATTTTCCTGTCTTCTTTTTTTTTTTTCATTATTATTCTTGATTACATTTCTATATAAGAGGCCAGTTATATGTTTAATATTATTTTATGAATTGTTCCATGTTGTTTTATTTATAAAATATTTAATAAATTCATCCTTTGAAGGGCATAGATCTCTTCAATTGTGATCCAAGATCAGGGTATTGAATTTTCTTCTCACTTTTTAAAAATTTTATTTTATTTTTTATTATTCTTGATTATATTTCTATATAAGCGAACAATTATATGTTTGATATCATTTTATGAAGTGAATATCGTTCTGTGAAAGTTTTCATATAGTTTTATTTAGAAAATATTTAAAACTGTTACATGCATTCAAATCATAGACCACTCCAAATGTGATCCAACATCAGAGTATTTTATTTTCTTGTCTTCTTTTTTCATTCTATGAATTATATTTCTATATAAGTGGCCAATTTTATTATTAATATTATTTTATGAAGTTAATATTATTCTATAAAATTTTCCATTTAGTTTTATCTATAAGATATTTATTAATTTAACCTTTTCAAGGGCATAAACAACTCCAAATGTGATCCAAGATCAGAGTATTTCATTTTCTTGTGTCTTTTTTTCTGTTATTCTTGATTATATTTCTCCATAAGAGGCTAGTTATATGTTTGATATTATTTTATGAAGTTAATATTGTTCTATGTTTATTTATTTATACGATATTTATTAAATTCATCCTCTGAAGGGCATAGAACATTCTAATTGTGATCCAAGATCAGAGTATTTCATTTTCATATCTTCTTGATTATATTTCTATATAAATGGCCAATTTTATATTTAATATTATTTTATGAAGTTAATATCATTCTGTAAAATTTTCCATTTAGTTTTAGCTATAAAATATTTATTAATTTAACCTTTTCAAGAGCACAGACCACTCCAAATGTGATCCAAGATCAGAGTATTTCATTTTCTTGTCTTCTTTTTGTTTTTTATTATCGTTCTTATCAAGTTAATATTGCTCTGTGAAAGTTTTCATATAATTTTATTTACAAAATATTTGTTAATTCAAACCTTTCACAGGCATAGACCACTTTTTTTTTTTGATCCAAGACTGAAGTATTTCTTTCCCCTAGACTGGTGGGCATACTGTCATATAGTACTTAGATAATGAAAATGGAATCCTCTATTTTTCCTATAAATAATGTCTGACAAAACCTTGGAAGAGAGAAACAACAAGATATTACAGGAATTGAATACCCAACAAAAATGAAATAAATAAAACAAAAGGTTAATAATTATGATAGTTCGGACTGTTGTCCTCATCTTTATTGTGTATAAACACAACATTCAGGCCACTATAACCTCAGGCTCAGTTTTAGGTGTTTTTTATTTATTTTTTTAATTACCTTAAAAGAAGTCATCTTCTGACGATTACCCATTATTACCTAGAAGATGACTTATTTTAAGGTAATTAAAAAAATAAATAAAAAAAACCTAAAACTGAGACCGAGGTTACAGTGGCCTGAACATTGTGTTTATACACAATAAAGATGACGACTTTAGAGATTCGTGAAGTGATCAGTATTTAACTGTGTTGCAAGCTGAATCTGTTCTGAGAATCCAGACTTGGTAGGTGGTTTAAATTGTAGGTTGGGCTATTCCACTTGTGTATTTGGGCATGTTCACTTCCTGGATTCTCATTGGCTGCTGGTTTTAAGGTGGACACTCTAATCCATGTATAATGAACATTTGACTGTGTTCAGGCAGATAGTATTCGGTTACGCTCTGTATTTTTCTTTTGTCTGGTGACTGGATGCAGGTCACAGCCTTCCTGTGAAGGTGAGTATGATGTTTAGCCTTCATTTTCCCTTTCTTCACCCCCCCCCCTTTATTGCATCTTTGATGAGAGATTGGTTTCTTTTGGCCTGGTCGATTACAGTCCAAAATATCATAATTATTCATATTAAGCCTCAACTCATTAATACACATAAAAATATGTAAACAAAAGGTTTTCAGCATAAAATAACCCAACAAGGGTTGACATGGCATAAAACCCAACCAATCAACCATAAATAGATGCCTGGTTTGTGCTCTTCTTTTTAAAACTTACAAACTTCATGTGTGCCATATCAGACAAAAAAACTACCTTTCCAAAACAAAAGAAATATTTTTCAAAAAATTGAATACACAACAAAAATGCAGTGAATAAAACAAAAGGTCTTCGGCATTAGATAACCCAATGAGGGTTGACATGCCATAAAGCCCAACCAACCAACCAACCTTAAATAAATGTCTGGTTTGTGCTCTTTTTAAAACAAAGATCTACCATTCCACAACCAAATGAATTTGTGTGCGTACCCTTTTGTCATCATGAGTGATATAAAATTTTCATGGCTTGCTTTTCTGACTGGCTTCAATTTTTGCCACTGCTTCAATCCCCCCTCCCAACTGCCAACTTATCTAATTTCTTTCCATATTACACAGTTTTATTAAAAGAACTCTGTACTTGCACCTATTGATTCTTTATTCTTGTCATCAGACCAGTAACCTTGGCCCCGTATGTTCTTGGCACACTCCAGCGTAGACATCTGAAGATATTTGTGTGTCAAGGCCAGTACATCACTTCTAGGAAAAACTCACCCAGGATATCACTACTCATTCATTGTACACGTTTCAGACATCCTTTTCCCATTCTTTAGTAGTTTTGGGTAATTTCCTTGCTGAAAACATTCAAGTGTTTGTTTCCGACTCAAAAGTTACAAAGATTTGTAGTGGACATTCAGTTGAGAACGTTAGTGAACATCTTTTTTCTTTTTTGCAATACACTGAAATGCTCATCACACATGTCTCAGTGAAAGAATTTTTCTTCTCTAATCTTTTTCATTATTACACACATGGCTTTCTTTCTTTTTTTTACTTTTACTTTCACTTTGAGTTTTTACTTTCACTTTCATTTTCACAAGTTGAAATTCATTGGGTTTGCAATGCAACACTTCAAATATAGCCCAATAGTAAGTTAACTACTTAACCTCTTTTCTTTAAAAATTTCTTTGAATAGCCTTTTGTATTGATCTTGTTTGCAAGTGCTGTTCAACAACTCCTTTGCTATTTAATAATGCTCTGCACATCTGGCTTTAAGTAGATGACAGCCTTAACAAAACTGCTCTTCCCAATATCACTGGGTTTTTTTTTATTCATATCTATCGTAGATTATTTTGTCTGGTCTTTAGAAGCTCTCTCTTAGGGAACTTATAAAAGACATCTCTGTTTACTATTTTTTTTTTATTATCAAGATTTAAAAAAAAATTTAAGCGTTTCTTGAGATTGAAGGAACATTCTGAACAGCATCTTTCAATTTATAGTGTTGAATTTTTGTCTTGTTTACTTTTAAATTCAAGCATCTCATGTAGTGTAATGGTTACCAAGATCGACTAACAGGCTATTGTTAGTGAGTTTGAGTCTCACTGGGCACACCATACTTCTAGTTTTGTAGTAAACAGAGATTGACTTTTCTTGATTTGTTTACGCCTTACATTTAAACTGATATGCACGCCTAATTGATTTAATTATAACTAATTAATTTTCAAATTAGGTATGAATTCAATTAAGCACATATTCTCCCAAAAATTGTCAGCTATCGCCATCTTAAACAGATTGTTTGTGCACTTCATATATATATATATATATATATATATATATATATGTTGAAAGGAAAAATGAATCAAGGAAAGAAGAAAATGTTGAACACGTGTTTCTCTTGCTGTGGAGTGTTTCTCATATAATTTTAAAAAAAAATTATTTTTTCAAACATTTCAATATTCTCTGTATTTTGACCACTTTAACTTCAAATCTCAAACATTTTACTCTGATGAAGGACGTTATTCATTGTATGCTTAAATATTTTATAATTTTCTATCATTATTATTTTATTTCATATTTAAAATAATAATAAATAGAATACATATGTACATGAACAAACTCATGACCGAAACTCGTGTTCATAAATCTATTTTATCCATTCAACATTTTCTTTCCTTTATTTATTTTTCCTTTCAACATATCATCGAATTCATTTCCATTTTCAACTTGTGAGAATATATATACAAGGTGTGTCATGAAGGTATCAAGATTGAAGCTGTTACCTATACAGAAATGAACAATGAATGGAATGTTAATTTTGTCAGAATACAAGGTGTGTCAAAAGTACAAAATATCTTGATACTTTTTTGACACACCTTGTATGTATATATATATATATATATATATATATATACTCGCAAGAATATACGCCATCTGGGTGTAAGTATTTAAGTTTTAATATAACAAAATATATTAAGTTAGAAAGACTAACAAAATTAAATATAAAAATATTACATTTATTATTATTACATTTTAATTGGTTTCTATATAAAATTATTCATAGGATTGATTTTAATACGTTGGAGAATAAAACAATATTAACAGAGATCAATAACACCAAGTAATTATTTATCAAACTCGGTGTTGTTAAATGTTAAAACTTGATACACAACATATATTACTTCCTAACCACTAGGCATGACATAACCCCAGACAGGTTGATATGCCATTAAAATCAACCAACCAACCAACAATTATTAGTACTAGCAAATATATGCACCCTCCGGGTGCAAGTATTTAAGTTTTAACATAATAAAATATCATATTAAATTAGAAAGGCAAATGAAACTGAATAAGAATGCAGAAAAAAAGATTTGGAACAGAGGGGGTATAATTGAAAAATAGAACAACTTTGAAACTAACTCTTCCATCATTTTCCATTACTCCCGTCTTTCATTGGTAAATTTTCCTAATTTAACTACTTAGTTAAAATAGGAAGTAAAGAATAATATTACAGTTATTTGTTCTGTTAATGGATTTATTTTAAGATTTTTCCCCGAGATTTTTGCTCATATTCATTAAGATAAAACCAAACAATTAGAAATCAATAATACTAAGCATATATTTATTAAAATCAAATTTTAAAATTATATAT
This sequence comes from Doryteuthis pealeii, assembly GCA_023376005.1. Classification (NCBI taxonomy): domain Eukaryota; kingdom Metazoa; phylum Mollusca; class Cephalopoda; order Myopsida; family Loliginidae; genus Doryteuthis; species Doryteuthis pealeii. Next base: position 60,942,440 of record CM042161.1, on the reverse strand, counting down.
GCAAATTAGCCTTCTCGTTCACACTGTAAACTACTATTTTGTTTTATATATAAATACACTTGCATGTTATTCGAATGTAGATATGGTCAACAGTATTAATGATGTAAAATAATTTTATTAATAATTGAGGTTTAGATAAAAATAGAATGCGTGGAAAATGTGACGTAAATAACAAAGGGAATTGTGACTTGAGAAGTGATATAGTTTCGGTTACAGACAGAAAAACACACAATCTCCATTATAATAAGATTAGTCCTATGTGATATAGAAATAGCCTCAGGATATGAACTTGAGTCGCTATGTCCATTCCCTATAATAATAATAACCATTACACCATGAGTGCCTCCTCATCATATCTTTGAGAAAGTTTGGCTTTGCTTGCAATAACATTAATACACCGAATCCTTTTGTTTTGCTTCTTTAATATAGATTCTTGAGATCCTATAAAGTTTCCTCCAAGATTCGGTGGCATTATCTCGTATGATCTTGCAGAGTTCCATGTAGACATTGACGATGGATCCCCTGTAATGTGCCCTCTTCGGCTTGTGACATTCATAGTGTATAAGTTTTAGTTTATTGACCATTTGCATTGAATGTCTCACGTTGGCTGACACTTGGGTGTTTGAAGACGGAAAAATCTGGAGAGTCTGTGATGTAAATGTACAGCTTGATTATTTGAAGGATACAAAAAGAAAAAGGGAATTTTAAGTGGATTTAAAAATTAGAAAAAATATATGTCCATAAATTGCATTTTTTTTTCTGTTTATCTATATTCACGTGTGTGTTTATATATATATATATATATATATATATATATATATATATACTTACATCATTGTGTTTATATATATATATACTTACATCATTGTTTATATATATATATATATATATATATATATATACTTACATCATTGTGTTTATATATATATATATATATATATATACTTACATCATTGTGTATATATTATATATATATATATATATATATATATACTTACATATTGTGTTTATATATATATATATATATATATATATACTTACATAATTGTGTTTATATATATATATATATATATACTTACAGTATTGTCTATAAATGACTACACCCCTACCATTTTTTTAATAAAAAGTTGTTTTTTACTTAACCATTTTTTTCTCATTTTTAAATAGATTTGAAAATCAGAAAAAATATATGTCCATAAATTGTATTCTCTCCTGTTTATTTATATCCACACACACACACACACACACACACACACACATAACATATATACATATATATATATATATATATATATATATATATATGTATACACACACACACACAGTATAAAGTATTACCTATAAATAAGTACATCCTTACCAGGTTTTTTTTAATAAGAAGTTAATTTTTTTCTTAACCATTATTTTTTTCATTTTCAAATAGATTAAAAAATCAGACAAAATATAATATGTGTTCATGAATCGCATTCTTTTTCTGTTCATCTATATTCACACACACACACACACACACACACACACACACACACATGTAATCATACAGTATTGCCTATAAATGAGTACACCTAATTATTTCTATTAAAAAGTAAATTTTTTCTTAACCAAAGATACCAGGTCTTTATTATTTTTAGTGGTACATTATGTAGGGTGGGTCAAAATGATCTAACTGGGGGGATAAGGGGGTTCATACCTTTCCCAAGGGTATTAGTCTGAAAGTGAATAATAATAGTGATACTGTAGTTTGAACTCACATTACCCACTACAAATGCATCAGATTATTTGAACTCATCCTATACAATCAAAGATGTTTAGTAAAGTCTGTGTAGAGTGACCTAGTGTCTGTATCAAGCCAAACAGCAAGGGAGTCTATCCTCTTTTTGCTAACACTAAACCAGGGAGATAGTTGAAAAGTACACCAGCAGAAATGTGATAAAAAACAAAATGAAGACAATTTCCAAGAGATGTAAATAATAAAAGTCCCTCATCTCAGATAGCCCTGTCACCTGGGGCTGTAGAATATGCTGACTGCACTTCTGCTGACGGATAAGACCCCCCCCCTCTGTTGGCCGTAGGTGGTTACCCGTGATGCTTAAAAATGGAATCCTGGTGGCTGAGCAGTCCTTGACATGCAACACTCCACTTTGGCCATTACTTAGGCTAGACAGGTGGTTGGAGTGGCCTCTGATCATTCAGCTGGTCATGTCAAGCCTTGGGCACCCATATGATTTTCTTGACCCTATTGTTCTAATGGTAAACCCTCAACCCTTTATCTCCGATCAATCGGCTGGTCACATCAAGCCCTAGCACCTATATGATTTCCCCAACCCTATTGCCCTTACGGCAACCCCCAATCCTCTTTATCATATGGGTGCTAGAAGGAGGTGGCTGAGGGTCTACATGTCCTGGGAATGACGTTAAACTCTCTCTGATGGTGAGGTTCCAGTTTTGGAGGTTTGGGGAATGTGGAGCCCCCCTTCATCACCATTGCTCCCTAGTCCACTCTGACCTGGAGTAGTAGGGTCCCATCTATGGGTTAAATAGAAAAACATGAGTTTATAAACAAAATTGTATTATGCATTGAGAATGAATTTATTTCACAACTTTGTCAGCATTAAATGACCCACTGAGATTGATATGCCGTAAAACAGAACAAACCAAACCAATCAACCCTTTATCATATATGTGTTAGAAGGTGGTGGCTGAGGGTTTTAGTATCGTGGGTATGGGGCTAAAGTATATCTAGTGGTGAGGTTCCAGTTCTAGAGCTTTGGGGACTGTAGAGTACCCCTTCATTGCCATTACTCCCAGATCCAATCTGACCCAAAGTGGTATTACCTGTTCGGGTCCAATCTATGGGTTAGATAGATTTTTAAAAAATGTGCTTAAATAAAATTTGTATACCCAACAAGAATCAATGAAACAAAACCTTTTTCAGCATAAAATAACCCAAGGGTTTGAAATGCCGTAAAATATAACCATCCGACCATTTCAGAAATTTTAATTTGTGAAAAGTATGAATCCAACTATGCTCTTTCCAGCTATGGGTAAATAGTAGGGCAGACTGGGTCCTTTAACCTTAATTAGGCAACCGGTCTAAAAGAAAGAAAACTCTGAATTAAAACCTGTTTAAGAAATTGGGTTATTTCCTATAATTCTAACATGATCAAATGAGAACCACTCTTGACTGATAAATCATTTATTTATTTTCCAATTAAACTAATCCTAACCCTAACCATAACTTCTTTTTTCCTAGTAGATCAATAAATAAATAAATGATTTATCAGTCAAGAGTGGTTCCCCTTTGATCATGTTAGACTTATAAGAAATAACCAGAAATTGACCTTGTGACACATCCTTTATAATCCAGAACTATTCTGCAGTTTCATAATTCAACTGGCTGTTTATCATGTGGTGTATTGGGGGTGATTTTTGCATGAGAGCTGCTTCCAGGCCTTTTTTCATAAGCTGATCTTGTATAAGTTGTTACAGCAGGGATTTATAATTGCTTCAAAACAGATGAGTGTTACCTCCTGTATAGAGACCCACCTGTTTAAGCCCGCAGAGACAACTGCATCCAGCAGTGAAAATATGTTCAATTAAAATTCCACAAATATTGGGGTAGAAGAAGAACCATGTACATGAGTACATACACACACACACACACACATATATATATATATAACTGTATTGATTTTTCAATTGGTATATAGTCAAATTTATGTGTGTGTGTAATATATATATCATATGGTTCCCAACTGGAAGGGAATTATCTCCATGGAGGCCGGGTGGATTTTAGGGCTTCAAGGGGTCACTAGGACCCCTGATTAGGAGATTCAAACTGTTTGAATATTGATCTTTCTATATAACTATAATTTTACAATACATCTTTTGAGATTGGCAAGGTGTGATCAAAAATATTGAGAATTAATTAAATTTTAAAATTTAAATGAAGACGTGCTCATCTGAACAATGTATATAAAAAAGCAATGATTTTACATGAGTCAGTGGCAATTTTTGATACTTTTTGATCAACAACCTTTGGTGAAACACAGGATTGAGCAAGTGCAGTACCTATCTTACTCACTAATCCTAGCTCTGTATACAGTTGAACAACTTCTATAATAAAGTGATGGTGGCAATTCTGAATACATTTTTATCAGCAACTTTTGGTGAAACACAGAATTGTGCAAGTGCAGCACCTTCCATACTCACTAAACCTACCTCTGTACACAGTTGAACCCCTTAAAGTGATGATGTCTAGACTGTTGTCTAGATGAGTCAGTGGCAATTCTGAATATGTTCTGATCATCTACCTTTGGTGAAACACAGGGTTGTGCAAGTGCAGCAGCTTCTATACTTATCAAAGGAAGGGAAAGATAAGAATCCAACTTTTCTCTCTTCAGATATGGGTAAAATATTGGGCAGACTTGGTTCTTTAACCTTAGTTAGGCAACCAGTCTAGGAGAAGGAAAACTGTGAATTCCAACCTGTTAAACTCCACTTAAAAAATGACATTCTGCTCATGTGGAGAGGGGTCAAATGCATACTAAAAGTATTGTCAATATATACACAGGTAAAGCAAGAACTGCTATTGACTGTATATATATTATATATATATATATATTGGCTATATGGAAATCATATCTGATAGAATAAAATGGGAATTCTTTCAAGCTTAAGCCATATCAGTACTAGTCTATGACTGCACCACTTGGACTTTAATGAATCAAAATACACTGTGTAGGGGATTATCTTCCTTTTGCTGGAAGAGTTATCTTCTCGCTGCGTTGCTGTTTGTTCCCACTAGGGGACCTCTGGTATTTAAGCGCGTTCATTCAAACGCTGCTTCCTCTTTTAGCAGGATCTTCTCAAGAACTGCTATGGGCTAGAGTCTATCTACCCCCCTTCTCGGTGGGGCTTTTGCCTCCCCCCTTACATTACTGTAAGTCCTTTTTACAGCATGGACTATCCTTTGGTTCCATGTCTGTACTATTTATATGTTAAGTACATTTGGGTATCTTGTTTATACCTAAATATTGTATATGTATTTACATGTTCTATTCTCCTGTACATTATATATCTTATCGTTTCCATGTGCTGTTATATATATCAAATGTTTTGTCTCACAACGTGTCGGAATTGTATGTTCATTAATTAACATTGAACCTTACAACTGTAAATATAGTTTTATCAGAGAAGAAATTTGAAGAAACACACAGATGTTATTAATTAATGTTGTATTTATTGGCTAATATTGCAATATTTCAATCTGTATAAGTTGATCATCAGATCCAATCTATTATGAAACAAAGAAAACCTATATATAAAAATATAGTTGTAATTACAATCAGACATTTAAGAATTAATTAAATTTTGGCATTAGATAACCCACAAGGAGTTGATTTTCCATTAAATAAATTAACCAAACATGATTCTCTAACCTCGAGGCATGAAATAACCCTAGAAGATTTGACATGTCATTAAAATCAATCAGCTAATCAAATCAAACCAAACCTCTAGTATTGTTGATAAATAAACACTTGGGTAGCATGGTTAGTCTAAACCTAACCCCAACATCTAATACTGGTGATAACACTTTAAAAAAAAATAGATCACTAATCAGGCATGAGCCTATTCTAGTAGTGACCATCCCAAGTGGAGATTTAAGAGGTTTGAATTCAGAACTTTCCTTCTCCTAGACTTGTTGCCTAACCAAGGTTAAAGAGCCCAGTCTGCTCAGCTATTTACCCATAGCTGGAGAGAGAGAGAGAGAGAGTTGTTGGATTTATACCTTTCCCAAGAGTATTAGCGCTATGTGAACTGTAGGTTCATCTAGGATTTGAACCCAGGTCGACGAGTCCATTTCCTATGACATTACACCACGCACCTTGACTTGGGTGGCCTGCTTGCTGCAATGTTTTCTCTATCAAATGTCCCTATCTCATCACCAAACAATGTTTGTGATACTTTTCAATATATGACAAGAGATATTATTCTTATTTACAATAAAAAAAGGAGAGAAAAAATCAATTATTGTGTATTATATAAGATTAGCTTCTATGATTTTTCACAATATATCTATTAGTGATGCTTATATTTAGTAGATCTTTTTACTTACCCCATACAAATAACAGACGGTTAGTCCAGTTTTGGTATTAGTCTCACCTCCACAACTGCTGTCAGCCATCAACTGTGATTCATTGAATTTCAAGTGACAGGTGTGTTTTGCATCTGCTGTGGTATTAGTGTCTCGTATTTTGTACACAATAATTAAAGTTTAAAAAAAAAGAAAAATGGAAGGAAGAAAGAACAAAAATGAAAAAAAGATAGAACGCAACACCCCCCACCAAAAAAAAAAAAATAAAAAATCAAATAAAAAAACAAATAAAAAGACCTAAAACAAAAACATGAAATGTATCTTTTAAATCATGTCTAGAACTCTTTCCTAGTTGACTGTTTTAATGATGTGCATTCTTGCCGTCTCTTTGAGCGAAAGCGAGATTCATCCGCCATGGCTGTCTTCTTTTCCTAACTCAGAGAAACGGTCAATCCATAGGGATTTAGTATATTGATATGACATATGAATATTAGCTGTTATTTTTTTGTTTTGTTGTTGTTGTCTTTGAAAAACAAAAAATTCATCAATTTTTTTTTTTCTGGTTTTAAATCTATTTGATCATTTGTTTTTGTTATTTAAATGAATAAATAACAAAATAAATATAAATAGAATATATTAAAACATATATAAATATAAATATATAAAAAAATATAAATATATATATTATATATACTAGCAAATATATGCACCCTCCGGGTGCAAGTATTTAAGTTTTGATATAATAAAATATCATATTAAATTAGAAAGGCTAATGAAACTGACTAAGAATGCAGATAAAAAGATCTGCAACAGAGGGGGTATAATCGAAAAATAGAACAACTTTGAAACTAACTATTCCATCATTTTCCATTACTCCCCTCTTTCATTGGTAAATTTTCCAATTTAACTATTTAGTTAAAATAGGAATTAAAGGATAATATTACAGTTATTTCTTCTTGTAAATAAATTCTTTTAAGATTTATCCACGAGATTTTTGTTTATATTTCTTGAGATAAAACCAAACAATTAGAAATCAATAATACCAAGCACATATTTATTAAAATAAAATTTTAAATATCAATATGCAAATTAGCCTTCTCGTTCAAACTGTAAATCGCTATTTTGTTGTATATATAAATACAATTGCATGTTATTAGTACGTAGATATGATCAACAGTATTAATAATGTAAAACAATTTTTATTAATAACTGAAGGTTTAAAAGAATGAAATCATGGAGAATTTGACGTAAATAATTAAGGGAATTGTGATTTGAGTAGTAATATAGTTTCAGTTACAGACAGAAAAACACACAATCTCCATTATAATAAGATATATATATAAAATAAATATAAATATATAAAAATATATAAATATAAATAGAATATATTAAAACAAACCAATAAAGTGCTGAGAATAAGTAAAATTTAAAAAATGAGTAAATTAATAATGTTAATAATAAATAATAATAATTAGTAATGTTAGAGATATCATAGAAATAAATAATAATAATTAGTAATGTTAGAGATATCATAGAAATAGATAATAATAATTAGTAATGTAAGAGATATCATAGAAATAAATAATAATAATTAGTAATGTTAGAGATATCATAGAAATAAATAATAATAATTAGTAATGTTAGAGATATCATAGAAATGCTTTGAAGTGTAATCATATCTTTAATGTTTGTATATACATATGCTTCAAGAATAACTTATGAAAAATCAATAATTTTACTTGGTAAAAATCATGAACATTCAATAGTTTGTTCTTCATGTTTTATCTGGAATAAAGGGTAACTGCAAAACATGCTTGGAAAGTTATTTTTCATGAAGATTTTCAACTTATGAATAAAGAATGTTCTGGAAGACTTTCAAATCTATAAAGGTTGGAAGAATGATAGAGCACAAGGAATATGTCAACTTGCTAAAAGATTAAAGATGAATCATTTAACTTTGGTTTCTCTTTTACAGGAATTCTTCATAAACTTGTAAAATGGGTTCCACATGAACGTCTTTTTCTTCTTCCTTTTCTTTGTCCAAATTTGAGTTTTAAGAAAATAGCTTACATTTTCAAATAACTTTTTTCAAGTGTTGAAATCTTAAATTTTTTTATTTTTATTTTTATGATGTGGTCTTCTAGATTTGATTAGAATGAGAATGTGAGGGGGGCCCAAGACTTGTTTTAATTGCCAAATTTTAATCTAGAATATTCAAAATAGACTAGCTTCTCAAATGCGCTGATATTTGTGCTTTTACTGGGAATCAACCTAGTCACTAGATCTGACAAATTCTCCTTTCGTTTCAATAAAATAATCAACGCAATCCGTTGACTAGCCCTATTACTTACAGACAAAGAGCTATCAGCATCACTGACTATTGCAAGCATGAAATCATAAGCGACATTCTCCTGTGGAAACCAACACATGGACATGCTAATGTGGGCCGCCCAGCAAGGACCTTCATTGACCAGATGTGCGAATGCTGGACAGAGGACCTCCCTGGGACAATGAATGATAGAGAAGGTTGACGAGAGATTGTCATGGATATCTGTGCTAATTGCACGACATGATAATAATGATGATGATACTGTTGCATAAAGGACTATCACATGTACGGACTTGTCTAAAGAGACAGGATGTTTTTAGTTGGTTGATAATTGTTAGGATTATTGCTTTGTGTTAACAATAATATTGTCAAACCAGACTACTTCTTTGTATTTAGAGTAAAGACTCACTTTCTCACATTTGGGCTGTTTAGTCTTTTTCTTAGATCAGTTCACAAACCAAAGTTCTCCTCAAAGGTAAGAGCTAACTGACAACCACATTATCATTATACATGCAATTTTGTTTTTGGTTAACGAATTTCAGTGATGTAGAGTTTGTGTTATATACCCTACCTATGAACATTAATGGGTATGTCCCAGTCTTCATATACCCTACCTATGAACATTAATGGGCATGTCCCAGTCTTCATATACCTACTATGAACTTAATGGGCATGTCCCAGTCTTCATATACCTACCTATGACATTAATGGGCATGTCCAGTCTCCATATACCCTACTATGAACATTAATGGGCATGTCCCAGTCTCCATATACCTACCTATGAACATTAATGGCATGTCCAGTCTCCATATACCCTACCTATGATTAATGGCATGTCCCCAGTCTCCATATACCCTACCTATGAACATTAATGGGCATGTCCAGTCTCCATATACCCTACCTATGAACATTATGGGCATGTCCCAGTCCCATATACCCTACCTATGAACATTAATGGGCATGTCCAGTCTCCATATACCCTACCTATGAACATTAATGGCATGTCCCAGTCTCCATATACCCTACCTATGAACATTAATATGTCCCAGTCTCCATATACCCTACTATGAACTTAATGGGCATGTCCCAGTCTCCATATACCCTACCTATGAACATTAATGGCATGTCCCAGTCTCCATATACCCTACCTATGAACATTAATGGGCATGTCCCAGTCTCCATATACCCTACCTATGAACATTAATGGGCATGTCCCAGTCTCCATAATACCTACCTATGAAAATTAATGGCATTCCCATAATACCTACCTATGAACATTAATGGGCATGTCCCAGTCTCCATATACCCTACCTATGAACATTAATGGCATGTCCCAGTCCTCCATATACCCTACCTATGAACATTAATGGGCATGTCCCAGTCTCCATATACCCTACCTATGAACATTAATGGGCATGTCCCAGTCTCAATACCCTACCTATTGAACATTAATGGGCATGTCCCAGTCTCCCATATACCTACCTATGAACATTAATGGGCATGTCCCAGTCTCCATATACCTCCTATGACATTAATGGGCATGTCAGTCTCCATATACCCTACCTATGAACATTAATGGGCATGTCCCAGTCTCCATATACCCTACTATGACATTTGGGCATGTCCCAGTCTCCATATACCCTACCTATGAACATTAATGGCATGTCCCAGTCTCCATATACCCTACCTATGAACATTAATGGGCATGGCTACCTATGAACATTATGGCATGTCCCAGTCTCCATATACCTTCCTATGAACATTAATGGGCATGTCTCCATATCCCTACCTATGAACATTAATGGGCATGTCCCAGTCTCCATATACCCTACCTATGACATTAATGGGCATGTCCCAGTCTCCATATACCCTACCTATGAACATTAATGGGCATGTCCCAGTCTCCATATACCCTACCTATGAACATTAATGGGCAATATCCTATGAACATTAATGGGCATGTCCCAGTCTCCATATACCCTACCTATGAACATTAATGGGCATGTCCCAGTCTCCATATACCACCTATGAACATTAATGGGCATGTCCCAGTCTCCATATACCCTACCTATGAACATTAATGGCATGTCCAGTCTCCATACCCTACCTATGAACATTAATGGGCATGTCCCTCCATATACCCTACCTATGAACATGGCATGTCCACCATATCCCTACCTATGAACATTAATGGGCATGTCCAATCCACATAATATGGGAGTATTATGCTGTACCACACCTACCGTTTGAATTGCCCTTTATGTAAGTAAGTAAAGTCATTGGAGTGGCCTAAAGTTGGTATCAGCCAGACAGTGAGGGAGTAGACCACCTTTTCACTAGCACTAAAACAAGGAGATTGTTTTAGCATCTGAGGTAGGGTGTCACACCTACCATCAGCTCCTCTCTTTACCGCACAGATCCCTGTGTTACTCATGCACTGAGTTGGCAAGGACTGGTACCGAACCCGGAACCTTGTGATTTCTAGGCTGACGCTCTACCGATTGAGCTAAACCGGACCATATAAACGAGGTCAATACCACCGATACCAAATAAACAGGTGCTTTTTACCCTCCCTGCCCCGCCCTACCAATCCCAAGCGTTGCGTCTGCCATATTTATTACGTAGAAATTTTGCCTAAATTAGTAACTTCTTTCTTTGGATTCTGCAAACGAGCAAGACAATGACGACAACTCTAAGGTTGTGATGAGGCGTGATCTTCCTTCCCTTCATCTGCTTCACTGATGCTAATGGGCTGACCAGCGGCGATGGTGGCGGCAGAGAGTACTGATAGCTATCTGTCCGTACATCAGTCTATCCAACCTTCCGTCCGTTCATTCGTCTGTCTGCCCAGCTTTTTTCCACCCTTCTTCCTTTCTCCGCATCTTGACTGTTTTTGCATGCGAATGCCATTTTGTTTTAAACTCACTTTTTGCTTCACTTAGTTCTGTGAACTAATTACTACCTGGATTCCATGTAAACACTGCCCCGAGGATTTAGATACTTTTACCAAAACTCCATACAACTGAATTAGGCTATACAGCTTAACTGTTTAGTAATGTTCTTCTCTTTTTCTTCTTCTTCTACCTTTTTTTTCCTTTCTTTTTCCCTTTATTTTTCTTTCTTTTTTTTCTTTCTTTTTTTTCCATTTTAGTCTTTGAGTCAGTAACCAATTTTTTTTTTCTCTTTTCACAGCCTACTCAATTTTTGCCAATTTCTTAGGCAAAATTCACCTTATTTATTGAAAGGCCCTTATATATATATATATATATATATATATATATATGTGTGTGTGTGTGAGTAAAATATGAAAATGTATCTGACAGTATATAGAAAAAGATTAAAAAAAAATTTTTTTTTTTTTTTTTTTTTTTTTTTTTCAGAATACTTTCTTTCTTTTTAATATATTGAGACCAACCCAATATTTTTACAGATAAGCCATTCCTTTTACATATATATATATATATTATATATATATATATGGAATGACTTACCGGTAAACATATTGGGTTGTCACAATATTTGGTTGTTATAAGTGTTACTCGGTAAGTCAGTGTTATAACAATATAAATGTTCAATACGTAAGTAGAGCAGATTTATATACATACATATACATATATATATATATATATATATTAGTTTGTGTATATATATCTAATTATATGATTATTCTAACTGTGACCCTGTGGGTTTCATGCATTTATCAGGCAGTATAAAAAGATCTTTTTTGAAAAAATGAATAATATGGTCAAAAATTATTTTACGTTGTGATATTAAAAATTTTTTTGACTATATTATTTGTTTTTCAAAAATTCTTTCCATTTGATAGGGAGTCCTGCTAGATCACTTAGGTTAAGCAAAGATGAGCCTATTCAGTACTTAGATGGGTGACCATTTAACCAACAGCAGGTTCTGTAAGCAACCTGATATCAAAATGACTTAATTTGGCATTAGATAAACTAAAAAGGGTTGACATGCCATAAAATAACCAACAAACCCATTTGACAGGTATCATTTTTCATCTTGGTGGGTGCCTACTGCTCTCCAGCCCGGTCGGCTAGGACTTTAGAAAACGCCACCACTGCAAAGAGGTAAGACTCTACCAGTGGGGCCACCTGTTGGTCGCTGGTGGTGACCGGTGATGCTTGAGGATGAAGCCCTGGTGGCTGAGCAATTCATGACATGCAACATTCCCCTTTGGCCCAGGTCACATCAAGCCCTAGCATTTATATGATTGTCCCAACCCTATCGCCCTTATGGTAACCCCTCAACCCTTTTTATCATATATGTGCTAGAAGGCAGTGATTGAGGGTCTTAGTGTTCTGGGTATGACATTAAACTCTATCTGATGGTGAAGTTCCAGTTCTGGAGCTTGTGAAATGTGGTGTACCCCTTCATCACCATTATTCCAAGGTCCACTCTGACTCAGGGTGGTAGTACCTGCTAGGGTCCTGTCTATGGGTTAACTAGAAAAACATAAGTTTAAAAAAATGTTTTTAAAACAAATGAGTTAAAAATCTTGAATACCCATCAAAAATGAATAAAACAAAAATGTCTTCAGCATAAAATGACCCAACAAGGGTTGAAATGCCGTAAAACCCAACTAACCAACTGACAACTTTCTGCTCTTCTCATCAGCTAAGCTGAGTGGGGAAACTTGTTTGATCATTGACTGTCCAACCATGTGGCAGGTAATACTGAGTTACATGGT
>CM042161.1:60904309-60924309 GCA_023376005.1 Doryteuthis pealeii | reverse complement strand
TTATTTTGTTTTAATTGAAGTTAATATGGATATATATATCGGGATGTATTATAATCTCAGTGATTTTGTTATTAATATTAAAAGACCTAAAGTAAAATAAAAATAAAAGGTAAAAGATAATGTATATTTATATATCTATATGTGTGTGTATATATATATATATATATATATAGGTTGGCTGGTTGTTTGTGTTTTACAGCATGTCAACTCATTGGGTCATTTTATGCCGAAGACATTTTTGTTTTATTCATTCTAGATGGGTACTCAATTTTTTTTCAAACATATCTGTTTCTATTTAACTGATAGATGGGACCCTAACAGGTACTACCACTCCGGGTCAGAGTGGACCTGCGAGTAGTGGTGTTGAAGGGGTGGTCCACATTCCCCAGAGCTCCAGACAGCAGATTGGAGGTCCGTAATGACAAAATTGAAAAAAGCTATGGTTAGTGGAATGAGAACAGGATACCCCCATGGACTAAATAAAGGGTTAGGTTCAAAGTTCCGTGATGGCTCCCGATTACGACAAGAAAGTTTCCTGAGTTCGAAAAGAAGGTTCCCGAGTCTGACAAGAAATACCTGAAGAAGGCCGGAGGGCATATCGGCCGAAACGTTGTACAAATAACAATGAAGATGGGGACAATAGTCCGAATAACGCAGATAATACTAATCATCAAGCCTCATCTCAGACATTCAGAGAAATTGAAAAAAGTTATAAAAAATGTAAACAAAATCTAATTCTCCATTGAATTCTCTTTAAAACATGTAAAAATCATTTATCTACACCTTAAGAGAGTCAAATTAACAAAATGATCGTGGTAGGGTTCAACAAAACAATAAAAATTCTTTAGAATTTTGAGAAAAAATGTCTTTTAATAGAAACATTATAATCTTTTATTAAAATCCGTTCCTTTAGGTCTGCTCAATTTCGCGCGGCTTCTACTAAGGGGCATCACAGGAAATTCTTCTAAAAATCATATAAAATAAACTAACAATCCGATTTAATAAAACTTTCGGTATATGAAGCAATAAAAGATGAACTTTTATTGTAAATAAACGTTTATTAAATTGAAAAGGTTAATAATTTTTTTCGTTAGTTTTTGTTTTGCACATTGATCCCCCGTACAAATATCTTGGTAATTTTTTTTTTTTTTTTGTATAAAAATAAATTTACATCTTTGGAAAGATAATTCAATGACGGAACATATGTAAAAAAAAAAAAAAAAAAAAAAAAATACATCGATATTAGGGCGTCTTAAAACGTAAAACTTAATTTTTTTTTTTAATTTGTTAGATTATTTTCTAAGGAATTTTATATGAAAGTTCCTATTGTCTACCTTTTTTCTTTTTTTTTTTTTAAAATTCATAAAATGTAAAATAAATACTTTTTTTTTAGTGTACAGCAGAATCGTATTTATTTAATTAAAGAAAATATTGTATAAAAAATATTTAGCTAAAAATAATGACATAATATAGTACAGACTTTATATTTAAAAAGATATTGAAAATAATGTTTGAATTAAAAATTGTCGTCATTTTTATTAATGGAAGTATATAGGGGACATGATATTCTATTCTTTTTTGTTTTGTTTTTGGAAAACTGTTGTTGTTGCTGCTGAATAATTTCAAATCCGTAAATATCTGTAGAGCTCAAACATTGTTTGTTAGAAGAAATTAATTATTTTTGAAATCAACAATGAAAGGACAAAAAAAATTATTCCATGTATGATCCTCCATAGAAAATTACTTTGGTCTAATTGTTCGCGTCAAGATGCGATAACTATGTCAACAAAGATTAAGAATTTACGGCAATTAAATTTAAAATGCAAAAATTTAGGTTATATGTAACAGATTTTTTTTCTTCTTTTTTTTTTTTAACACATAAACTTAGAATTGTTTTTATATTAAACGTAAGAGAAAACATTAAAAAGATAATTTTCCGTTTTTTATTAACGTTTTAAAATATTTTTTTAGAAATTTTGCGCGCGTGTGAAGAGAGCGCTTTTTGAGCATTCCTACAACTATTGATAAGGCGACATGTTTTTATGAAAAAACGTCTCAAACCTGAAATGTTAATTTTATCGATGTAATATTTTGCGCTATTAATAATTAATTAAAAATTTAAAAAATAATGTTTCAAAAATTCAGGAGAATTTCGTCTTTGAAAATATTTTTTTTTTACTCGTTAAAACTAAAGCTATGTTTACGTGTAGAAATTGCATAACAGTTAGTTAAACATTAGTTCGATAATATATCGTTCCCCCCCATATTTTTGTACATATTTACTAGGTACCACCAAAATACGTCAGGTGATCAGTTTAGGCCATATTGAAAGAAGAAACGTAAATATTTTTAATTTGGAATGCCGACGGTATTAACGCACTTTTTGCATCCACCATCCCATGACCCTCGGTTCGTGGGCGGTCCCAAATTAAAAGAACTTGTGTCATATACCCGCATATTCCAATCACCATATTATAAGCCCGGCCGACAGAATGATGTCACATATTTGGAGAGGAGATGGGCATCGCCGAGTAATTCTTTCTTGATGCGATATCCTGATATGTGATATAAAAATGAAGATATATAATTAATATAACTTGAACAACAATGACGCAAATTTTGACCGTGTAACCATTGAAAGGAAATAAACAAATTAGGCGCATGCGTATTGCGTAATCTTAGACGACCACGATAATTTAAACCATTTTCTTCTTTTTGACCTAAAGTGTTATTTCTAAAAACCGAACGTGTCGGTCTGGCCTGTTCTCCAATCAAATGTTGCAAACATTTTCAAATATGAATCATGAATGGGAAAAAGAAGCTTGTGTAATGAATTAACTGTTGGATGAAGTTCAGAGAAAAATAGGAAAAATGAACACATTGATAGTTCTGTCTGTGTCGGGCCAGGCCGGATCAGCTGATACGGTTGTGATGTTCAGAATTTTAAAGGTGATTAAATGCTGTTTTATTTATTTATTTCATTTATTTATTCTAAATTGCGGTTTGTGCCTGTGTCGAGTGTGCTTCTTCAAAGTCAATAGGGAGGGTTATCAGGTTTGCGGTTACCCTCCCCCTTTTTTTTCATTCATTCCTGTATTCTTTTATATTTTTATTTTTTAGCTTTCTATCTCCCCAACATGAAAGCACAGTAGGCTACACTATAGTAACTCCTCTCTTTGATATTTTTGATACTTATATTAACCACAACTTAAGTAAATGAGGTGTATATTAAGGTTTCTATTGAGGAAAAAATAATAAAAATAAAAATAAAAATTTCGTTTTTTCAACGATATTCATTTAGTGTCTGTTTCTAGTTTAGACTGAACTATTCAGTGGTTGCTAAACTTGATTTTGTCATGGGATCCTTTCATGGTTTTTCAAAATTCGTAGAACCCATACCTGTTCTTTTTTATTTTATTTTATTTTTTTTGGACAACCCCTCAGACGTTTTATATATATATATATATATAATACGTCTGAGGGGTTGTCAAAAAAATATATATATGTATATATTATATATATATATCATATATAATTTGCTTGAAGTCTTATGTTTATATTGGCTTGGCAGTTGGTTTTAAAGGCTATCACAATTGAAAGAAAAATGTGGGAAAATTTTTTAAAATAGTTATTATTTATTTAAAAATAAAATGAATCTATCTCTACACTTTTTTTTCATTCAAGTTACAAAACAAATAAAGACATTTTTTTAATCTTAATATTTTGGGTCAGCTCAGTTGGTAGAGCATTCGGCTAGAAACTTCAAGGTTCTTGGTTCAATACCGGCCCTCGCCAACTCAGCATATGAGTAGCACAGGGATCTGTGTGGTAAAGTGAGGAGCTGATAGTAGGTGTGGTTCTCCACCTTAGATACTAAAATAATCTTCTTGGTCTAGCGCTAACACTTGTACCCAGCTATGGTTAGCAGAATGAGAAGAGGATAACTCCGTGGATTGAATAAAGGGTTGGGTTCAAAGTTCTGTGATGGTTCCTGATTACTAAAAGGCTCCCGAGTCTGACAAGAAATACCTGAAGAAGGCCAGAGGAGCACATCGGCTAAAACGTTGTACAGATAACAAAGATATGGACAATAGTCCGAATAATCCTAATAATACAAATTATCAAGCCTCATCTTAAAAATTCAGAGAAATGAAACAAATATATAAAAAAAGAATTTTCATTAATCTATATATAAATATAGATAAAAGATTTATTTTTAACTCTTTAAATCCTGGGTAATTGGGGTCTCTGCTAGTTAATAATAATTAAAAATTTAATAATTTTGATGAGTATTATCTTCCGTCTTCTAATTGCTTTTGATCACAACATACTCAAGCCATGCTGGCTGAGGCTGTAGAAAAGACTGACTGCATCTCTGCAGAGGGTTACCCCCTGCCTCCGATGGGCACCTGTTGGCCATGGGTGGTGACCCATGATGCTTAGATCCGGAATTCTGGTAGCTGAGCAGTCCATGACATACAACACTCCACTTTAGCCCTTACTTGGGCTAGACGGGTGGTCGGAGAGGCCTGCTCCAATCAATCAGATGGTCATATTAAGCCATAGCATAGCCATAGTCATGTCAAAAACGTCCAAAAGTGGTGTAAAGAGTTTGCAATGACATTGAGGTTCAATGGTTCCTCAATGACATGATAGGCATAACTTTGAGATTACTCTTTAGCTGTTATGACATGGGCACACAAAAACTGCCCCAGGGCCTACAAAAATCCATCGACCAAACTGCCTGTCGTCTGGGGCGTTAGAATGCACCGACTGCACCTCTGCAGATGTGTAAGACTCCCCCAATGGGGCCACCTGTTGGCTGTGGGTGGTGACCTGTGATCCTTAAGGATAGAACTCGTACTCCACTTTAGCCCTTACTTGGGCTAGACGGGTGGTCGGAGAGGCCTTCTCCAATCAATCAGATGGTCATATTAAGCCATAGCACCTATTTTATTGTTCTAACCCTATTGCCCTTATGGCAAACCCCAAACCTTTTTATTGTATATATGCTAGAAGGCAGTGGTTAAGGGTCTTCATGTCCTGGGTATGACATTAAACTGCATTTGTCGTGAAGTTCGAATTCTGGAGCTCTGGTTAGTGTGGAGTACCCCTTCCTTTGCCATTCCACTCTGACACAAAGTAGTAGTACATGTACGGATCCCATCTATGGGTTTAAATAGAAAAAAAGTGCTTAAAAAATCTGAATACCCATCAAGAATAAATAAAACAAAACGTCTTTGTATAAAATAACCCAACAAGGGTTGACAGGCTGTAAAATCCAACATCAGGGGGTTTATTAAAGAAACAGATCTTTGGTGTTTTTTTTTTCTTTTTAGGTAATCTCTTCATTTCCACAACAAGCAAAATCAGTATGCCCTCTGGTGCCATAGTTCTTAACTAAGGGCAGATAATTGATCATATCATCAGTGTTTATTTACTCACCTTTCCACATTATAATACATTTTCATGCAAGATTTTACTCTAGTTATTTAGAAAATATCTCTGCCTTTGGTATTAACTGCAGGTGTCATGGAATACCTAGATCTTCCCTATTAAGTGCCAAGAGAAAGTGTTGTGTGGTTGAAGAGTGGGGCATTGTCTATATGGGGTGAATCTTATTTTTGATGTGAAGAGTATTTTAACTACAAAAATCGGTGCATATCTCATTTGTGCATCCTGGCCTCCTGCCCTAAAAAACGCTCAGTGGTGTCTGCTCAAAATGTGACCCATGCTAGTTATGAACTCCCTAGCTGTTTGAAGATGTTTTTCCAAAAGTTAATGCGATAAGAAAGCGTATTTTACAGCCAACCCCAGATTTTTTATCGACAGGTAAATGTAAATATCCCACCCCCTTTTAAAATATCTTTTTTTTTTTCTATCTTCATTTATTTTAATTCAAAACAACTTTCACAAATTTTTAGATAAATATGGCTAGCACGGGTCACATTTTGAGCAGGCACCGTTTAGCATTTTTTACTACTTGTGCCTGGAGTGCGCAATTTTTTTAATAGTACTTATGTATATAAACACACACACACATATATATATATATATATAGTCATCCACAGACACTGTGTTTCGATGTTTACACCTCATCAGAGTGGCTAGACTTAATAGCTGCTTCTTGCCAAGAGCGAAACCTAACTGAATTTTCATCAGTCCGACACCTTACCTTCGGCTGTCAGTAGCTGTCAGTAAGATGTATGTTACGATCACCAGTGAACTCAAGTTTGTAAACAACAAACCAAGTAATGCCTTTATGCTAAGCATTGAAAGTTTGTTAAAGTCCCTCTAGAGAGCTCTCCTGGGTTTTGTAGCATATAATAGTCAGCCACTGACACCATGTTTCGACTTTACCTCTCATCAGTGTGGCTAGATTTAACAACTACTTCTAGCCGGGAGTGAAATCCAACTGAATTTTCATCAGTCCAACTTCTTACCTCTCTCTCTATATATATGCCTCCTTAAAACTGAAAACTCTTCAAGGGGAAGTAGATAGGAAGAGGATAATGAACAGGCTTTTGTAGTTTAAAACAAGATAATGAACCCTCGGTATGCTTTTTTGATTGCTTTATCACTAAGCTAAGTCTGACATTTATCCTGTGTTTTTTTTTTTTTGTTAAAAAATCTTTTTGAAAGTAACTTTGTATTTTACTGTCAGGCCATTTAAATTAAATATTCTATGAAAAGTGCCTTGTTTGCTTTTAATAAAAGAAAAGAAAAAAAAAACAAGGCCAAGACAAACCACAGGTGATATCGATGTGTGCATGTGTATTTAGTTTCACTTTCGTTTTTGTTTTATTATTTGCTTTTAAGAAACATCTATCCGTTTATCTGTTAATTCATTTAACTATCTTTTTATGCTTACCTCTTTTCTTACCTTTGTACTTATCTACCTATTTAGAATTGTTAATTTAATATTTATCAAGATTTAAATAACAATAGATAAATAAAAAAAAAAAAAGCAAAAGAAAAAAAAGAACATTTAAAAGTTAAAACTCTCCTTTCAGGGTTTAAGACATTTGATCAGATTTAACAACTGTTTCTCTTTTCAAATGCTTCAAGGTATGCAAGATAGCTTTCTGAAGTTCTATAAAAAAATGGCCGATTCTTATCTTCTTGGAAAATGTGTTTATCCCAGATGGAAATATGTTGTACTTTAAGGTAATATATATATATATATATATATATATATATATATATATGTATGTGATTTTTTAAAACTTTTATTTTTGAACCTGCAAAAGTAAAAAAAAAAATTTCTTTGCTTAATTAATGAACTCACTTAAACTGTTTCAGATGTTTGACGTATTCAATAGACTTACTTTACTGCATATTGACTACAAAGTAATTTCATAGGAACATTTTTGAATTTTTAATGAAAAAAGTTAGACTCAAGAATTTGGTCTTTTTTGGTGTTCGAGCAACCTAAAAAAATAACAAAAAAAAGACAATACTGAATTTATTTTAGACATGGTGTTTAATTGATACTAAGTTCATGCAGTTATTGACAACACTGTTGTGTTTGTTGTGCATACATTTTAGACAAGGTATTCAATTAATACTCATAATAATCTCATATTTTGTTTTGCCAGTTGTGCACTCTGACCTTTGCCAAATATCTGTTTTTTAATTTAAAAAAAATTTTACAAGGGTAATCCCAAAAGTAAAGTCTTGAAAGGGTAGGCGACACAGGGAAACTGTTTATGCAGTTATTTGCCACACTGTGGTGTTTGTTGTGCATATGCCTATGCCTGCCCCTGCGCATATTTCGTTGCCACACTCAGTCTTGGGAGTCGTTTCTGATTTAGCTCCCAATTAACGCTACTGCCAATTTGGGTTTATAATGCAAAATGCATTAAATTGATTGAAATTCATTGCCAATTAATGGAAGTGTATGTTGAGTTATGCATGGATGTCAAAAACGTCCAAAAGTGATTTAGGGAATTTTCAATGACAACGAGGTTCAATGGTTCTCAATGACATGGTGGCAAGTTGGTATTACATGGTCATACCTTTGAGATTACCCTTGGCATACAAAAACTGCAACAGGGCATACAAAAATCCATCAACCAAAATGATGATTATGTATTAGAAAAATATACATGTTGAAATGATGTAAACATTATTGACAATAAACAATAAATATTTTTTGATTTCTAAATATTTTGGAGACCTTACCTTTGAGAATACCCTTGAGCTGGTATGACATGGGCATACAAAAATTGTCACTGAAATGACAATTATGTAGAAAAATAGATACATGATTAAACTATAAAATAATGTAAACATCATTGGCAATAAACGTTTCTGTGATTTCTAAATATTTTTGAAAACTTACTTTTGGGATTTTCATTTCATATAGTGCTAATACTTTTTGGAAAGGTATGGATCCAACTAATCTCCTTCCATCTATGGTGTAAATATTAGGGAAGACTGAGCTGTTTAATTTTGGTATGGCAACCAGTCTAGGAGAAGGAAAACTCTGAATTCAATTCAGTTAAATTTGGCTTAAAAAATTTCTTTTGTTGCATCCTGCTCATCTTGAAGGATTGCTTACTGGGTTAAGATATTTGTGTTTCAGGGTTTTCTTTTCTTTTCTGTTGAGTGAATTTTGTCCTTTATATAAAAAAAAAAAAAATGCCCTCCAGCCGGTGTAAAAATAAATTTTTAAAAGATATTGCCTGAGGGAGGTGGGAGAAATTAAATAAGATAAAATGTTTAATATTTAAAAAAAAATTACTTACTTACTTAAAAAGCATCATATTCACTCCATTGAGTTTTTTGTTTTGTTTTATGACACTAAAGAACTCCAAAACATTTCTAAAAATTTGATTTAATTATTCAGACATATCTTTATAGAAAAAATTAAGAATTGTATGAGTAAAATATATTTTGTTTGGATTTCATAAAATTAAATAAGGGGTCAACCTAGTAAAAAAAATATTTCCGCCAATATATTGTTGGAAAAACTATTTTAAAGTTAAATTCATCTAAAAGGTGAATAAATATCATATTTTCCTGAAAATTTGACTCTTAATTGATTTTTCATAGAATTAAAAAAAAAAAAAAAAAAAATTACTGTGATATAAACAGTGATGTTGTTTTGGTTACAGACAAAAAGAGACTGAATCTCCATCATTAATAGATATAGATTAAAACACTTATTTTGATATTGATTATTATATTGTTCTAATGTCTTTTTTTCCTCTTTTATTTTTCATATCCTGGCTGTTCTTTTATTGCCTATCTAGGTAAGTCATGTTGTTTTCAAAAATTTTACACTTTTTTCCTCTTTTCTATTTAAAAGGAATTCTTATTCATTTTTGTTTTGTTTTTAATGTTCAACAAATATGAATGAATTAAGGAAAGACAAACTCATAAGTAGAACACTGGTACATTTTATTACTAACTTTAAAATTGTCTCATGTACAAAAAAGTTTGAGAAAAATTCATTCAAAGCATTCATTATATAACTTACTTCTTAATAGGATTGCTTACTGGGTTAAGATATTTGTGTTTCAGGGTTTTTCTTTTCGTGTTTGTTGAGTGAATTTTGTCTTTTATATAAACAAAAAAAAAAAAAAAAAAAAAACGCCTTCCAGCGGTGTAAAAATATATTTTAAAAAGATATTGCCAGGAAGGCTGGAGAAATTAAATAAGATAAAATGTTTATTATTTTTAAAAAATTACTTACTTACTTAAAAAGCATCATATTAACTCCATTGAGTTTTTTGTTTTATGACACTAAAGACCTCGAAAACATTTCTAAAAATTTGATTTAATTATTCAGACTTATCTTTATAGAAAAATTTGTTTTTAATGTTCAACAAATATGAATGAATTAAGGAAAGACAAACTCATAAGTAGAACACTAGTAAATTTTATTACTAACTCAACAAGCAATTAAAAACTGAATTTAAAATTATCTCATGTACAAAAAGTTTAGAAAAATTCATTCAAAGCATTCATTATATAACTTACTTTTTGAAATATTATTCTCAATGTAAACAAAAAACAATTCACTAATTCTTAGCGATTAAAAATAAAATAGGGTATGTACAAAAAAGTTTTAGAAAAAATTATTCAAAACATTCACGATATAAGTTATGCTTTAAAATATTATTCTCAAAAAACAATTCGCAAATTCTTAGAAAAAAAAAGAAAAGAAATAGGGCATATATCCGATATAAAAAGAAAAAGTGAATGACACCCACATAATATTATTATTTTCAAATTGTTAACTGGATTAGGAACTGAACCATTCAACTTTATTTAATGTAGAGCGGAGCTAACGGCTTCTACCAAAATTGACGCTTAATTCTCAAACCATGACGCATTGGATAAAACTGTTCATCCAACAGGTGTCATGGCTGACCTTTCTCCTCCCTTCACTTCTTGTTTTGGGGGTAAGGTCCCATGGCTAACATGCTAGACTGTAACATTTATAAAAAATATAAAAGTGGAGTGAGGACACCATATTATAGATTCGGAGGGGTCCAATAAAGACTTAATATGCCATTGAACAAATAAATGTATCCCAACTACTTTGGAACCCAATGAGTTCCTGTTCTAATAGGAATCCATGATGATACTGATATTGCTATCCAGGAAGGATTGAAGAATTTTGATAAGTATTCTATAGTTATCTCAATTACAAGAACTAGCAAATATATACATCCTCCGGTTCAAGTATTTAAGTTTTAATGTAATAAAATGTATTAAATTAGAAAGGCTAATGAAACTAAATAAGAATGCAGATAAGAAGATTTGAAACAAATGTGGGGGGGGTATAATCCAAAATAGAACAACTGAAACTTACTCTTCTATCACTCGTGTCTTTCATTGCTAAATTTCCCTAATTTAACTATTTAGTTAAAAGAATAAAATTACAGTTATTTCTTCTTGTAAATGGATTTCTTTTAAGATTTATCCCCCGAGATTTTTGCTCATGTTCATTAAAATAAAATCAAACAATTAGAAATCAATAATACTAAGCACATATTTATCAAAATCAAATTTTTAATATCAATATGCAAATTAACCTTCCCATTCACACTGTAAACCGCTATTTTATTGTATATATAAATACAGTTGCATGTTATTAGTATGTAGATATGGTCAACAGTATTAATAATAAAAAACAATTTTATTAATAATTGAGGTTTAGATAAAAATAAACTCATGGAGAATGTGGCATAAATAACTAAGGGAATTGTGACTTGAGTAGTAATATGGTTTTGGTTACAGACAGAAAAACACACATTCTCCTTATAATAAGATTTGGATGATTAAATGGCACAGCAGAACTAATCAGTTGGCTGAAACAGTTACTTCACTTTGATCCTTAGATCGGGTTATTTATTGGCTACCCACCAAACCAAATGTGATACATTTTATTGTGGGGTGCCATGGGGGCCAAAAAATTACTTAAAATTTTGTCATCATTTCTCTTTGGGGGCACCTCAGGCATTGGGCAATAAACCTAGACCCTGTCCCCCGGGAATCAAGTGAGAAGCTTTTGGAACTGGCACAGATATTACCCTTTGATCTTTGCCCAGGTCCACTAAGCCAAATGAGAATGGTATTGTCTGTTTTTCTATTGATAATGTCTGATGAAAACTCCGAAGAGAGAAACAACAAGATCTCAGAGGACTTGTTAATTCAACCTAGCAATTGCTAATTACTCTGGTGACCTTGTAGCTTTGCTTAGTAAACCTTTTCCTCTATCCCTAATACTCATTTTGTTTCTTCCTATTATTTCTCAGTTTACTCTGATACTGGAGTTACAACACATATTTTTTATTTCATGTTCAGTACCTGAAATACTAATTTCCCATCTATGTGTAAAATAGAAAAAAATGAGTTGAAAAATAAAATAAAAAGTTTTCAAAGATTGTTTAAAGAAAATTTGAATACCTATCAAGAATGAATAAAACAAAACTTCTGCATAAAATAACCCACCAAGGGTTGACATGCTGTAAAATCCAACCAGCATGAAATAGTAATTGGACTGTGTTCAGGTCTTGGTATAAAAAAGTAAAAAGTAAAGTTGTCATTCTCCTCTTCAATAAATAAATAAATATATATATATATATATAGGCTAAAAAACTACTGGTTTTATATATATATATATATACAGGCTAAAAAAACTACTGGTTTTTAAGATCTCAACCATTTGACTCATCTGAGGATTGCATAACCATGAAACTTTAAGTTATGAGTCCAAATCATCCATAATACCATTACTATTGATTATATATATATATATATATATATAGGATAGGAGGGTTAGAGTAGTTTCCGACAGAATGTATATATATCTGTGTGTGTGTATGTCGATGTAGAGAGACAGATGTTAAAGTTTATGTATGTATGTGTGTATAGTAAGTCGTTGGGGTGGTCTAAAGTCGGTATCAGCCAATCAGCGAGGGAGTCTATCCCCTTTTCACTAGTGCTAGACCAAGGAGATAGTTTTTGCATCTAAGATGGAGTGCCACACCTACCATCAGCTCCTTACTTTACCGCACAAATTCCTGTGCTACTCATATGCTGAGTTGGCGAGGGCTGGTATTGAACTAGGAACCTTGTGGTTTCTAGCCGAACGCTCTACCGACTGAGCTAACCCGGTCTTGGTATAAGTCATGATTTTACACACTGATTCTTACTCTTGATGGTTTTTATTCGACAAACTCTGACCTACTAAACATTGCTCATAATCGATTATAATAAGATAATACGATTATAATAAGATAACTGGTGCATAAAATACCTATACAAGGGGACATAAATTAAAACTCCTTAAAAAATCTTGTAAAGCAAATGCAAGACAAAATTATTTTAGCTACAGAGTGGTGAATACATGGAATAAACTACCTTCATCCGTAGTGAATGCCCCATCTCTAAACTTCTTCAAGGCAAAGTTGGATAATCTGTGGAATGATATTAAATATTCTGTGGATTTGAAATGAATATTTATAAGGAACAGCTGACAGGTCTCAGACCTAATATACTAGCTGAAAAGATATTATATTATTATTATTCTTAAAGGTAAACAAGTTCTCACTACACACTCCTCAGATCTCCTTGTTTGTTTGTACATGTTTCTAAAATCAGTAATAGTTCAGCAAAAGTTATTATTTATTAATAATCACTTAAAGGCATCATTCAACAGCCATTAAACTCAATGTCAAGTCATGTTCTATTTATAAACTTTGTTATAATTACTAGCAAATATATGCACCCTCTGGGTGCAAGTATTTAAGTTTTAATATAATAAAATATCATGTTAAATTAGAAAGGCTAATGAAACTGAATAAGAATTCAGATACAAATATTTGGAACAGAGGGGGTATGATTGAAAAATAGAACAACTTTGAAACTAACCATTTTCCATTACTCCCGTCTTTCATTGGTAAATTTTCCTAATTTAACTATTTAGTTAAAATAGGAAGTAAAGAAGAATATTACAGTTATTTCTTCTTGTTAAGGGATTTCTTTTAAGATTTATTGAAGATATTTTTGCTCATATTCAATAAGATAAAACCAAACAATTAGAAATCAATAATACTAAACATATATTTATCAAAATCAATTTTTAAAGATCAATATGCAAATTAGCCTTCCCATTCACACTGTAAACCTCTATTTTGTTGTATATATAAATACAATTGCATGTTATTAGTATGTAGATATGGTCAACAGTGTAAGTAATGTAAAACAATTTTATTAATAACTGAGGTTTAAATAAAAATAAAATCATGGAGAATATGATGTAAATAACGAAAGGAATTGTGACTTGTATAGTTATATAGTTTCGGTTACAGACAGACAAACCACAATCTCCATTATAATAAGATTTACTCTAGCAGGACCTGTGGATATACCACAGTATGATAATTTAATTATTACAACCTACCTTTGATATGTTTACTTAAGAGCTATTGCTAAATAGTTCAATATGTAAAAAGGGTTATTTCCTAGTTGAGTAACATGATATTACAGAGCCCCCAGAAAAAACAGAACCCAAATTATTTATTTATTTTCCCATTAAACTAACCCTACCGCCCCTAACCATACCCCCCTAGTTGAGTAACATAATATTACAGCGTGACCCAGAAAAAACAGAACCCACAAATTTTGTAATAAAACTGTTAATTTAAGTTTAAGTCCAACAAGGGTTAGTGATTAGGGTTTAATGGGAAAATAAATAAATAATTTGGGGTTTTTTTTTATGGGTCACTCGTAATATCATGTTACTCAACTAGGAAATAACCGTAAAAAGTATAATAAACTTGATTTAACTTTCTGTACTAGCAGGACCTGTGGATACCCCAGTATAATGATTTAATTATTACGACCTTTAAAATATTTACTTAAGAGCTATTGCTAAATAGTTCAATATGTAAAAAGTATAATGATCTTGATTTAATTCTCTTTACTAGCAGGACCTGTGGATATACCACAGTATGATGATTTAATTATTACAATGTTTGATATGTTTACTTAAGAGCTATAATAATCTTAATTTAACTCTCTCTCACTATTTTTTTCTTTCCTTCTTTTCATCATCAATTGAAACTGATTAGCGTTATTGTTTTCACTGAATTAAAGATTCAGTTCAAATTCCCTGAAAGTTACAATGACAAAAGACACTTGAAGAAGGCTGAAGGCTACAGTAGCTAAAGTATAGATATATATAATATGCATATATATATATATATATATATATATATATATAGGAGGATTGGTGTAAATCCGACAGAATGTAGTAAAGAATAGATGGAAAAAGTGGACAAAAGAACAACTCAAAAGTCTTTTATTATAAAAGACTGATGAAGTCCTGCTCAAGGCAAGACGAAATATATCTCCTACATCAACTTGTTTGAGTTGTTCTTTTGTCCACTTTTCCCTCTATTCTTTACCACATACACACACACACACACACACACACACACACATATATATATATATATATATATATATATATATATATATATATACTATAGTTTGGGATTGTCACTGTTTCAGCTTTTACTGGAACGGTGTGCCAAATGCAGTATTATTGGTAGAGTGCTCAATATAAAATAGAGCTGTTATATGATATAATAAATAAATATATAAAGGTTTTACATATGTATTTATTTGGTGACAAACATTTTGGTTTCATGCGTCAACAATCGTCAGGTGAACTTGTTTCAAATGCAAGGAAAATCAAAAAATTGCAAAAAATGACAGAAAATTCAATAGACATAGGATTTGTATGATTGGATGAAATGTATATGTATGTATATGGTGATGTTTTGAATGTATACAAATAAATAGATATGTAAAACCTTTATATATTTATTTATTATATATATATATGGAGATGGAGATTTATGCTGTAATGGTTATTGTCGTAGGAAATGGACTCACCCACCAGAACTCAAATCCTAGATGGGGCTGTTTGCTGGTGGGAAAATAGCTGGATTTATACCTTTTCCAAGGGTATTACCACTGTTAAGTAGCTTCAACCAGGATTTGAACTCTGGTTATTGTGTTCATTTCCTACAATGTTAATTATTATGCCACAAGGACCTTAACAGTTTAACAGATTTAAATTCAGAGATTTCCTTCTCCTAGACCGGTTGCTTAACCAAGGTTAAACAGCCCCACCTGCTCTGCTATTTACCCATAGCAGGAGGGAGAATATATTCATACCTTTCCCAAGGATATTAGCACTATGTAAAATCCTAACAGCTTCACTCGGGATTTGAACTCTGGTTACCAAATTAATTTTCTGCAGTGGTAATTGTTATGCTACAAGTGCCTTACTAACACATCCAAGAAGTCCTTTAATAATCTTAGCTTAGTTTGGCAGAGGTCACCCAGTGAGAATCAAACTCACTAACAGTGGTCTGCTAGCCTAGTTTGCTCACAATCAAGTTTGCAGATTCAGAAGGTATCAGGCCCGACTCCAACTCCATCCAAAACCTCTGACTTCGACTCTGCAACCCTGCTCACAATTATACCATAAGCTAGCCTATTATATTTCCTGCTATTATTTATATCTGATTACTTCGTATCAACTGGTTTTGCTACTTGTCTGTTTAATTTAATGTCCATATCTACTTATATATACGCCTATGTGTGTATGTGTATTTGATTCAGCTTCTTAAATGGGCGGAAAGAGTGAATCGTCTGTATCATCAGAATAATAAAAGTGTCATTTTATCTTCTTCATATCACCCATCTAAATTAATCATCAAGCTTTCTTCTTGTTTGGCCCTGTCTCCCACTATTTCTCTCTTACCCTCTTCTCTAATTTCATTATGTCAATCAAATTCCCATTCATTACATAATTAGCAATTAGCATTATTAAGCCAATTAGACATTTTCGTGATTAGGTCTCTTCCAAGTGTTATGTTTCTTGTTAAGGTCACTCTTTTACTTCATTTCACATCTCACTTAGACCTAAAAAAAATTGATAACATGAATTTTAATTTTAATATCATTTAAACAGAATTGCATTCTCTTTCTCCTTCTACATTTAGAATGTGTATATCTATCTATCTCTCTCTCTCTATCTATCTCTATCTCTCTCTCTCTCTCTCTCTCTCTCTATATATATATATATATATATATATATATATATATCAGATCTTAGCCCTGAAGAGCATTAAGCAAAGCTTTTAGTAGGTTTGTCTGACTCATTAGATTTATCTTTATTATTTGCTCTACTTAGGTATTGAGCACTTTTTACTTATTAGCTTTAGTCTCCTGGTGGTTTTGTATGAATATATATATCTTATATGCATATAAATTGTTTTTTCTTTTGGCCAATTGTTGGTACAATTATCTTGGTCTTTTCTTTTTTCAAAAAATTTTTTTCTTCCCGGTTGATGTTTGGTAGTATATTTTTACAATCAAACTATTTGCTGGGTTTTTTCTCACCGTGAGGATTTATCAATAAGTTTGGTATATTAAATTATATATATATATATATATATATAATGTGTGTATATAAATGTATATAATTCATGGATTCCATTCGAATTTTTTAAAAAGTTGGCCAGAAAAGCTCGTTAAGATTGTTAATACTATTGTTAAACAGGAGATGTGCCTTTTGTTTAATTCTACATGGATAAATGAAAGAATGCTGCCCAAATACATACATACATATATATATATATATGTGTGTGTGTGTGTGTTATATATATATATATATATATATATATATAAAGAAAGAGAGAGAGATTCTGTTAATAATCAGTATATATATATATATATATAGGTTCATCCACAGACACGTGTTTCGACTTATATATATATTATTGTGACATTTTTTTATATATTTCTTTTTTTCTCTATTAATAATGTCTGTCATTCTAAAACAAACATTTCTATAAAAGTTACAAGAGAGAATCCTCCTCTGATTTGAACATTCAATCTGAAAATAAACAATAAAAGGTATCTACATTATCGCCTGTGAGTACACACCTACCATTTAAAAAAAATAAAAAGTTAATGTTATCAATGTATTCAACCCAATAAAAACAGTTGTTTCCTTTGAAATTATGTTTTTTTTTTTTTTTTCATTAATTTTCAGAATTTAAACAATTTCAAACATTGCAAAAAAAAACTATTTAAATTTATCTGAAAAAACTTCTTCTCTCCAAACAGCTTTTTATGCTGTCTTTAATGCAACTAATCACTGTTTACAGTTTATTAGCATCTCTGTAAATCTTTGAATGCTTTAAGCCTGTTATTTGGGCCAGAGCAGTATTTTACTATACAGCATAAGCCCCAAATTTCAGGCATGCGGAAATTAAATCAGATACTAATAAAATGAACTTTCACAACTGTTCTTTAATAAAAATGATTGCTCTAACCAAAGCACCTCTACAGAGGAGTAAGACTCCCCCACTGGGGCCACCTGTTGGCCATAGGTGGTGACTTTCTTTTAATAAAATGATTGCTCAAGCCAAAGATTTCAGGGCGCTTCGTGTAGTGCAGTGATGCTGATAGTTTTTTAATTTAGTGCGTCCAGGGATTTGATTTAGCCCCGGGAAATTTGATGAGTCCCAATTCAAGTTTCTTAATAAATTGTAGAGTTTTTATCCATGAACAACTAAAGCCATCTAACCCCTACCTAGTACCCCATACTGTGTAATTCGTTTCCAAGAAAATATTGAAGTGTATTTATAGTTAGCTGAAAATAGTGGGGTAAAGAAAAAAACACTGGGATGCATGGATACAATTTTTATGCGTCCTTTTAGATTGTTATACGTCAGTGATGCAGAACGCATACCTATTAGCATCTCTGGTGGTGTAATGGTTAATAACAAGCTAGACTTGCAAACAATCAATCGTAAGTTAAAGGCTCATTGGGTGCTCCATACATCCGGCCTTGTGCCACAACCAAGCAAAGCTTATTAAATAAAGCATTCCAGACTGATATTTGAATGTGTCTTCTTCTTATCATTTTTTGTGTTAATTTTGTGAACTAGAGTACAGGATGTTGGAGAGCAAAGAGATTTAAAAACTAAATGATTAAGCTTACCCTATTATTTTATGAGGGTGGGCTGAAATGTTCATACAGTGATGTTATATTCAGGGCTGTGGAGTTGGAACACAAAACCTTTGACTCCGACTCCTCTACTTTTGGCACCTCCAACTCTGACTCCTCTTTATGTAATTAAGTGATTATGGCCTACTAATAAATGTAAAACCATGATTTTTATAATCTATGTATAAGGAGTGTGCACTGTATAACTTTACAGACTAAAGTAGGGCCATATAAAGTGTAAATTCAACTGGAGTCAGAGTCGGTATAGTTTTACTGACTCCGACTCCTTAATTGCTTCTGACTCTGACTTTACAGCTCTGGTCATATCTGCTTGATGACTTTTTTAACAAATGGAATCCAAGCTCTGCAATACCGATGGAAGAAGTATGTGGACTGCAAGAGGGACGGAGTTAAAAAGTAAACCTATCTGGTCGCATTCCATGGGAGTATCTTGGTCAGCCTATGAACTTTTCTGCCGACCCTCATATAGTCTTTATTTTTATCCCCTCACAAATCTTCTGATTAATTTTGCAGTAGTTACAGATACTTGGCCCTCTCATGACATAGCCCTCATTTATAAATAAGATATGACCCCTGTTAGGCATACTGTCACAGTTGTTTTGACTTTAACTTGTCATCTTTTCATTTTGGGTCACTGAGGTGGGTCTGCGAGAACAGTGTTTAGACACTTATGTCCTTCACTCTCGCTGCCTCTTCTTTCTATAGCCATGATTCTGATTAAAGCGTGAACTATCAGGCCGAGTTAGAAACCTATTGCGAAACAATTGAATTATCGTTTCCAGTACATTCTGGACAAAGTGCCGCAATTTTCACATTGACGTTATGACTCGATCATTCTCAATCACCCTTTCCATTTCACCCCACCAACTCTTGGCAACTATACCAAAGCCGATATCCCCACCCCCAAAATTTCTTTCTCTTTCACTCACTCTCTCTCTGTCTCTACGGATATTGGTAGGTAAGCTTCTAATGCTTGACTTTCATATTTTTGGCCACTGGCCACCCAGTGTCTCTCTTTCTACCTATCTTCATCACTTTTCCTTTTTGTTCCAACTCACTTGTGGCTCACCACATGAAGTCAAGCCTTACTCTTCACCGGCGACTTATCACACCTGGGTGCTGTTAACTTACACCAATTCCATCTTTGTCTTATTGTCGACTGCATCTTGGGAATATTCACACCTGACGAAAAGCGCCCTGAAATGAAATTTCCGAGATGATACGTCAGGGTGTTCTGACCAGACTGGTGCAAAATGACAGTGCAAACCAATACGCAATTAGGATGAAACCTGCCATTGTTTCAAGTGTCAAAGGAAAATGAGTGTTATATTAGTAGCTATTAGCTGTTGGATGCGAATGCTGACAGACAATATAATCAACCGATCCAATTCAATGGTGTTGGAAGTGGCTTCATATCATGGCATCT
>CM042161.1:60836809-60899309 GCA_023376005.1 Doryteuthis pealeii | reverse complement strand
CACAGTGTTATGTTGAACACAAAATATTTTGTGTCTTCTTCACTTTGTTAGAGAAACTAATAGGAGACTTTTAGTTGTCTTGTAGTTTTCCCCCCCTCCCCCCCATTCTCTAATTAGTACTGCCAGTCTTGAAAGCCATCTTGGAGAAGTGACTGTCTTATATTGGCATCTCTTGGTAAATAATCTCATCAGTGTTTTATCTCTCTCTCTCTCTCTATATTATATATATACATACATGTATATATATATATATATATATATATATATAATGGGTGTATTGGTGAGGAACAGTTGGTAACCAAGTGCCATTGACTTCATGTCCATGCTACTCTAACTTAGATATACATGCTCTGTGATATTGAGCACTTCTTCCAGGCCGTTATCATATCAGTACTGCAGTATGGCTGCACCACCTGGACCCTAACTAAGCGACTAGAGAATAAACTAGATGGGAGCTGCACAAGAATGCTGCAGGTGATCCTGAACAAGACATGGAAACAACACCCTACGAGAAAACAGCTATATGGCCACCTACCACATATCACACAAACCATCAGAGTAAGACGAACAAGACATGCGGGACACTGCTGGAGAAGCAAGGACGAACTCATAAGCGACGTCCTCCTGTGGAAACCAGCACATGGACAAGCCAGTGTGGGCCGACCAGCAAAAACGTACATTGATCAGCTCTGTGAGGATGCAGGATGCTGCATAGAGGACCTCCCGAGAATGATGAGCGATAGGGACGGATGGAGAGAGATTGTCATGGATATCCGTGCTGAAAGCGTGACATGATGATGATGATGATGGTGATATATATATGTATAGTATCCGATTGCCGCTTTAACTTTATTAGTATTATATGTATATGTATATATATATATATATATGTGTGTGTGTGTGTGTGTGTGTGTGTTTAAAAGAAATGGAAATAAATCTGACAGTATGTGAATAATAAGAGTTGAGAAGATGATTTATTCATCTATTATTATACTAAAGCTAAGCAAATCAACTTTTTTTTACTGTTTAGTAATAGATAATATTTCACTGTTTAGTTTAAATAATCTCATCAGTGTTTTATCTCTTTCTCTCTCATATATATATATAATATATATATATATATAGTGATGCTGATAGGTACGCATCATGCGTCCCTGGGGCACAAAAATCTAAAAGGATGCAGTAAAATCATATCCATGCATCCCAGTGTTTTTCTTTTTTCTTCCCTCACCATTTCAAACTAAGTGTAAATAAAAAAAGTAAAAGTAAAGTCGTCTGGGCGGCCTAATGTCGGTATCAGCCAGTCAGCGAGGGAGTCTATCCCCTTTTCAATAGCGCTAGACTAAGGAGATTATATTAGCGTCTAAGGTGGAGCGCCACACCTACCATCAGCTCCTTACTTTACCGCACAGATCCCTGTGCTACTCATACGCTGAGTTGGCGAGGGCGGGTATCGAACTAGGAACCTTGTGGTTTCTAGCCGAACGCTCTACCAACTGAGCTAACCCAGAAATGAATTACACAGGATAAGTTACAAGGTAGGAGTTAGCTTTAATTGTTCCCCTAGATCATAAATAAAAACCCTACAATTTATTAAGAAACTTTAGTTGGGACGCATAAATTTTCCTGTTTTCTC
This sequence comes from Doryteuthis pealeii, assembly GCA_023376005.1. Classification (NCBI taxonomy): domain Eukaryota; kingdom Metazoa; phylum Mollusca; class Cephalopoda; order Myopsida; family Loliginidae; genus Doryteuthis; species Doryteuthis pealeii. Next base: position 60,897,673 of record CM042161.1, on the reverse strand, counting down.
ATTCAAAGCAAATATGTGCATCCCAGGATGTACTAAAAAAAAAGCTATCAGCATCACTGTCTGTGTGTGTGTGTGTGTGTATATATATATATATATATATAATATATATACTAGACAAAATGTGACCCATTGAGCTCTTAGTAGATTATGGGATTAGGGAAAAGTGAGTTTGCAAAGTGAATTGAATTTTTAAAAAAGATATGGCCTGTGAATTAAAAAAAAAAACATTAAGATCATTTTGTAAGATTTCTAAGAAAGGGAACGTTTGACCTAATTTGAATTTATCAAGAGCCAAGATGTTGGCCAGGTTTGCTGCTTATGAAACTTAACATACAAATCTGTTTCAAACTCTCTCTCTCTCCACTCTCACTGAGAAACTAACATATATAACGAGGAGGTAATCAAGATATACATTGAAAGGGGGAAAGTGACAGACAGGATGGGATGTAAGAGATGGGTCATGGTTGGATTGCTGGCGACTAAACTGGCACCCCCATCAGGCATGCCTTGGTTTGTCTGGTGAGGTGGATGTTTGGACACCCAACATCACTAAAGACAAGTGCTGTCAAAGGGCAGATGAGCTCCAGGAGAGCCAGTGGCCATCCACATAGATAGTAGTAGGATTGGGGTACTTACAACTCACATAAATCCCCAACACAACCTGGCCGCCCTGTCGGTGGGGCGTTAGAATGCACCGACTGCACCTCTGTAGAGGGGTAAGACTCCCCCAATGGGGCCATCTGTTTGCCGTGGGTGGCGACCCGTGATGCTTAAGGATAGAACCCAGGTGGATGAGCAATTCATGACTTGCAATATTCCACTTTAGGCTTTACTTGGGCTAGACGGGCAGTCGGAGAGGCCCCCCCTCCGATCAATCGGCTGGCCACATCAAGCCCTAGCACCTATATGATTTTCCCAACCCTATTGCCTTTATGGCAATCCCCAACCTTTTTATCATATGGGTGCTAGAAGGCGGTGGCTGAAGGTCTAAATGTCCTGGGAATGACGTTAAATTCTATCTGATGGTGAGGTTCCAGTTTTGGAGGTTTGGGGAATGTGGAGCACCCCTTCATCACCATTGCTCCCTGGTCCACTCTGACCCGGAGTGGTAGTACCTGTTAGGGTCTCATCTATGGGTTAAATAGAAAACATGAGTTTATAAACAAAATTGTCTTATCCATTAAAAATGAAATTATTTCAAAACTTTGTCGGCATTAAACATTTTTGAACACCAAATTACCAATAGAAATATTCGTCATAAAATAACCCAAGGTGTTGACATGCTATAAAACCCAACCAACCAACCAACCAACAAACCAACACAACCTGGCGCTTGGGTGCAAGCACTGGGGCTTCTGGAGAGGCTTGCCTCTCATGAAGTGACTCAATACCACCTCAATCCACCTCAATACCCCTCCCACTGGATCAACTGCGGGACTGCCTAGGTAGTGGACTGGGGTCTGTGCAGCCTCTTTCCTCTTAGAATATCTTCCGCACAAGTTTTACTTTCATTCCACATTTAGTGGTATGTTCTAGAGCACTGGAAATGCACTGTAGAAACAATGATACTCACCATCGTGAAGAATAAGTTCTACTTAGCTGCTGTAGGCTAACTGACTTCAATATGGCGCTGCAGACAGGATCGTTACTGTCCTTCCAGATCGTCAGTACCAAATCAGGGTCGATGGATCAGGAAGAGTCACCCTCAGGAATCGCCGTTTCTTGAGGAAGTTGGAGGCCAAAGCAAAACCCACTCCAATGCCAAGTGCAATGCCTGAATTTACAAGCCCTGCAAGCAATACTTCATCTATGCATTCCAATCTCCCAACATCTCCCAGAAATGATGCGCATACAGCAATTCGACACCCCACAGTGAGCACTGATACATCAACCTGCCTTCATCCATCGAAAATCCCTCGAGCCTTGTCCAGGTTATTCCCGCATAACAGGACAGGCCTTAAAGAACAGCTCACTCCTCGTAGAGCCTTGCCTGCACGCGGGGGAGGGAGAGGGGAGATGTAGAAACAATGATACTCACCATCGTGAAGAATAAGTTCTACTTAGCTGCTGTAGGCTAACTGACTTCAATAGTGGTATGTTCTAGAGCACTGGGAAATGTGGACTTGTACCCATGGACTTATCTAAGTTGCCGACCAGCAAAACTTAGATTATCAGTTCTGTATGGACACTGGATGCCATGGAGAGGATCTGTCAAGAGTGATAGCCAATAGGACGGATGATGAGGGAGAGTCAAAAAAATACATGCTATCAGTTGACTTGATGATATGTGTGTGTGTTTGTGTTTCTTATTTATCCACAAAAACTTACATCAGCAGCTCTGTGTGGACACTGGATACCATTGGTAAAGACCTGTCAAGAGTTAAAGCCAATAGGATATGGATGATGAGAGAGAGTCAAAAAATATGTGCTATCATATGACTTGATGAGATATGCGTGTGTGTGTGTGTGTGTGTTGTGTTTGGTTATTCATCGCATCAAAAACTTACATTCAGCAGCTCTGTGTGGACACTGGATGCCATGTAGAAGACCTGCAAGAGTGATAGCCAATTGGGACGGATAATGAGAGAGAGTGTCAAAAGAATATGTGCTATCAGCATGACTTGATTGTTGTGTGTGTATGTGTGATTTATCCCATCAAATCTTAGATTCATCAGCTCTGTATGGACACTGGATATACCGTGTAGAAGACCTGCCAAGAGTTATAGCCAATAGGGACGGATAATGAGAGAGAGAGTCAAAAGAATGTCTATCAGTATGACTTGATCATGATGTGTTTTTGTGTCTTATTTATCTCATAAAAAACTTACACTCAGCAGTTGTTTGTGGAACTGGATGCTGTGAAAGACCTGCCAAGAGTGATAGCCAATGGGACGATAATAGAGAGTCAAAAGAATATGTGGCTATCAGCATGACTTGATGATGTGTGTATGTGTTCTTATTTATTTCATCAAAACTTACATCAGCAGTCTTTGTGGACACTGGATGCTGTGAGAAGACCTGCCAAGAGTTATAGCCAATAGGGACGGATAATGAGAGAGAGTCAAAAGGATATGTGCTATCAGCATGACTTGTGTGTGTTGTGTTTCTTTATTTTTGTACTGATAATAAAGGGTAAGACTCCCCCCCCCCTAAATGTGTTGTTCAGTGAGTAAATCTGTTCATCAATGCAGAAAATGATTTATGTCGTCCCCATAAACTATGTATATTTCTTTCCGTTTATTTTCATTTGGAACTGGGAGTGTTTCCTCTCAGACTCTAAGGACTGATTCAAAGAACAAAGGCCTGCAGCTATTTTGAGACGGGAGGGCATAGCACAGGTACCCTCTTCCCTTTCTCTGTGGTTCTGTATTGTTTTCTTTTTATTGTGCGCCTTTAGTGTCTTCACCTGTACCCGCCTTTGTAGGGCAAGGAAGGGGAGGGTTGTGGTTGTGGTGACAAGTGCTTGTTGCTCACCTGGACACCTTTATCTCTGTTGTTATTTCAACAAACAAAAAAACAAAAACAAAAGATCTTTTTGTAAGCAGAAACTTTTGATGTATATTCGTAAACAATATAGTGTTTTGTGTGCCTATGTGTTAGGGAAGAAGTATGACTATGTATGTGTATATAATCTTCATATATATAATATCTGTGTGTGTGTGTATGTCTATATGTGATGTAGACAGACAGATGTAAAGTTTATGTGTGTGATATATGTATTATAATATAGTAATTCTCCAAAATCTGGAAAAGAAATCTTCCTTACACATTGAAGTTTTTTTAAAAAACGTGTTGCAGTTGCAAGCTCAATGTGTGCTCTTATTGTGAGAGTTACACAGCAAATTATATAAGTAAAAAATATACAGAAATAGATTCTTTGCATATAGCCTATTTCAGGAAGCCTAGTGTTTAAGGATCCAAATATCAGATACAATGATTGATCCTTAGCACTTGGTCAGGCTTCCTGAAATAGACTAATAAAAGCAGACAAAGATTAAGTCTTCTGATATTTTTTTTTAGTTATATATATTGTATGGTTTTTGTTATGGGTACTGCTTCATTGTTTTTTTTTACAAATAAGGATCAAAAAAATAAAAAAAGCGAGTTTATTTTTTAAAAGCATGAATACTGATTGCGGTATGGTGTTATAACTAGATTAAATATCTTATTAATACTAGTATTATACTATGATACTATACATCTATCATATACTAACATCAAATAATAAGCAAATTATATCATCGGACAACGATAATCAGTGTCTCGAGAAGGAATATGATAAAAGTTTTTGTGTGCGCCACTGAAGAGTGCAAGTGTGCCTCGCGCCGTGTACTATGGAAGTGCTAATGTTTAAGAAACATCTCGACCACCAGATCGATATAAACTATAGATTTAAGTGCAGTCTATTGTCCCTGAATGATGTTTGGAAAGCGGCACGCAAGATACTTTAACAGGCTGTGTGGCACTATACCAGCCTTCGAGCTTTCCTTATGACCCCTTTACCAGCTGCACTTGGTAGATTGGCCTGGCATCTGTATAAGGGTGAACTTCTGGACCACGTAAGATCCCCTAGGCATGATTCTGCAACCACTTGGACCGAGCGTCAGAGCCGAGATACCTTGGACCTCAAATTGAGAATTTCACAGCAGCTAAGAAGGACACCTGCCCAGATAAAGGCACCTGAGAGTCCTATTTTGCACGACATCCAAGCAAATGCCATATCGGCAGTAGAACAGAAAAAAAATGTACAACACCTACATTTCGCAGTTTGTATCCTTTATGACTAATAATGGTCTTTGGGAAAAGTAGACACCTTTTCAATTTGTTGTTATATCACCCCTACATATAGGAAGGGACAGCCTGTCTATTGTTCATCCTTTTGTCTCACTATACAAACTATCTCTGTTAGTTTACAATAATTAGATGACTTTGCATCCCGTACTTATTTTCTTCTTCTTTTTCCAATGATCCATTCTCCTCTTCAATAAATAAAATAAATATTATAGCGCAACTATATATATAGTATTTTATTTCTTAATATATTATACTATATATATATATAAATTAAATAAGTAAGAAATACAAAAAGAAAGACTTAGAGATTAGCTTAAGGTCTTTATTTTTTCAGAGCTAGACAATAGTCAACTCCCGACTCATCAGATGCGAAACAAAGAGAGTTAACTATCTGTCCTAAGCCCCCTGAAATAGACTATAAGGCTAAAATCTCTAAGTCGTTATCTTTAACTTATATATTTGCTCTGTGACTCTAACATTAAGAGCACACATTGAGCTTTCAAACTGCGACTTGTTTTTTTAATAAAACTCTTGTGTCATAAGGAAGATTTCTTCTCTGGACTTTTGAATTATATATAATATATATATATATATATAGGCTAAAAAACTACTGGTTTTTAAATCTCAACCATTTGACTCATCTGAGGATTGCATAACCATGAAACTTTAAATTATGAGTCCAAATCATCATAATACCCTTACTATTGATTTTATATAATATATATATATATATATATTATATATATATAGGATAGGAGGTTAGAGTAGTGACAGAATGCATATATATCTGTGTGTGTATGTATGTCGATGTAGAGAGACAGATGTTAAAGTTTATGTATGTATTTGTATGTGTGTATAGTAAGTCGTTGGGTGGCCTAAAGTCGGTATCAGCCAATCAGCGAGGGAGTCTATCCCCTTTTCACTAGTGCTAGACCAAGGAGATTGTTGCATCTGAGGTGGAGCGGCACACCTCCCATCATTTTTCTTATATTCTTTACTACATATATATTTAAGAAAAAATGTTGGGTCACCCTTTGAACTCTGTGTAGATAATTGTGATCAGGGAGAAAGTGAAAGCGAATTAATTTTTTAAAAAATAAATGCGACCAGTGAATTAAAAAAAAAAGAAAATTAAAATTATTTTGATAAAATTTGCAATTAAGTGAAAAAACTGATTTGTCTTTTACTTCACATTCTGTCTGTCATTTTCCCCCTCTCTATATATATCTTCATTGACTTATATATGTTAGTCTTCTCTGTTAGTGTAAAGAGAGGGATTTGTATGTTATACATAAACCAGCTGTTAGTTACTGAAACTTAACATACAAATAAAGAGGGAAGGTAAATCTCTCTCTCACGCACTCCAATCTCTCTCTTTAATCTCACAGAGAAAACTAACATATATAATGAGTGGTTAATCAAGATATATATATGTATCAGACAGAATGTGAAGTAAGAGATGGATGAGTTTTTGACTTAATTGCAAATTACAACTAATTAAATCCAAATAAAATGGAATTTTTTTCAAACATAGTCCTAAATAGGAAAAAAGCCTTTAGCAAACAATCATTGATTCACTCAGCTTTAGTAATTAATATATATTATATCTATCTATCTCTCTCTCTCTCTCTCTATATATATATATAATATATATATATATATATATATTATAAGTATCCAAACTGGTAGTAAGGGATGATTCTATATGGGATCTTCAAAATCTCACTGTATAATATATCGCATGTTTTAGTTGGTGCAAATACAAGGATTTTTATGAATCCCTAGAGAGCTCAATGCATAATAATCTATATTTTAGATTAAATACAGAGCAATATTTACCTTTGAAAGAAAGGAAAAACTCAATAAACCGTCATTCTGTAATAAATTTATTTCGACCAAAACTTAAAAGGCTTTTGGAAATTTAAATAAAATTTTCAAAACTCTTAGAGTTCAGTCTCATCAGACAGTCACAGAGAAAATGAATAACCCAAAGAAAATTCACCAGAAAATCCATCAAATGTAGGTGAGACAGCAAATATAAATTTACAATTTCAAGCTAAAAAAGAGTTACAAAGTATCATTAAATTTCCTGTTTAAACAACATATTCAAAAAATGTATGTGTATGATTTTAATATGTAAAAATAGAATGAAAATTTGTCTCTCTCTATATATATATGTGTATATATATATATATATATATATATAAAGAAAAAAAAAGTCGGTATCAGCCAGTCAGCGAGAGAGTCTATCCCCTTTTCAATAGCGCTAGACCAAGGAGATTGTTTTAGCATCTGAGGTAGAGCGCCACACCTACCATCAGCTCCTTACGTTACCGCACAGATCCCTGTGCTACTCATATGCTGAGTTGGCGAGGACCGGTATCGAACTAGGAACCTTGTGGTTTCTAGCCGAACACTCTACCGACTGAGCTAACCCAGCCCGTTATATATATATTGGTAATTTTTCTGAGATGAAATAAAGGAAAATAAATGCTCAATTACAATCAAGTGCTCAAATAATAAATGTATATATATATATATATATACACACACACACATATACGCATACACACAAGTTAAGCTTGCAGGCCGTTGCCCGGGAGTTCATATTTCATAGGTTGCCTTATAAGTCTGGCCTTGCGCCAAACTAACTTAAGCATAGTTAGTATATAGACAGGTGTACCCATAAATCTGTCTGGGTCTTGATATTGGTATGTGTCCACAAAAATATCAAAGTAAATGTACTAATTCACAGATCTCTGCACCTTGTTACAAATGTTCATATCATTATACTTATGTGTGTATATATTTACACATTCTATATATGTATCTAGGTGTGTCTCCCCCCCCCCCACATACACTCTCTCTCTCATATATTCTCAGGTATAGAGAATTGGGGTGTTAGCCTGATGGTTTTACTGCCATGAAAAACAAACAGTATTCAAATTCTCAATGTGGTAGATTTCCTGGAAAAAGTCTTGAGGAATTCACTTTTTCCATCCCCCTGTTATGGGGCTTAGAATACATTAACTGTATCCCCTGTAGGGGGTTAAGAACCTCCTCCCAATGGGTGTCCTCAGTATGTCAACTAAACTGCAGCTGATGGTGAAGCTCCAGTTTGGGAGATCTGGGCTTGGAATATGTGGCCATTACTCCCAGATCCACTATTAGCTAGAATTGTAGTTCCTGTTAGGGTCCCATCTATGGCTCAAATAATCTGGATATTTACCACATACCCCATGTGTATGGGTTAGCACAAGGCCCTATTAATGTGGGACCACGCACAAACTAAAGCTCATGGGTGGCAGATGCAAAAAATGTGTTGATCCTGTTGGCATTCCCCTCAAGGAGGGTGCCTCAGGCACTGGGTAATAAACCCAGCCCTACCCCTTTAAATCAAGGCGGCAGGTGTTACCTGGGGGGAATGGTCCCTTGGAATCAACAATGTTAGCTTGCAAGGTCCAGGGCCAAAGCCACTGGACCCCCGGCTGGGCTGGCTGTGTAAAAATTATTTTATTGGATAAGAATAAATAAAACCATATAACTGTGTGTAAACAAATTATCATTATCATATAAATTATTTATGTTAGGGAAAACTTGAGACCTAAGGATATTATTAGTTACTTGAAACAATACAACTGTGTGCAAACAAAGGCATTTGACTCCATAAATGAAAAGATGGAGCAAATACCACTAGCATATAATCCCCCCAAAGAAACTTACCACTATAATTGTATACCCAAATTGGGTATATAATTGAGCCCTGTTGATATTTAAATATGTATATATATTTACTTTGTTGTAAATTGTTTTATTTTTGAAGTTTCCTCTGGACATACATACACACCAACTGCCCTTTCTATATGTATAGATAGATAATATACCTTTTTTAATAAACTCTGATGAAGCTTCATTCAATATAAGGTGAAATATCAATTGAATTTATCCTGTTTTGTGCTGTTTTATCCACACTTTCATCTATTCTCAACTACATTTTGTTGGATTTATTCAAATCCTCCACTCCTCATATATGAATCTATTATTATACTAAAGCTGAGTGAATCAAGTTTTGGTTCTCTAAGGCTTTTTTCCTATTTAGTTTAATGACACAAAACACATCTCAAAGTATTCTTCAGATTTAGGATTCAATTATGTTTGAAAAAAATTCCATTTTATTTTGTTCTAATTAGTCGTAATTTAAAATTAAGTCAAAAACTGACCCAACCCTCACTTAACTTTCTCCTGTCTGTTTTCCACCTCTCTAATATGTAAGTTCTATCTAGGGAGTTAAGAGATAGAAATGTGTATGAGAGAGAGAGAGAGAGAGAGAGAGAGAGAGAGAGAGAGAGAGAAGCTTTTCAGCAGCCAGTACCAGCAGCCAGAGAGAAGGTCTATCTACTTCCCACGCCTCCAATCTTTCTTTCTCTCAGAGAAGTCTAATGTTTTGTTTTGTTTTATTAATTTCCGGTTGTTTTTTTATTTAAAAAATATAATTTGCTTTGCAAAATAACTTTCTTCCTGATCAGTTTAAAGTTTGTTTTGATATTTGAATTTTGAATGTTGTTTTTACTAAACTTTGAATTTACAAAGCTCAAAAATCTACTCAAAATTTATCGAGGGAGGAAAACATAAAATAATTGTTTAATTTCTAAAAAAAAAAAAATGTAAATAAGATTCTTACACAATATATCTTAAAACTGTTTTCTTGGTTGTAAAAAAAAAAAGAATTAAAATTGAATATCATGTTTTAAAAATTAAAAGTTTATTTTGTAAAATACGGATTTTATGTCATCTTTGGCGACCATGTTTATGATATATTTGAGCAAAATTGGCGGTAAAATAATTTAAAATGTATTAAAAATAAATTACATGTGTAATATTATTTTGCCTTTTTTTTTTTTTTTTTTTACTGATGCTCATTATGTTACTACTTTTCGACTTAGCCAAAATTTGACCTTAAATAATCGATTTAATTAATTCTAATTTGTTTTTAAAATGAAAAGCAGACGACAATTTGGCAGTGCCTATTTTATGCTTATTTTACTGGCCCTGTAAATATTTTTATTTTGAATGCAAGTAATGTTAAAAATAACAACAGATTTGACACAAAAGTTTATTTGTATATGTAGTTCTCCGTACTGGATTGGGTAAGTGTATAGCTGTAGCAAAAAAGTACAACCCTCATTTTTGTGTCTATTCTCAATAAAATCAAACTTATTTGGACAGTTTTGGAAAACTTTAAATTGATGAAATATTATCCTGTGATTTTTTTCAACAATCCAACCCATGCAACGGGTCACATTCTTTCTAGTATGTATATATATATATATATATATATATATATATATACACACACACACACACATTTCTTGTGTATGTGAGATGGTAAGAGTAGATCTATATGAAGATAATAGACTGTCTCTCTATTTCTATCTATCTATCTATCTATTTATCTCTCTCTCTCTCTCTCTCTCTCTCTCTCTATATATATATATATATATATATATATATATGTGTGTGGTGTGTGTCTGTGTCTGCTGTATGTATATATGAATCTTAGGTGTGTGTGAATTTGTTCATTCATCTGTATATTTATATGTGCATATGAGTTCAGATTATATATACATATATGTATACATAAATACACATATATATACAATTTAGCTTGATATATGTATATGTTTATATATCTGTGTGTGTGTGTTTTACACATCTGCAATATTCCTCTACACATACACACGCATACATACATAATCCAAGTGCACTAACCCTGAACTCTTAATGATAATGTCCTCATTTGATGTAGTACTAATTTCTCTCTCTCTCTCTCGTCTATGATTGACATACCCAGGTAACCAACAACCCCACCTTACAAATGAAAATGAAACACCGCCCTCTGTCATAAACCCTCGTTGTCTAAGTGTCCCGACCATTCTACACAAGACTTTGAATGCCTTTTATCTTTCGTTGCTTCTCTCTACCTGCTGGCACTGCATCTATTCCTTGCTCTAATTGTCTTTGGGCTTTTGTGTCTGTCTGTCTGTCTGTCTATGCACTTGCTTTACTTACAGAGCCACTCAGTACATGGGACAAACCCTGAAATGGTCCTGGACCATTGTGGTAGATTTATTTTTTCTTCTGTTTGGCATTAGTGAAGGTTTGATGAACTGAACTCATTGACCTTTTTTTCACTCATTAACCTTGTACCTGCTGAACTAATATGTATCTTTTTTTCTATGATAACATCTGGGTTTTTTTTGTTGAAAATGCTTACATTTGAGGTAACTCATCTCTTCTTTTTTATTTTTATTTCATGCATATCTATAAAGGCGTGTGTGTGTGTGTGTGTATATATGTATGTATATATATATATATATATATATATATATATATCTTATTATAATGGAGATTGTGTGTTTTTCTGTCTGTAACAGAAACTATATTACTACTCAAGTCACAATTCCCTTAGTTATTTACATCACATTCTCCATGATTTTATTTTTATTTAAACCTCAATTATTAATAAAATTGTTTTACATTATTAATAGTTAACCATATCTACATACTAACAACATGCAATTATATTTATATATACAACAAAATAGCGGTTTACAGTGTGAACGGGAAGGCTAATTTGCATATTGATATTAAAAATGTGATTTTAATAAATATGTGCTTAGTATTATTGATTCCTAATTATTTGGTTTTATCTTAATGAATATAAGCAAAAATCTCTTCAATGAATCTTAAATGAAATCCATTAACAAGAAAAAATAACTGTCATTTTATTCTTTACTTCCTATTTCAACTAAATACTTAAATTAGAAAAAATAACAATGAAAGACGAGAGTGATGGAAGAGTAAGTTTCAGTTGTTCTATTTTTCGATTATACTCCCTCTGTTTCAAATCTTTTTATCTGCATTCTTATATAGTTTCATTAGCTTTTCTAATTTAATACGATATTTTATTACATTCAAACTTAAATACTTGCACCCGGAGGGTGCAGATATTTGCAAGTATATATATATATATATATATATATATATATATATATATATATGTGTGTGGTATTTGTTGAATGTAATAAAATATGTATGTGTATATGTGTATATATGTGTGTGTGTGTGTATATATGTGTGTGTATATGTGTGTATATATATGTGTGTGTGTGTGTGTGTGTGTGTGTGTATATATATGTGTGTGTGTGTGTGTGTACATACATAGATATATATATATGTGCATACATTATTTTTTGCTAGTAATAATAATAATAATAATAATAATATAAACATTAAAAAATGGTAACTTTTTGATAACTATCACAAAACCCTGTTTGTCCTTGGCTACCTTGCTGTTAAAAATATTTCACCATTCATTTTCCCCTTGACTCATTGGGAATAAAGAGATGGGTGTGGTTGGTCATTAAATATAAGGTTCATCTGGGAATGTAGATTTGATTTTTAAATATCATGAAAATTATTTAATTAAAGCTCGCTACTAATTACGTTCCCTTATTAAATTCACAGGAAAGGTAGGCCATTGCAGTTGCTAATCACATTGAAATGGAATTGCTGAAATAAGTTCAAATTCTTCTCTCAGTCATTTTTACTGATTTCATGAGGAAAAAAGGGGATTCTATTATATATATATATATATATATATATATATACACACACACACACACACCAACCCCTCCGCACGAGCAGGATGCGACACAAGGTCAATTTCTTAAGCGGAGTTCAACAGGTTTGAATTCAGAGTTTTCCTTCTAGACCGATTGCCTAACCAAGGTTAAAGAGCCCAGTCTGCCCTACTATTTACCCATAGCTGGAGGAAGAGTAGGATTCATACCTTTCCCAAGGGTATTAGCGCTAAATGAAATGCAATTACCACGTTCAGGATTTGAACTTGTGGCGATGAGTCCATTTCCCATGACTTTAACCATTACACCACGCGCTTCCTTCTATTCTATTATATACTCACTTCATATTGGGGTTAAATCCTACTTAATGGACATAAATTCCACCATCGTATGTCACCCCGCCGAAAGAAAAAAAATACTAAAAATCAAGGAATTAACTGAATTTAATGAAATTTTCAGTGTTGATATATTAATAATTAATAAACAATATAATGCACCAGTTATTTTATTTGAAAACTCTTACATTTTTTCAGGTCACTTAACTTTGAACCACGTATATTTGAGGCATAACACAGATTCACAAACATAGGTGGTTCAAAGTTAATTGACCTGAAAAAATGTTAATTTAAAAAAATAGAATAACTGGTGCATTATATATTTTATTCAGGAATATATCACCACTGAAAATTTCATTAAATTCTGGTATTTTTTTTCTTTCAGCGGGGGGACATATGATGGTGGAACTTATGACCATTAAGTAGGATTTAACCCATATCAGGTATATATAAGAATAATGAATAATGAAATTTATTATGTACCGTGCTAAGGTGCATCACAACTCATCAAAGTTTCATGTCTAGTACATAGAATAATGTATTAGTGTCAGGAACATGAATAGCATACAGTAATAATATACATGTATGTGTGCGCATATGAGGGTATCAGGTATAGTGTTGGCAGATTACAGGAAGCATGGAGGCTTTGAAAGATACAGTGTTTCGGCAGCCTACAATGGAAGCAGGCACTTTATCATAAATAAGTAAAATCATCATTTATTGAAGGAATAAAAAACATAAAACAATTTGAAATAGAAACTTAGTTCTGTTCCCCTCAAATAAAATGTTTCAGGCATCTATTAATTATTAATTCAACAATTATTTTGAATATTTTAAACATAAATTTTCCATAAAATCATAGGTATTCATCTATTTGTAAACTTTTTAGTTAACCTGTTGATACTGAAAAAATGACTATTTCTTGTTTGTAAATAATTTTCTTGTAAAACTCTATATGTTAATTAACTTTAAATATATATTAAAATAAAACTATCTATATATAAATATATAATACCGGGATCTATTTATTAAAACTTGTTTTAAAAAACAATAATGGCCGTCTAAGTTTGCATACTCAAATTTTGAGTGTATATAATAAAAGGTTGTTCTTTATTCTAAGTATTGATGATTTTGGGTAATTTGAAGTAAGTGGTGACGTAAGCAGTGACATAGTTTTTATATATTTCATATATATTACTTGCAAAAATAGTGAAACTCCCTCCAGGCGGTGTAAAAATTCATTTTTGAAAGATATTGCCTGGGGTGGTTAGTTAAAAATTCAGTGTCAGAGGTATTGTATCATAAATAAGTAAAATCATAAAATTTATTAAAGGAGTTAAAAAACACTTGGGCTGTGTAAAAATTAATTTTTGAAATCTATTTCCTGGGGAGGGTTAAAAATTCAATGTCAGAAGGTTTGTATCATAAGTAAGCAAAATCATCAAAATTATCAAAGGAATAAAAAACATAAAACAATTAGAAATGGAAACTTAGTTCTGCCCCCCCCCCTCCCAAATAAAATGTTGCATGCATCTATTAATTATTAATTAAATGATTATTTTGAATATTTCAAACATAAATTTTACACAAAATCGCATTTATACATTTGTAAACTTTTAGTTAACTTCTTGTTACTGAATAAAGGACGAGAGCAAAAAATAATTTTAAAAAATGATTACAAATTTCACAAATAATTTTTTCCATTTAAAGTAATACAATTTTTTAATTAATTTTATAGTTTATATATTTAATTTATTACAATGGAAATGATTCAAACATTGAATTATAAGGAACAGCTTTTGTTTATTTTAATAATATTCATTTTTCTTTATTCTCTGTATTGATGATTTTAGTAATTGTGATGTAAGCAGTGACATAGTTTTGGTTATAGACAAATAGACACTGAATCTCCATTATTAATAGATTTTATATTTTCAGCATCATCCATAAATGTACATATATATATATATATATATATATATATATATATATACTGATGATAGCTGTAAGAAGTATGAGGTAAGTTGACTAGAGCCCTCCATTCTGAAGCAACACATGACGGACACCATGGAAACACTTCCTATATTGAACTCTGACCTGTGTGGCAGGGCCAGTATGTCGAGGGTCTCACATGTGACAGGGTATATAAAAAAAAATTTAAAAAATAAATAAATAAAATAAAATAAAAAAACCTGGACCTGTGGGCCATCTGCACTCTCACAACTGCTCACAACTGAACTACTTGTAGAAATGGCCTTATTCTGTCAAGAAGCGGCAATCATATATATATATATATATAATATATATATATATATGGTGTTGCCCATAAATAAGTATGTCTCTTATAATTTCTTATAAAAAGTTAATTTAAAAAAAAAATGCCAACATACCAAGATTTTATTATTTCTTGTGGAATCAAAATGGATATCATTAGGTATTATTTAGTACCAAACTCTATAGCATGGAAACTTAGTAACCAAAAATAAAACTGCATAAATATATTTAAGACGTTTACTTATTTTTGAAAAGCTACATATTCATATTTTTGGATATACAGTTTCAATGCTGTAAAGTTCGGTCATAAATAATACCTAATTATATCCATTTTCAGTCTATAATTTTCCACTAGAAGTAATAAAATTTTGATATCTTCAGAATCTTCAGAAGAAAATGGATTTCTTTATAAAAAAATTGTTAAATGTTAATTTATCTATAGGTATATACATACATATATATATATATTAGTTAATGAGGTAAATGTGCAGGCTGCCTCATCAAATATCATAGTTACAAAGGGAGAAAGACATAGGCACCTTTAATTAGTAACACTGGAATGTAAGAGAGGATTAAGTTCCGTCAGGTCATAAAACATCAGCGATAGTAGAATGGTTCTAACATGACTGAATTAGTCACAAGATAAAACAAGAAAACATTACTACAAATTATACAACAGTAAAAATATGGAAGTTCACCCTAAAAGAACTTGGGTCAACGTGTCCCTTTCCTACGACTCTAACGAATACACCACGGACTCCAACTAGTTTCACAATCCCTCTTGTCATGCGATTAATATCAAGTCTTCCTTCAAATTTTACAAGGAGATTGATTAAAATAATATTACAAAGAAAAAATAATATTTTAACTCTTTCACTTACAGGGGTGATTTTTAGTTAAATTTTAAGCAAACTACGAATACCCCCAAAAAAACATACATTATATATACTAGCAAATATATGCACCCTCTGTGTGCAAGTATTCAAGTTTTAATATAATAAGATATCATGTTAAATTAGAAAGGCTAATGAAACTAATGTAAATAACAAAGGGAATTGTGACTTGAATGGTAATATAGTTTCGGTTACAGACATACAAACCCACAATCTCCATTATAATAAGATATATATATATATATATATATATTATATATATATATGTGTTGTGTATGTGTAGAGTGAAGGATATATATATATATATATATATATATATATATAATATATATATATATATATTGCAAAAAAAAAAAAAAAAAAATATTGCAAAACTTTTGACTCAACCATGTAATTATTGTAAATTTAGACTCCAGATATTAGTTGAATTTTTTCACTATGAGGACTTGAAATTCTTTTTTTGGTAACCATGACTCAAAGGATCTTAAGAGGGTGGGTGTGGCTCGCTATTAACTAATATGGTTGCATGTGAGAAAGTTGCAAAATTACTTTCTTTGCTTCATCCTGTGATTAGGCCAAAAACATGAAAAGAGACACATAGCAATTAAGTCATCCTCAAATTTTTTTTTTTTTTTACCCAGAATTCCTTCTCCTCCATTTACCACCCTCACCCCTCCCCAACTTTCTCGTCCATCTTAAATGCTTGGTGACCTTACTTAATTGAAACATCAGGGTTCTCTTTTTTTGCAAGCATATTGCAAGCATATTTCCTTTTAATAGCTGTCTTTGCTTGGTTTATGTTTTATTCAGTGTTGATTTCTTTTTTTTTGTACTTTCTTTTTTTTTTTTTGTTGAATGAACTAGAAGTATGAATGACATTGAAAATTTCTTTTTCTTTTTTTGTCTGAAATGTAGAGTAACTGTGTTTATAGAACTGTGAATAAACTATCAAGGGAGATAAATCTTGTGTTATATTACTTTTGGTGATTCATCTCTCTCAGAAAATTGAATTTATCAAAGTTCTGCAGAAACATTTGATATCATTTTTAATTATAAAATTGTGCAAAAATCTGATGCAAAATATCATATATATATATATATATATATATATATATATATATATATATATATACATATATGAAGGAATGACTTACCAGTGAAAATATTGGGTTGGTCCCAATATTAGGTTGGTACAAGTTGTACCTGGATAAGTCAGTGTTATAACAAATATAAAGTGCTCAATACGTAAGTAGAGCAGATTTATTATATAGTGTGTACAGAAATAACCTACTCGAGTTTCACCATAAGGATCTTCAGGATTAAATCCACTGAAATAATCAAGATATTGATCAATCACAGCTAACCGCAGGATCCTGCGTTAGCTGTAATTGATCAATAGCTTGATTAATTCAGTGGATTTAACCCTGAAGATCCTTATGGTGAAACTCGAGTAGGTTATTTCTGTACATACTATATAATATATATGTATATGTATGAACAAGTTTTATATATATATATATATATATATATATATATAAAGAATTTTTTTTTTTTAAAGTGTGCTCGACATAGGCCAGTAGAGCTGGATGGAATGTAAAAAAATTGCATCCTTAGACATGGTCAGATAATGATACAATTTTTTTTTTTTTTAATCATTTTCAAAAAATCTTTCACTGCCTGATGATTGCACTGCTTAAATAATTAATTTTGGAAAGCATGAAATCAATGGTAGCAGACTTGTTCCCATACAAATAAATATATACTAAATATTTATATTTATAATTTATCTATCTATCTATATTTAAGTTATGGTAATGTGGATATGGTGTCAACTGCAACTGGTTACTGACATTTTCTTGCCTATGCGATTTTCAGACCAACTGAAAGACAGTTAGTCTGAAAATTGCATAAGTGAAAAACTGTCAGTAACTAGGCACAGTTGAATCCATGTCCACACTACCATAATTTAAATATGTGTTATATCAATGATATTGACCACTATTTACTTATAAATATAGCACCCATATTATCTATATAATGTCATGTATATATATATATATATATATATATATATATATATAATGTTTTTCTGGTTCCAACGGGAGAAAATTCAATATTTTATAAAAAAGGAAGGTCCGCAAAATGTATTTTGTTCTCAGAAAAAATTTTTTAATTCTTTTTGTTTTACATAGTATGAGATGGTCACTGTTTCAGCTTTTGCTGGAATGGCGTACCAAAGGTAGTATTATTGTTAGAGTGCTTAATATAAAATAGAGCTGTTATATAAACATATATATAAGCATGAAACCGATATGGTCGTGAATGTTCCTTTGTCACCTAATAAATAGATATGTAAAACCTTTATATATTTATCTTATTATATATATATATATATATATATATATATATATATATTATGGACTCTCATCGATTTTGACGCATGAGGGTTCATACAATGAACAACCCACACAGTGATTTGTTTATAGTGGTGAAGGCTTGTGTTGGACCATCCGCACTTTTTGGCACAGTCGATATGAAAGAATTGGTGCACGAATGCCACATGCCCAATCAACGACTTACCTCAGGAATTTTGAATTCAGAGTTTTCCCTCTCCTAGACTGGTTACCTACCCAAGGCTGAAGAGCACAGTCTGCCCTACTATTTTACCCATAGCTGGAGGGAGAATATATGGATTCATACTTTCCCAAGGGTATTAGCGCTATGTGAAAATGCAAACAGCCTTGTCTTATATATATATATATATATATATATATATATATATAATCTAATATACCAAACTTGTTGGTAAATCCTCGCGGTGAGAAAAAACCCAGCAAATAGTTTGATTGTAAAAATATACTACCAAACATCAACCGGGAAGAAAAAAATTTTTTGAAAAAAGAAAAGACCAAGATAATCGTACCAACAAAAAATAATCTATTAGTACAATATTTTGGTCAAAAGAAAAAACATTTTATATGCATATATATATATATATAAGATATATATATTCATACAAAACCGCCAGGAGACTAAAGCTAATAAGTAAAAAGTGCTCAATACCTAAGTAGAGCAAATAATAAAGATAAATCAAATGATTCAGACGAACCCACTAAAAGTTTCACTTAATGCTCTTCAGGGCTAAGAGTCAGATCTTAGCCCTGAAGAGAATTAAGCGAAACTTTTAGTAGGTTCGTCTGACTCATTTGATTTATCTTTTTATATTATATATATATATATATATATATATATATATCTTATTATAATGGAGATTGTGTGTTTTTCTGTCTGTAACCGAAACTATATTACTAATCGAGTCACAATTAACATAGTTATTTACATCACATTCTCCATGATTTTATTTATATTTAGCCCTCAATTATTAATAAAATTGCTTCGCCTTTTTATTAGTGTTGTCCATATCTACATAGTAATAACATGCAATTGTATTTATATATACCAAAAATAGCGGTTTGCAGTGTGAATGTGAAGGCTAATTTGCATATTGATATTAAGAATTTGATTTTAATAAATATATGCTTAATATTTCTAATTGTTTGGTTTTATTTTAATAATATAAGCAAAAATCTCTTCAATGAATCTTAAATGAAATCCATTAACAAGAAAAAATAACTGTCATTTTATTCTTTATTTCCTAATTTAACTAAATAGTTAAATAAGTAAAATTCAGCAATGAAAGACGGGAGTGATGGAAGAGTAAGTTTCATTTCTATTTTTCTATTATACCCCCACTCTGTTACATATCTTTTTGTCTGCCTCTAATTTAATACGATATTTCATTACATTAAAACTTAAATACTTGCACCCGGAGGGTGCATATATTTGCTAGTATATATATATTATATATATATATATATATATATATATATAAGGGTATGTGAAAATGCACACAGCCTTGTCTTATATATATAATATATATATATATATAATATATATATATATTATATACTTTCAAAGAAAGAAAAACTTAACAACTCCTCATCATCCTGTTATAATTTTATTTCAACCAAAAACTCAAAAAATGAGTCTAGTGTCATCAGACGGGTTTTTACAAATAAAGGGAATTTCAAAGAAAATATATCACCAGAAATAAAATCTTCTCATGTGCTCCCATAAGAAAAACTATGACAACCACAATAACAAATTTGAATTCTAGGCATGTCAAAAAAAAAAAAAGAAAAACATACATTATATATATATATATATATATATATATATATCAAATTATGTGAAGAAAGGAAGTGAATCTGACGGTATGTAGTATATTAAGAAAAATGAAAAAACACAGGTTTAAATGGGTTAAGTGGTGAGTTTATTGGCTGATGCTGCAGTGTTTCGATCTATTGATTAAAAGAAAAGGGATTCAATGTATAACTTTGCTTCCTGTTTGTCAGTCTTCTTCCAAAACGTATAAATAAAAAATAAAAAATGAATATAATTTTTTAAATTTTTTTAATAAGTTGTATCTAGACATTTCTAATATACATATATATAATTTGATATGTACTATATTAAGAAAAATGAAAAAACACAGGTTTAAATGGGTTAAGTGGTGAGTTTATTGGCCGACGCTGCAGTGTTTCGATCTATTGATTAGATCATCTTCAGGGCATAAGATAAGAAATTATTTATCACAGAATAACGAGAAAAGCGAGTGGTAATTCTTGTGATTCAGTCTCACTCGCTTTTCTCGTTATTCTGTGATAAATAATTTCTTATCTTATGCCCTGAAGATGATCTAATCAATAGATCGAAACAATGCAGCATCAGCCAATAAACTCACCACTTAACCCATTTAAACCTGTGTTTTTTCATTTTTCTTAATATACTACATACCGTCAGATTCACTTCCTTTCTTCACATAATTTGATATATATATATATATATATATATATATATATATGTATGTTTTTTTTTTTTTTTAGATATTAGTGGTTTGCTTAAAATTCAACTAAAAATCACGCCTGTAAGAGAAAGAGTTGAAATATTATTTTTTCTTTGTTATTTTATTTTAATCGATCTACTTGTAAAATTTGAAGGAAAATTTAATACTAATGACATGACAAATGGGATTGTGAATCATAGAACTACTAGTTGGAGGTGGTGGTGTATTGGTTAGAATCGTAGGATGAAGCTACAGTTCACCTAGTGGTAATACCCTTGGGAAAGGCATGAATCCAACTACTCTCCCTCCAGCTATGGGTAAATAGTAGGGTAGACTGATCTCTTTAATTTTGGTTAGGTAACCAGTCTAGGAGAAAAAAAACTCTGAATTCAAACCTGTTAAACCCCGCTTGTGGTGATCATTACTAGAATAGGCACAGTCCTAATTAGTGATCTATTTCACTTATTTTAATTTTTTTTTTCATGAAAATCTATTTAAATATATTAAAAAGATAAATGAGAATAAATGATAAAATGAATCTTATCAACAATATATTTATACATAAAAAAAAAAAAATCTTTTACTAATTATAAAGAAGCCTTTATAGCAGGCTTAGCTCAGTCAGTAGAGCATCAACCTAGGAACCACAAGGTTCCGGGTTCGATACTGGCCCTCGCCAACTCAGCGTATGAGTAGCACAGGGATCTGTGTGGTAAAGTCAGGAGCTGATGGTAGGTGTGGCGCACCACCTCTGATACAGAAACAATCTCCTAGATCTAGCGCTAGTGAAAAGGGGATAGACTCCCTCGCTGAATGGCTGATACTCAGTCAGTAGAGCATAGCTCAGTCAGAGCATCAGCCTAGGAACCACAAGGTTCCGGGTTTGATACCGGCCCTCGCCAACTCAGCGTATGAGTAGCACAGGGATCTGTGCGGTAAAGTCAGGAACTGATGGTAGGTGTGGCGCACCACCTCTGATACAGAAACAATCTCCTAGATCTAGCGCTAGTGAAAAGGGGATAGACTCCCTCGCTGAATGGCTGATACTCAGTCAGTAGAGCATAGCTCAGTCAGTAGAGCATCAGCCTAGGAACCACAAGGTTCCGGGTTTGATACCGGCCCTCGCCAACTCAGCGTATGAGTAGCACAGGGATCTGTGCGGTAAAGTCAGGAGCTGATGGTAGGTGTGGCGCACCACCTCTGATACAGAAAGCATCTCCTAGATCTAGCGCTAGTGAAAAGGGGATAGACTCCCTCGCTGAATGGCTGATACTCAGTCAGTAGAGCATAGCTCAGTCAGTAGAGCATCAGCCTAGGAACCACAAGGTTCCGGGTTTGATACCGGCCCTCGCCAACTCAGCGTATGAGTAGCACAGGGATCTGTGCGGTAAAGTCAGGAACTGATGGTAGGTGTGGCGCACCACCTCTGATACAGAAACAATCTCCTAGATCTAGCGCTAGTGAAAAGGGGATAGACTCCCTCGCTGAATGGCTGATACTCAGTCAGTAGAGCATAGCTCAGTCAGTAGAGCATCAGCCTAGGAACCACAAGGTTCCGGGTTTGATACCGGCCCTCGCCAACTCAGCGTATGAGTAGCACAGGGATCTGTGCGGTAAAGTCAGGAGCTGATGGTAGGTGTGGCGCACCACCTCTGATACAGAAAGCATCTCCTAGATCTAGCGCTAGTGAAAAGGGGATAGACTCCCTCGCTGAATGGCTGATACTCAGTCAGTAGAGCATAGCTCAGTCAGTAGAGCATCAGCCTAGGAACCACAAGGTTCCGGGTTTGATACCGGCCCTCGCCAACTCAGCGTATGAGTAGCACAGGGATCTGTGCGGTAAAGTCAGGAACTGATGGTAGGTGTGGCGCACCACCTCTGATACAGAACAATCTCCTAGATCTAGCGCTAGTGAAAAGGGGATAGACTCCCTCGCTGAATGGCTGATACTCAGTCAGTAGAGCATAGCTCAGTCAGTAGAGCATCAGCCTAGGAACCACAAGGTTCCGGGTTCGATACTGGCCCTCGCCAACTCAGCGTATGAGTAGCACAGAGAACTGTGCGGTAAAGTCAGGAACTGATGGTAGGTGTGGCGCACCACCTCTGATACAGACACAATCTCCTAGATCTAGCGCTAGTGAAAAGGGGATAGACTCCCCCGCTGAATGGCTGATACTGACTTAAGACCACCCCGACAACTTTATTTACTTACTTATACATCCACATGAAAAGAAGTCTTGTGATGTATGTTGATGATTTGCTGATAGAGAAATTGTTGGCTCAAAAGTGTGAAGGATGAGAACACAGTGCATGTAAATAGACTCTTTACTATGATTCAAAAAATGTCCATCTCCATCATATTATTGGTGGACAGGAACGGCAAACATTGCCCCCAAACAAAGGATCTGTGTACTTGCCTCTCGGAACAAACTGTAGATTCTTCAGCTACCACCATTCCATTCTGGAATGATTTCTGCTGGAGATTAAAAATAAAAAGAATAAAATTATTCTAAGAATCCAAAACAATAAAAAAAAAAAAGATAAAGAAAAAAAAAAAAAATCTACATTCAATTTGTCTTTGCCTCCTACGAACGAAAGAGAGTTAATGTATCAGCTCTGTACCCTTTTGCCACCTGGTGGTACATTACTTTGTCAGGGGGAGATAAATCATTTTTTCCAAGTGCTGTAATTTTCTTGCTGCATCTGCAGTCCTCTGCTGCAGCAGACAGGATGCTAATGTTCCTGGAAAAGAAAGCACCGGTCATTGTTGTTTATGTTAGCGGATGATCATGCTGGTCAAATGATCTCTCTCTTTATTGGCACCCATTCCACACCGTTTCTTAAATGGCTCATCAGTCAGGCAAAGATGCCATAATTTGTGTCTCCATCCCTCCGCCACCTGCTCAGCAGCATATAACATTTTTTTTTTTCTTTAATTTTCTTTTTTTGTTTTGCTTTCGTTTCTTGCACTATTTACTCCACTCTGTTTCGGCTCATCTCGGCCTATGCATGTTTTTAAAGGAAAAATGGTCTATGGTGAACATTGTCACTTTTTCACCCTTTCTCCTCAGATCATTTTTGGTTTCCCCCCAAAGATTCTCCTGAATCAGTACTGGGAGGGTGGAAGAGGATGGCGAGGAGCCTTTCCAAAGTCTTGGAAGTTCCTTTCTGGATATTATGAGTCTAAGGTCAGTCCATGAGGAAAGGTCGGATGATCCTGGGGAACCCAAGCTTGATTGGTCTGCTTGTTTTATGGCCAAAGATAGACATTATCATTTTGCGATGTTAGAAAGTCGAGATATTCACTGATTTATGTGTATATGATTTTTTTCATTGACATATTTCTGTTTAATACATATCTTTGTATTTATATAAACAACTGATGAAATTAGTCATTGGTAAGATTTGAACCTGTGACTCCGAGTTTCAATTTCTGTTTCTAGGTTCAAATTGTACAAGTGACATTTTACTTATGACTTGGTTTATGTCTGTTATTTCTCTCTCTAATTAATTACTAACATTTATTTTAACTTGAGAAATTAGGGAGTTTCTGTTTAAACCTCAAGGTTTTGTGGCTACTAAAAATGTTTGCTGTGTAATAATAATAAACCTTAAAAGAGAAACTGAATCACTTATAATTGCTGCACAAAATAATGCCATAAGGACAAACTATATCAAAGCGAAAATTGATAAGACCCAACAAAATAGTAAATGTAGACTTTGCAGTAATAGAGATGAGACTGTAAGCCATATACTCTGCGAATGTAGCAAACTAGCACAACGAGAATACAAAACTAGACACGACTGGGTTGGGAAGGTGATCCACTGGGAATTATGCAAAAAATTTAATTTTGACCATACAACAAAATGGTATATGCATAAACCAGAATCTGTTCTTGAGAACGAAACGCATAAAATTCTCTAAGACTTTGAAATAAAAACGGATCACCTTATCCCAGCAAGAAGACCAGACCTAATGTTGATAAACAAAAAAGAAAGAACTTGTCAACTGGTGGATTTTGCAGTTCCAGCAGATCACAGGGTGAAGCTAAAGAAAAATGAAAAAATGGACAAATATCTGGACCTTGCCAGAGAACTGAAAAAGTTATAGAATATGAAAGTGAAAGTGATACCAATTGTAGTTGGTGCACTTGGAACAGTCCCAAAAGGATTAGAAAAGGGTTTGGAAAGTTTGGAAATCAGAGGAGGGATTGAAACCATTCAGAACACTGCACTGCTGTCACTCAGACCCCAGTGAAAGAACATCAGCTAATGCTGATGTGAAAACTCAAAAGGAGAAAATAATAATTATTGATTAACAAAAAAAGAGAATTCGTCAACTGGTAGATTTTTAAGTTTTAGCAGATCACAGTGTGAAGATGAAAGAAAATGGAAAGATAGACAAATACCTAGACCTTGCTAGAGAATTGAAAAAAACTGTGGAAATAAGGGTGAAAGTGATACCAATAGTAGTTGAAGCACTTGGAATGGTCTCTAAAAGCTTAGAAAAAAGACAAGAAGAATTGGATATCAGAGGAAGAATTGAGACCATCTAGACAACAGCATTGTTGAAATCAGCTGGAATACTCAGGAGAGTCCTTGAGACCTGAGGAGACATTGTTTAAATAAATGTGTAAACTGGAAATCTCGGGAAGGATTGAGACCATTCAGACTACAACATTGTTGAAATATGCTAGAATTCTGAGCAAAATACAATAATAATAGTCTTTAGTTATGAGCTTTAGAATTAAGGTAGTAAAAAATGAAAATACTTTTGATACATACTAATATATAATAAAAATAATGATGATAATATTGTGGAACATAAAGGTGACAGTCATATCAATAATAGTCCCCACCCCTTCATCCCAATTGCTCCCAGGACCACTCTGACTCTGCGTGGTAGTACCTGTCAGGGTCCCATCTATGGGTTAAATAGAAAAAATGTGTCTGGGGAATGTGGAGCACCTCTTCAGCACCATTCCTCCTGGTCCATTCTGACCCGGAGTGGTAGTACCTGTCAGGGTCCCATCTATAGGTTAAATAGAAAAAATGTGTCTGGGGAATGTGGAGCACCTCTTCAGCACCATTCCTCCCTGGTTCATTCTGACCTGGAGTGGTAGTACCTGTCAGGGTCCATCTATAGGTTAAATAGAAAAATGTGTCTGGGGAATGTGGAGCACCTCTTCAGCACCATTCCTCCCTGGTCCATTCTGACCCGGAGTGGTAGTACCTGTCAGGGTCCCATCTATGGGTTAAATAGAAATAAATGTGTTTATAAAAAAAATTGAGTATCCATTAAGAATGAATTTATTTTAAAACTTTGTCGGCATTAAATGACCAACCGAGATTGATATGCCGTAAAACAAAAACAAACAAACAATAATAGTCCCAATGAATCAAAAAAAGAGACCTGGGGAGCTGGAAGTAAAGCCAAAGATATAAACCATGTAGGCTACAACACTGTTCAGACTGGCTTGAATACTGAGTAGAGTCCTGGAGAACTGAGGAGACTTGCTGTCACTTAGTTTTCAATGAATTCCACTAGTCAAAAGTTTTGCAATATATTGATATGTGCTAGTTTATAGTGTGTACATCACGTCACCAAAGTTGTTCAAACCTTGGAAGGTACTCATTGGGGTTTGTGCTGACACATTGTGTATTCCTTCACTTCTGTGTGATTTGAAAGCTGCACAGATGAATGTGCAACCTAGTCTAATTCAGAAACTAGACTATAACTCCATGGAAGCCACCAAAAACATTTGGTGTGTGCAAAAGGTGAAGATGAATTTGGTCATTGTACAGTAACCAGATGGTTCAAGAAATGTTGCTTGGGCTATAAGGACTTCAACATTCAGGCAAGATCAGCTAGGCCTAAAACTGAGGCTTCCAATACCATTGTTTTATGTTACGGCATATCAACCCTTTCTGTGTCATTTAATTCCGAACGAAATCATTTTAGTATTATCTGTATTATTTGGCCTATTGTCCTCATCTTCATTGTTATCTGTACAACATTTCGGCCGATGTGCCCTCCAGCCTTCTTCAGGTATTTCTTGTCAAACTCGGGAACCTTCTCAGACTCGGGAAGAAATACGTGAAGAAGGCCGGAGGGCATATTGGCCGAAACATTGTACAGATACCAATGAGAACAATAGTCCGAATAATTCAGATAATACTAATCATCAAGCCTCATCTCAAAAATTCAGACAAATCATTTTGATAAACAAAGAACTCAGGTTGCTTTCAATACTTGCTGTGACTTAAGAAGTCACTCAGTTAAGTATTGAACAGGCTCATTGTTGCTTAACTTTGGTGATCTAGTGGTGCTTTCAGCATGACTTGCTGCCCTGTCGGCTTGGGCGTTAGAATGCACTGACTGCACCTCTGCAGAGGGGTAAGACTCCTATGTTCCGTGATATAATCCTATGTTCCGTCATCCACGAAGGTTCAAATAGTTGTAAGTATCTAAGATTAGAACAGCCAGTATAAATAATAATATCAGCAGCAGAGTACTGCCAGTGATTGGCCAATAGGTTGGTCACATGGTTATCGGTGAGTCTATAAGTAGGAGTGGGCATTTACCACATGCCTTATATATAAAAAATTCTCAACAAATCAATTAGAAATATTAATGGCCTATTGTTTGTATCAGTTGGACAGCAAGGCAGTCTATCTCCTTTTTTACTTGTGCTAGACCATAGATCTGGTGAGTGGCACTTGGAGAGTATCAGGTGACCTTTGCTCTTCCCAATCCAGTGTAGTCTGTCACTTTCACAACCAGAGCAAAAGCAACCAGGGCTGCCAAATTGTGCCTCACGTTATTAAAATATTGCCAAACTTTTGACTCACTTTAGTATACACACACACACACACACACACACACACACACACATATATATATACACACACACATACATGTATACACATATATATACACACACATACATACATGTATACTCACACATATATATACGCACACACTCACACATATATATACACACACACTCACACATATATATACGCACATATACCCACAAACATATATATATATACACACACATACACATATATATATATACACACACACAGACATATATATATACACACACAGTATATGTAAAAATAAACTTAAAATAGTGCACTATGTTCAAACAAAAACTGCATTCCAAGTTTTATATAATCTGCTTTTTACTTCTTATTTTTATTTTTTCACTCCTCCATCCATTTTGCATTTGGTTCACCCCATTTCCCACTTCTACGCTGAAGTATCACAGATGACAAACAAATTCCAAGAGTCGTAAATTGATAGGTAGGATAGAAACAAGATGTGAAAAAGAATCATGCTTGGCTCTACAGTTATGAACTGATGATGACTTTGTTGGCAGCGCAGCAGTTACCACCACCCCCCCCATTTTTTTTTTTTTTTTAAATATTTCGGCAGCAGCAGCAGTAACATGTGTTCAAAATTTAGCAGATTGGGACAGGTAAATTGTGGACAGATTTCTTACCTATATAAATAAATAGATGTTGAGGTGCCTGTGGTGTAATGATTGCAGTCGAAGGAAATGGACATGGCGACATGAGTTCAAATCCTGGATGAGGCTGGTTGCATTTCATATGGCATTAATATCCTTGGGAAAGGTATGAATCCATCTATTCTCCCTCCAACTATGGGTAAGTAGTAAGTGGTGTAATGGTTGTAGTCGAAGGAAATGAACATGGTGACAAGAGTTCAAATCCTGGATGAGGCTGGTTGCATTTCATATGGCACTAATATCCTTGGGAAAGGTATGAATCCAACTATTCTCCCTCAAACTATGGATAAATAGTAGGGCGGATGCAACAACTAGTCTAGGAGGAAGAAAACTCTGAATTCAAACCTGGTAAACTACGCTTAAGAAATAGACCTTGTGTCACATCCTACTCGTGCAGAGGAGTTGGTAAATACATATAAATAGATAAGTCTCATTATGACAATTGGTATAATGTGATTAGATAAATAATATAGGTATAAATATACCTATATTATTTATTCTAATCACATTATAAATGAAATGGGTGTGTATTTACCCAACCTCTCTAATATATGCTGGAGTAAAGCTGGTTTGAATTCAGATTTCCTTCTTCTAGACTGGTTGTTTAACCAAGGCTTACAGTTAAGTCACATTGAAAGCGCTGGTTACCCCTGTTTGGTCTGGAAGAGTTATCTTCCCTTGTTTTCAGGTTTTGTACCTGTAGGGGTCCTTGATATTTAGTCAGGGAAGCGCAATGTTTAATTCTCTTTTCTCCGGGACAGCAAACAGAACACATGGGTTAGACATTTGCATCTATACCTTTTATGTGGGGGGCTTCATCCCCCAGCCTGCTATAAGTAAGTGACATTCCTTCTGGACTCTTCATCACTTCTACAGAATGAAGTCCTACTCTCTTTATACAACTCTAGTACCTTGTTTCGTATATGTGTTCATTATGTATCTGCTTTGTATACCTTGTAATTTGTATACGTATTCCTGTTTAAATGTATTTTTTATGTGCTCAAGTATTAAAGTCTATGTTTGTTAAACCTCATAACTTCTTTGTCGGAATATTACTTGTACTTATATGTACCCACGTGGAAGGTCCCTAAGCCTTCCAACTAATTATAATACCTTTAAATCCAACACCCCCAAGCACCAAAGTTAAGTAGCGATGAGCCTGTTCAATTCATTTAAGCAACAACAGGTACTATAAGAAATTGAATATCAAAATGTCTTGATTTAGCTTTCATCATCATCAGCCAGACAGTGAGGGAGTCTATCCCCTTTTCATTAGCGCTAGATTAAGGAGAATGTTTTGCTGTCTGAGGTGGAGCACTACACCTACTATCAGCTTTTCACTTTACCGCACAGTCCCTGTGCTACTCATATGCAGAGTTGGCGAGGGCTAGTATTGAACTCAGAACCTTGTGGTTCCTAGTTGGATGCTCTACCAACTGAGCTAAACCAGCCCTAAAAGTAAAAATGTTTCTCTTTTATTTGATGGTGGTGAACCTTGCTCAATTGGTCTTAAGATGTCAGCATTTTTAACTCATCAATGGCATTGCAGTCTCTGAAGACTATATGTTTATTGTGCCCCTAAAGTTACAGCGCCTCCTGTGACTGTGAAGGCCAATGTTTCGACCACAGATGTCACATGTTAAGTCTATCCCTGAAGATGTTTATGTGCTGGTGCTGTGTAGCCGTCATTTTCTTTTGGACCTCTTGGCTTCAAGGTGTTGCACCAGGGTGGCTTTGAACAAGTCCGTTATGGAGAGTCTGCCATGACTTTAAAATAACTGATGATGCTGTCTACTCTATCTTGTTTTATTCACAGATTAAAACATTTTCAGCATATCTCAATTTTATTTGTTTTTTTAAAATGTTTTCCCAATAAAAATGTATATATATATATATATATATATATATATATATATTTGTATAATGTTGCTCACAAGTAGATTTTCATATCCATTTAATTTAGCCAAAATATTATTTGAAATATGAATTTCAATTAATTATTCTATAGGCTACAAAACCAAGGGACAAAAAGCCTCTAGTTTTCAAAATCCATCGGATGTAAAAGATGGCTCAATAATTTTTACTTAAGGATTAAGATAAAATCACAAAAAGTGTCCAATTACTTTTCCCACATAGGTTTCTTGGTTTCATAATTAATTAAGTTTTAAATCACTAGAATACGGATAAAAAAACGTAGTTCCGAAATGAAGATTAGCCAATGAGATTAGTGATTTTTATCTGCTATTTTATAATCAGCCAATCATGTAGGAGTGTGTGGTGTAATGGTTAATGTCATGGGAAACGGGCTTGTCGCCGCGAGTTCAAATCCTGGATGTGATAATTGCATTTCACTTTGCGCTAATACCCTTGGGAAAGGTATGAATTCTACTTTCCCTCCAGCTATGGGTAAATAGTAGGGCAGACCGGGCTCTTTAACCTTGATTAGGCAACTGGTCTAGGAGAAGGAAAACTCTGAATTCAAACCTGTTAAACTCCACTTAAGAAATTGACCTTGTGTCACATCCTGCTCGTGCGGAGGGGTTGGTAAATATATATAATCAGCCAATCAGAACTGCATTTATGATAGAACTGAACGATATTTGTGTTGGGATTGTAGCCTAATATTTTATATTGTGTAATATTATTGATTATCCTATTACCTTCGCCCCACTTACACCACTTACTACTTACCCATAGTTAGAGGGAGAATAGTTGAATTCATACCTTTCCCAAGGATATTAATGCCCTATGAAATGCAACCAGCCTCATCCAGGATTTGAACTTATGTTGCCATGTTCATTTCCTTCAACTACAACCATTACACCACTTACTACTTACCCATAGCTGGAGGGAGAATAGTTGGATTCATACCTTTCCCAAGGATATTAATGCCTTATGAAATGCAACCAGCCTCATCCAGGATTTGAACTTATGTTGCCATGTTCATTTCCTTCGACTACAACCATTACACCACTTACTACTTACCCATAGTTGGAGGGAGAATAGTTGGATTCATACCTTTCCCAAGGATATTAGTGCCCTATGAAATGCAACCAGCCTCATCCAGGATTTGAACTTATGTTGCCATGTTCATTTCCTTCAACTACAACCATTACACCACTTACTACTTACCCATAGCTGGAGGGAGAATAGTTGGATTCATACCTTTCCCAAGGATATTAATGCCTTATGAAATGCAACCAGCCTCATCCAGGATTTGAACTTATGTTGCCATGTTCATTTCCTTCAACTACAACCATTACACCACTTACTACTTACCCATAGCTGGAGGGAGAATAGTTGGATTCATACCTTTCCCAAGGATATTAATGCCCTATGAAATGCAACCAGCCTCATCCAGGATTTGAACTTATGTTACCTTTTTAAATTTATATAAGGAATTGACTCTTGAGTTTCTTTTTTTTTGTATTTGTATCTGATGTGTATATGTGTATACTTGGAAGTATATATATATATATATATATATGAAGATAGGATGGTTGGAGTAAAATCCGACAGTATGAACTTTACCCTCCTCCCTCGACTTACCCCTTTGCCCATCTAGCTCCTACCCTGCTTCCTGTAAACTTTCCCTACACTTCATTCATGTTTTCCTCATCCCTTATTCCACCCCTAACCTCCCTACCCTTCATTTCCGCTACTAACTCACTCTCTCATCAAATCACATGTACGTAATTTTTGCTTTGAATAAAAATCATTTGCCTGAAGATGTCCTTATGAATAGGATGAAATATTTCAACTCTTAGATTTGTTTTGAGTTATTATTTTTTGTTCACTATCCTTTTACCTACCTCATATATATATTATATATATATATATATATATATATAGGTTGAAAATAGAGGAATATATATATAGTGACACAACAACTAAATTTAAATGATATTTTGTCTCAGTACTAAGCTTTGTCAAAAGTTTTTATGTATATACATATGTGTGTGTGTGTATATATGTGTATGTGTGCCTATATGGTGATATATGCATGTGTTTATATATATGTATATGATAAAAATGTACACACACACACACACACACACACATATATATATAATATATATATATATATATATATATATAATATATACACACAAAAAAATACTTAATGAATGACTGTCCACGGAATCTGTCCTGAAAACATTTTTTCACAAGAAGAGAAAAATCAATCAGTCCAAAATATATTGGTAAGAAATTTCTTGTGAAAGACTTGTCTAAGATGTTTGCTCCATAGATGGATTGGCCAAAACTCATTATCCATGCCTGTGTACAAAACAAATTAGATGAGGTCCTACTCCCTCGGTTGACCCCTTGTGTCATAGAAACATTGGCTATATTCAATAACCAATTGCATTTTTGACCCTTCACTTTCTATCAACTTTGTACGTTTTATTCCTTCCATTCCCTTACCACCAAAAGAAGCTCATTTCTTAGAATTGTCTGGTAATTAGATTGTCCCAGAGCTCTTCTCCAAGTGGCGACTGAGGATAGAAAGCAGCAAAAAAAAAAAAAAAGTGGAAATTATAGGTTGCAAGGTGGGGCAATAGACAGAAAAACTAAAAAAAAACCCACCAAAAACACCTAAAAACAAAACATTGGGGAGAGAGAGAGAGAGAGAGAGAGAGAGAGAGAGAGAGAGAGAGAGAGAGAGAGCAACAAATTGGTCATTTTACTGTTCATGAAAGCTGTCTAAACTTATTGCCACAATTGATATTTGGTCAGCCCAAATCAAGAACAACAAAAACTATTTTGCTTTTCTTTAATTACTCTATTTGATGATATATAAGACTCACTTCACCCCATTTACATTGGATACTAATGTGTTATAGTGAGTTAGCTTAAGTACAAATACTGGTAGATTTGGTAAAAATTAGTATTATTTTGATTTTTTGGACTGTTGTCCTCATCTTTATTATATACGCAATATTTTGGCTGATGTGCCCTCTGGACTTCTTCAAGTGTCTTTTGTTGAATTCAGGAGACTTCATGGAACTTCGGAAAGGTCCCCTTTGATCAATCAGCTGGTCACATCAAGCCCTAGCACCTATATGATTGTCCCAACCCTATTGCCCTTATAACAAAATCCCCAACCCTTTTTATCATATATGTGGTGGCTGAGGGTCTTAGTTTCCTCGGTATATGACGTCAAACTAGTGATGAGGTTCCAATTCTGGAGCTCTGGGAAATGTGGAATACCACTTTATCACTATTACTCCCGGGTCCACTCTGACCTGGAGTGGTAGTACCTGTTAGGGTCCTATCTATGCTAGAAAATGGTGGGTGAGGGTCTTAGTCCTAGGTATGACATCAAACTAGTGAGAAGGTTCTAATTTTGGAGCTCTGGGGAATGTGGAATACCACTTTATCACTATTACTCCCAGGTCCACTCTGACCTGGAGTGGTAGTACTCATTAGGGTCCCATCTATGGATTGAATAGAAAAAAATGAATTAAAAAAAAAAAAATAAATGTTTTTTTTTTTTGAGTGCTCATCAATAATTAATAAAATAAAACATCTTTGGCATAAAATAACCTAACCGGAGTTGACATGCCATAAAATCCAACCAACCAAACAATTCATACTTGAGGATGGAATCCAGGTGGATGAGCAGTCCATGACATTCAACACTCCACTTTGCCCCTTACTTAGGCTTGATGGGCAGTCAGAGAGGCCCCCTCTAATTAATTAGTTGGTCACATCAAGCCTTAGCACCTATATGATTGTCCCAACCCTATTGTTCTTAAGGCAAGCCTCAACCCTTTTTTTCATATGAGTGCTAGAATGCAGTGGCTGAGAGTGTTCATGTCCTAGGTATGGTATTAAACTCTAACTGATGGTGAGGTTACAGTTCTGGAGGTCTGGGGAATGTGGCGCACCCCTTCATCACCATTATTCCCAGGTCCACTATGATCCATAGTGGTAGTCCCTATTAGGGTTCCATCTATGGGTCGAATAGAAAAAATGAGTTTAAAAAAGAATTGAGAACTCATCAAGAATAAATAAAATAAAACGTCTTTGGCATAAAATAACCCAACAGGGGTTGTGTATATTTTCACAGTACCAAAATGATATAAGTAACGCAGCGGTGGTGGCGATATATTCACGGTACTAAAAATGTCTGCGGCACGTGGCGGTCATCTTGTTGATAAAAATTACAACGCGAGAAATATGTAGTCACAACTGCTAGTCTTTATTTCCAGGGTAGGCTCATCTAGTGGGCTGTATCGGAGAGGAGGAAAGGCAGAGAGAAAGAGAGAGAGAACACTGTTAAAATTACTGTGACCCCATACTAGGCACTAGAGGCCCAATCCGTACCCTACGACGTTGGAAAGCAAAAAGAGACCGGGGCCTTTCTTCGTTGTTCCACGTCACCACATGACTTCAGGTCAACACCCAAAACTTCCGGTTGACACTCAATTCTCCATTCGGGGGTCACACTCCGGTCAAATCATTGTTCATCCTGTTTTGTGTTCATTACTCTTTTTAAAACCTTTAATCTCTCACTTATTTCTTTCTTCCTCCCCCTTCCATTAGTAGTCCTTGCCAAATTCAATCTTGCTACACAGGGGTTGAAATGCCATAAAATCCAACCAACCAAACAATTCATACACATATACATCATTGAAGCAATTAGTGTAAAAAATTTCTTAAGATTACAAATGTTATCATCTATGATAAGAGTGACATTTTTGTTTTTAATCAGTGATGTATTTTCCGAGACAGGACATGATTTTAATTTTCTCTGATTTTTAAAATACTATCAAGAAGAAGAAAAATGTGTCACTGGAAGTTTAACTGTGGGATTATTTTTATTTGCTTGGGGTAGGGGTGTCATAAATATCATAGGATATTATTTAAAAAATACCATCCAATACCCCCTCCCACCAAAAAAAATTGAAATATGAAGCCAATTGATAAATGATTATGAGGTTATTTTATTTATTTTTATGGAAATTACAAAAATTATAGGAAAAAAATGTTTAAAAATTTTATTTTATCAGTATGAGATGAATTTTAATAGTGTTATTTCATTGTTTTTTATCTTTAGAAATATTATCAACTAGAAGCGGCTACCAAGCATCAACTGTTTAATAAAAGTAGTAGTAAAGTCATCGGTATCAGTCAAACATCGAAGGAGTCTATCCCCTTTTCACTAGCGCTAGACACAGGAGATTGTTTTTGCATCTGAGGTGGAGCACCACACCTACCATCAGCTCCTTACTTTACCGCACAGATCCCTGTGCTACTCATATGCTGAATTGGCGAGGGCCAGTATCGAACTAGGAACCTTGTGGTTTCTAGCCGAACGCTCTACTGACTGAGCTAACCTAAAACCCTGGTCTATTGATTTGTTTATTTTGAATTTTTGCAAATGCTGGAGATTTTTAAGTAGAATTTCAATGCTATTTCTATGTATATTTCAATTGAAAGATATCTTTAAATATAAATCAAATCTTCATAATTTTTGTACAAAAAGCAAGAACCGGTGATATTTAATGTGTACATATATTTACTTTGTCATTAATTGTTTTATTTTCATAGTTTTGTCCAGACATACATAGATACACATCAACTGCCCTTTATATATGCACAGATAGAGAGATAATTTTGATATCATTATTGATAATATAGATGCTGTATTTATAGGTAAATAGTGCTCAATATCATGGATAGAGCATTTACATCTAAGTTAGGGTAGTGTCGACACCAACTACCCTTTGTATATATGTACTAGAAGCAGCTACCCAGTGACCAAGTAACCAATAAGCACCCCAAATCATCAACTTAATGAAAGGTTCATATTTTAACTCATCACCAGTAAGTTTCGCTTACAAATATTTGAAAATAAACGAACAGACGTTTTTTGCAATTATATTGTATCTGACAAAAACAAATTTTACAAATTGTGTGATACTATTTCGGAACAACATCCTTTTATTTAAATAAGCATAAAAATATTTTGTAAATAAAAACTGTGTTTTTATTCAAATAAACATAATTGAATTTCTCTTCTGATTAAGTAAAAACTATTTTAGTATAAAAACATCTTTCATCTTTTTTTAAATCATCGTAAAAGTTGACAAATATTCATAAATTTCTGATTAAAAAGTATTTATTTAAAAAAAGATTTTGCTATTGAATTTTAATTTGATTACGTGTACCAACCATCTATTTATTTAATTTATTGTGAGTTTAACATCTCCATAAAATTCTTATTAAAATCATTTGTTTACAAAAATTTGGAAGCTGAAGTTACCGGTGATGAGTTAAAATATGAACCTTTCATTAAGTTGATGATTTGGGGTGCTTATTGGTTACTAGGTTACAATTTTTTTTTACAAAAAAATAATAACTCGATTAAGTTTCTGAGTTCTTATTTGTATTTTATACAGGGAGAGGTTGATTGTAAAATGTTTAAACAGTCACTACAATTCTGTGTCAGAGTGGATCTAGTAATGATGTCAATGAAGGGGTACTCTATACTCCCCAGATTCAAGAATAGGTACCTCACTACTATGTTTAAACAGTCACTACAATTCTGTGTCAGAGTGGATCTAGTAATGATGGCAATGAAGGGTACTCCATACTCCCCAGATTAGGTACCTCACTACTATGTTTAACAGTCACTACAATTCTGTGTCAGAGTGGATCTAGTAATGATGGCAATGAAGGGGTACTCCATACTCCCAGATCTCTAGAATAGGTACCTCACTACTATGTTTAAACAGTCACTACAATTCTGTGTCAGAGTGGATCTAGTAATGATGGCAATGAAGGGGTACTCCATACTCCCCAGATCTCTAGAATAGGTACCTCACTACTATGTTTAAACAGTCACTACAATTCTGTGTCAGAGTGGATCTAGTAATGATGGCAATGAAGGGGTACTCCATACTCCCCAGATCTCTAGAATAGGTACCTCACTACTATGTTTAAACAGTCACTACAATTCTGTGTCAGAGTGGATCTAGTAATGATGGCAATGAAGGGGTACTCCATACTCCCCAGATCTCTAGAATAGGTACCTCACTACTATGTTTAAACAGTCACTACAATTCTGTGTCAGAGTGGATCTAGTAATGATGGCAATGAAGGGGTACTCCATACTCCCCAGATCTCTAGAATAGGTACCTCACTACTATGTTTACAAAAAAATAATAACTCGATTAAGTTTCTGGGTTCTTATTTGTATTTTATACAGGGAGGAGTTGATTGTAAAATGTTTAAACAGTCACTACAATTCCGTGTCAGAGTGGATCTAGTAATGATGGCATACTCCCCAGATCTCAAGAATAGATACCTCACTACTATGTATAAAAATCAGATCATGAGGATACAGATAGAAAATATTTACTATTAATAAAATGTTCATTTATGCATATCTATAAAGCAAAAATTTTAAAAAAGAGACAATTATTATTTTCCATAATGACAAAATATATCCTAATACTATTAGCTAAAAAAAAAAGAAGAAAATAAGTTTCGCAATATGACTGCATTTAAGCATTGGATGTGAAGTTATTGATTTCGTTCTTTTTTTTTTTTTTTTTTTTTCAATCAAATTTTAAACACAATCTCAAAGAAGAGACAAGTTTTCTCATCAATAATGATTAATGTCTCTCCATATTTGTTCCGTTGCTTGGTTTTACCAAAAACAAAAAGAGAGAGAGAGAGAGAGAGAGAGAGAGAGAGAGAGAGAGAGAATTCAGGTTGTTAGCATTCAGCTGTGTCTGTCTCCTTCTCTTAGAGATTGGTTCGAGAAAATGATGATCCTTTCGTTTCAGCAGATTCTTGCTTCATCCCGGTCTAGATTTGAATCATCTAAAAGTCTTTCTGTTTCTATCTTTCTTTTTTTTTTTCTTTTTTTTAAAACTTTCTTTCACTCACTCACTCTCTCCCCCTTCCCTCTATCTCACCCCCCTTCCTTCCTTCATTGAAAAGGGATTACACTAAGGTCAGTAAATGATATTCCACAGTCAGATATTTCATGACAAATGTACGGTGCACATGGCCCTACTGATGCCGATGCACCATATCTGTCTGGTTCCATGGAACAATTGATGGAACGTTTGCAAAAGACGATAAGCTGATTGCAAGAACGGTGGCTTTGGTGGTGGCGGTGGCGGCATCTTTGGAAAAGAGGGAAGCATATTCTCTCATGTTTTTCCTTGCCAAATCTAATTTGATTTGATAATTAAAAAGACAACTGTCCAAGCAGAGAGTCATGGAGTGGGGGTAGGTTAGTAAAAGAAAGAAAGAAAGAGAATTAAGGAAGAGGGGGTAATGAAAGACAGAGAAAATAAAGGGGAGAATATAATAGAGTGAGAGAGAGAGAGAGAGAAGGAAAGTGAATGAGAGACGCACATTGAGAGAGATGCACACACAAAGAGATAGATATATAGAGAGAGAGTAAGAAAGAGAGACACGCTCAAAGAGAGAGAGAGAGGGAGAGAGAGAGAGAGAGTTTTAAAAGAAAGTTTAAAGAGAAAAAGATGGAGATGATAAAAAGAAGATTGCTGAAAAGGAAAGTAGGAGAGTAAAAGAATAAAAAAAAGAGACTATTATTTACTCAGCTTAAGGCTACAGAAGTGGGGCATTCAGTAAGGATTGAACTCACTACACTAAGGTAATGATACAAAGATTCCACATATTGTTTTGAACAAATCTTGGAAGCAACATCCCACAAAACAGCAGCTGTATGACCACTTACCTCCCATCTCACAAAACCAATCAAGTATAATGAACAAGACATGCTGGGCACTGCTGAACTTATAAGCAACATTGGACTCTTTTTCCCAACCCTATTGCCCTTATGGCAAGCCCCAACCCCTTTTTATCATATGAGTGCTAGAAGGCGGTGGCTGCGGGTCTACATGTCCTGGGAATAATGTTAAACTCTATCTGATGGTGAGGTTCCAGTTTTGGAGGTTTGGGGAATGTGGAGCACCCCTTCATCACCATTGCTCCCAGGTCCACTCTGACCCGGAGTGGTAGTACCTGTTAGGGTCCCATCTATGGGTTAAATAGAAAAATGTATTTATAAACAAAATTGTATTATCCATTAAGAATGGATTTATTTCAAGACTTTATCGGCATTAAATGACCCACTGGGGTTGATATGCTGTAAAACAAAACAAACCCCCCAAAAAATAGAAAAATGTATTTATAAAAAAATTGTATTATCCATTAAGAATTGATTTATTTCAAAACTTTATCGGCATTAAATGACCCACTGAGGTTGATATGCCGTAAAACAAAACAAAACAAACAAACAAAATCTATGGACTCTTACATATCTTATTATAATGGAGATTGTGTAACTGTCTGTAACCAAAACTATGTCACCACTGACATCACAATTTTCATTAGTTATCTAAGTTATAGTCTCAACAATTATGAAATGGTAATTATTTAATCTTAATTAGCATCATCATCTTATTTATTAACAATATATATATATATATATATTAAAGTTTAGCCGAGTTAGATTTACCACAAAACTGCCCATATTAATAATGCATTTAAAATCCTGAAATGTGCATTATATATCTCTAAGAAATAAAGATTTACATATTATATGGTGGGAATAATTTGCATAAGGATTTTAACAAAACTGGGTTTAATAAATAATTATTTGCTGTTACTGTTTCTAATACCCTCATGTTATTCTCAAATGTATTATAAGTAATCCTATATATAATTTTATATAGAAATCAATTAAAATAACATTAAAATAAATGTAATATTTTTATATTCATTGTTATTTAGTTTCGTTAGTTTTTCTAATTTAATATAATATTTTATATCATTAAAACTTAGATACTTGCGTCCAAGGGGTGCATACTTTTGCTAGTAGACACAATAATTTTGGCCAACCAGCAAAATATTTTGCTCTGTGCTGACACTTGATGCATTAAAAAAAGTAAAGTCGTCGAGAAGTCTTAGAGTTGGTATCAGCCATACAGTGAGGGAGTCTATACCCTTTTCAATGGCACTAGACCAAAGAGATTGTTTTTAGCATCTGAGGCGGAGCGGCACACCTACCGTCAGCTCCTCACTTTACCGCACAGATCCCTGTGCTACTTATATGCTGAGTTGGAGAGGGCTGGTATCGAACCGGGAACCTTGAGGTTCCCAGTCGAACACTCTACCGACTGAGCTAAACCGGCACTATACCCATAAAGAGTTGATATGCCATTAAACAAATAAACCAAGGATGCTTTACTTAGCTTAAGGCTACAGAAGTAGAGCATTCAGTAAGAATTGAACTCACTATACTAAGGGAACTACATGTTGTTTTGAACAAATTCCGGAAGCAGCATCCCACAAAACAGCAGCTGTACTGCCACTTACCTCCCATCTTAGAAAACCATCCAAGTATGAAGAATAAGACATGCTGGGCACTTCTGGAGAAGTAAGGATAAACTTATAAGTAACATTCGTGGAAGCGCATGGTATAATGGTTAAAGTCATGGGAAATGGACTCGTCGCCCCGAGTTCAAATCCTGGACGTGGTAATTGCATTTCACTTAGCGCTAATACCCTTGGGAAAGGTATGAATCCTACTCTCCTTCCAGCTATGGGTAAATAGTATGGCAGACTGGGCTCTTTAACCTTGGTTAGGCAACCGGTCTAGGAGAAGGAAAACTCTGAATTCAAACCTATTGAACTCCGCTTAAGAAATTGACCTTGTGTCGTATCCTGCTCGTGAGGACGGGTAGGTAAATATATATAAGTAACATTCATCATATAGATTCCTACACATGGATTCGTCAGTGTTGGCCAACCAGCAAAAATATGTCCTAGGTATGATGCTAAATTGCATCTAGTATTGAAGTTCCAATTCTAGAGATGTGGGGAGTGCCATTATTACCAGGTCCACTATGACCCAGAATTGTAGTACCTGTTATAAATAATTAGATTCAGAGAATATGGGATGGAATTTTGAAAGAAAATGGAGAATAAAGTTGAAAAAGACAACAGCAAAATACATAGCAAATAGGAGGAAAATAGTATCCAATTAACAAGAGTGGACAAGATAAAACATTTTATAATGAAATAACAAAATTTGAAAAGGATGAGTAATGAAAGAAGGAATAGAAAAAACAAAAGAGAAAGATGAAATCCAGCAGAAAGAGTTTGGGAAATAAAAGAAACATGAACAAAGGAGGATGAGAAAGAAAAAGATTTTTAAAAAATACTCAAATGGCAGAAGTGGAGAGAGAGGAGAGAGAGAGAGAGAGAGAGAGAGAGAGAGAGAGAGAGAGAGAGAGAGAGAGAGACTAAATAGTCTCAAAATTAGAAGAACTACTTCCAAGATTTTCTGGGGGTTATCTGGATTATCTGTGATCCTCGTTAACTTTTGTTGGTTCATTTTTATCTGATCCACATTTTAATAAAACAATAAAATGAATATCAAGAAAAAATATATGCAAAAGACAAACAAAAAAAAAAAGATTTGTTCATTTAAGCCTTTTCTTAATCTATTCATTAGTAGATAAAGCTATATCTTGTGCTATTTAGATTTTTTTGGACTGTTGTCCTCATCTTTATTGCTTCACATAATTTCAGACAATGTGCTTTTTCAGGTGTTTCTTGACAAACTTGGGAGCCTTCATGTTGTAATCAGTATGCCAAAAGCCATTGATTCCTGATGATAATAGACACCCTTTGGTTTTTCACCAGAGCCCCATTAGCTAGGTTGTGGCTCTAATACCCCTGGGTGACTGACCAATCCACCTTGAGAGGCCCTACCAGGAACTTGAGTTCTGCACAGCATATCTCTGAGTCTACCACATTGTCACC
Source organism: Doryteuthis pealeii (assembly GCA_023376005.1). Taxonomy (NCBI): domain Eukaryota; kingdom Metazoa; phylum Mollusca; class Cephalopoda; order Myopsida; family Loliginidae; genus Doryteuthis; species Doryteuthis pealeii. Next base: position 60,855,469 of record CM042161.1, on the reverse strand, counting down.
ACCCTTCTCATCGTAATCAGTATGCCAAAAGCTGTTGATTCCTTACGATAATAGAGACACCCTTTGGTTTTTCACCAGAGCCCCATTAGCTAGGTTGAGACCCTAATACCACTGGGTGACAGACCAATCCCCCTTGAGTTCTGGACAGCATACCTCTGACACTACCGCATTGTCACCACCCTACCACGGTGCCAGAGCTGCAGAATTGTGCCCCACATTACCATAATATTACCAAACTTTTGACTCACCCTATTAGTTTCATGATTTGATTAATTTATTGTCCACAGCCTATATCTCATTACTGGCACAATTCCAGTGTAGCATAGTTTCTATGCTAAATGATAGGATTTATTTTTTCATTTTGGATTGGCACTTGTACTTGTTTCTGGTTTTGAGAATGTGGCATCAATTGTGTTGGTATGTTGAGAACACAAGAGCATTGGTTGACTGAAATCACTTAAGTAAACATAAGAAAGGAAGGAAAAAAACATGAGAAGAAGAAAGTAGAATAAGTCTGGTTGGTTGGTTGAGTTGGATGAATTTTATGGCATGTCAACTTGTCTAGGGTTATTTTATGCAGAATATGTTTTTGTTTTATTTTGTTCAAATCCTGGACGAAGCTACAGTTCACAAAGCGCTAATACCCTTGGGAAAGGTATGCATCTAATTACTTTCCCTCCAGCTATGGGGTAAATAGCTGAGCAGACTGGGCTCTTTAACCGTGGTTAGGCAGCCACTCTAGGAGCTATTAATCTGTGGTTAGAATCTGTACATTCTGTTGTATGCTTGGCAATATCTTCCTCTGAATTCTTTTGTGTGAAACTTTCAATTAGATCACCTCTCAATCTTCTTTCTTAAAGGAAGAATTGTGTCAAATTTTTTAACAAGCTTTTTCTTTCATCTTATGAATGAGATGAATAAAAAAAACTATTAAAAAATAATTATTAAATTTTTGAATTATAAAGAGTTTTATAATTTGCTTGAAGCATTGTGTTTATATTGGTATAGTGGTTTGTTTTGAAGGCTATCACAATGCAAGTGTAAAGATAAAAAAAGTAACTATGATGTTGTTCATTTACCTTTGATTTAATCTCTTAATACTTCAGGATAAAAATCCCTTCGTCAGAAGATTTCTGAAAGCTGGAGTCCTGGAAGGGAGCTATTAATCTGTGGTTAGAATCTGTACATTCTGTTATATGCTTGGTAATATCTTCCTCTGAATTCTTTGTGTGTGTATTTATGTGTATGGATATTTTTAGGTGATTGTTGTCAAATATGACTTCCTGACATAATACAGTGATGAAAGAATTAATTTTTCTAAGCCAGGAAAGAAATAAAGTTGCTTCCCCGAGCACAGCAGCTAGCAAGCATGTTTTTTGTCTATCTTGAGAAGGAATTTGATCTTAAGATTTTCTTATTTAAAGAATGGCTGATGCAATGCATCTCACTGGCCATTGTCTGCAGTAAATCTGTTGCTATCCTATCGACAGTACTAATCAATTATTATAATAAGTAATGCAGCTTCATGAAGTATATATATATATATATATATATATATATATATATATCCTAGCCAGTTATTATCATTATTATTTTACTCCTTGTAATTTTTCACACCAACCCTAACTGATGGTGTTTCACTGGACTCTGAGTGTCAGCATGTCTCCTCAGGTCTCTTCTGAGTATTTTAGCCAATCTTAATAGTGCTGTAGTTTGGATAGTCTCGATTCTTCCTCTGATTTCCAATTCACCTAAATTCTTTTCCAGACCTTTTGGAACCATTCACAAATTGATATGACTTTCACCTTCATGTTCCAAAGTTTTCTCAGTTCTCTGGTAGGCTCCAAGTATTTGTCTATCTTTTCACTTTCTTTCATTTTAAGTCAGTGGTCGGTTGGGATAGCAAAATCCATGAGATGACAGGTTCTCTTCTTGTATACTCCATGAGTTTTTTTTTTTTTTTAAGTCTGAATAACAGCAAGTCTCTGTGGGTCTCCTGTAATCTTCTGATTATCCTAGCCAATTTTAGTATTGCTGTGGTCTGGATGGTTTCAATTCTTCTTCTAATCTACAGTTTTTCAAGTCTCTTTTCGATGATCTTGGGGTCTGTTCCTAGTTGTCTGGCTATGATTGGTAATACTATCATGTTCCATGGCAAAAACTTTTTCAGCTCAAAGTCTAAGATTATTATCATCATCATTATTATTAATAATGATAATAGTAATAATAATATCTATTTTTTTTATTTCTCTGAATTTTTGAGATGAGGCTTGATGATTAGTATTATCTTCATTATTTGGACTATTGTCCTCGTCATCATTGTTATCTATACAACGTTTCAGCTGATGTACCCTCTGGCCTTCTTTAGGTATTTATTGTAGGACTCAGGAACCATCTTGGACTATGGAACCTTCTTTTCGAACTTGGGAACTTTCTTGTAATCAGGAGCCATCATGGAACTTTGAACCTAACCCTTTATTCAGTTCACGGGGGTGTTTTTTCTCATTCCGCTAACCATAGATGGGGTAGAGGCGTTAAACTGTGTTCATTATTATTCTATGTTACTGCTGTCCCTGGCCGGATTGAACCTGCAGTCCAGAGATAACTGTCACACTGAACTGTTTTTCAGATAACAATGTAGATGAGGACAATAGTCCGAATATTGCAGATAATACTATGTTTTTTTTTTTAATAGAAATTTATGCTTTGAATGATACACAGTAAATTCTATTTATACATTATCTAAGAATATTATCAAAATAAATAGTCAGAAGTAATGGTAGACGATACATAACAATGGAGTGATTGTCGATAAGAACAACTTTAATAGTAAATTGTTTAGTTGATTTTGTGGAAAAGAGTGTTTAATTGCTGATTGTAAGTTGTGTTCTTCATGTCAGTTCACTTTGATGTAAAATGTTTCCTTTTGAACAACTTAAACATTTATCAATTTAATGAGAAAAGAATTAAACAGTAAAAACTATTCAGCAACTTGTGAACTTCAAATTGCTTTGCTTTGAACACACAGGCTTTGTCAAATTCAAACACGCTAAAAAACAATTTATGAATCTGCACAAACATACATATATATATATATATATATATATATATATATATATATATATGTGTGTGTGTGTGTGTGTGTGTGTGTGTGTGTGTGTATAAGAAAATAAATCTATATAAGAGTATACATTTGTATATATAAATAAGTATTTATGCTTGAACAGGAGCATTAAATGGTTTATATGCAATATATAAATTTGTGATTTTATAAAGGTTATTTCTCTAGGGAATATATTACTAAATTTTCATTCTATATATATATATATATATATAATTTTTTTTTTTTTCTAAACTCCAACAGTATATAAAAAACTCCCAGCTTTATAGTCTGTAATTACACAATACAAACTTTTGCCTGGAGAAAAAGAATTTATAAAAAAAAAACTGCACCTCCTGAATATAATCAGATGTTACTATTAAAATGGTCAAAAGAAAAAAAATACTATAAAAAAGAGTTGCCTAAGTTAAATATACAATAACATAAATATACATTGGTGGTTAAAACAAAAGTAGAAGTAATAATAATATCAAATAATAATAATTATATATATATAAATATTTCGGCAGGAAGTTATTATCTAAACAGATTTGGTTGAATATATATGTATATATGATTCTAATTATTTCCTGCTTGTAATTTGTGTGTATATATATAAACTCTTGCTATGATGTGCCATTTTTGCTGGATTAATGTTGCATCTAACATTATAATTTTTGTAAAAATTGCAGTTTGTGTGTGTGTATATATATATATATATATATATATATATATATATAATTCTCATTATTTCACACCTGTTGTTTGTGTATATATATATATATATATATAGATGGTGTGAAAACAAATCTCAGCATTATAATTTGTAGTTCTTTTTTATGCTTCTGTAACGTAGCAGCATCGTCACGGTACCAAATAGATATATGTTACGTAGTGCCTTTTCTTTGACGGCACTAAATATCTATACGTTGTATACTTCTTACGTCTTACTCTGGTCTATTCTTCCGGCTGTCTTCTGATTGTCTATCGTCTATCTTGGTCTTTCTTAGATGGGGATTCCGGGTCTGGTTTCTGCTGGGGAGCGTTCCTTATCAGAAGCCTTGTGTCATTGTTAGCTTTTAGTAATAACAACAAGACTTTGTTGAATTATTTTAGATATAAGGCATGAGGCAAACGGTCACTCCTAAATATAGACCCGTTGACTACCACGTGACTCATTTCTATTGTCCAATCATGGCACTGCTGCTGCTGCTTATGCTGTATTAATAGACCCCATTCTGAGATTATGTCATTGACATTTGGATTCTCTCGGACGAAGGACTTACAAGGAATACGTTAACACTGGATTCTTAGTGGCTTGCTTACTTATTCATTACATCTGGAACGAAGGATGGCTGCCAGATATTTAACAGACTTCGATTTACTTTTGATGTTACTTTATTCCAGAACCCCAGACCAGACAATGCGCACGGAGAGTCACATCTTGCTAGCTTAGCTTCTAACTTCTAACTCTGCAACTGACTAACTGCAACTAACTGAGTTGCTTACTCCTTAAACCGGAAGGGCTTCTATTGACTTCCGTTCTCACGTTCCATCCCCAGAACGCAAGGTGAGAGTGAGGTCAAGCATTGTCACTCACTCTCAAGGCCATCAGCTGCACTGATCGCCATAAGGATTTCTATACTACCTTAAAAAGTAATAGGGATCCAATTAATATGTAACACTTCCTTGTGACATTTTTTAACAATAAAATATCTTTTGCACCAAACATTTTCACTTAGAATTATCTCAATGATCCATTAGGAGAAACCTATGTAGATAATCTATGACTCATTAGGCTTTACTATTATATATATATATATATACAGTGATGCTTATAGCTTTTTGATTTAGTGTGTCCTGGGACACACAGATTTGATTTGAATGAGTCCCCACCCAGGATATTTGATGGGTTCCAACTAAAGTTTCTTAATAAATTGTTGAGTTTTTATCTATGAACAACTAAAGCTATCTAACTCCTACATTGTATACCATACAGTGTAATTCGTTTCCAGGAAAATATTGAAATGTATTTACAGTTAGCTGGAAATGGTGGGGGAAGGGAAAAAACATTGGGCACATGGATACAATTTTTCGGCATTCTTTTAGATTTTTATGTGTCAGTGATGCAGGACGAATACCTATCACCATCTCTCTCTCTCTCTCTCTCTCTCTCTCTCTCTCTATATATATATATATATATATATATATATATATATATAGTACTTATCTTTGTCATCAGAAAATTATATATTCTTGTTATATAGAAAAGTATTTTATATATATGATATTCTTGTGATATCATCATCAAGTTGTACTCCCTTGACTCTCTATCAGCCATTACACTTGGTAGGTCTTCTACATGGCGACCATTTTTTCTCCCTCCAGCTATGGTTAAATAGTAGGGCAGACTGGGCTCTTTAACCTTGGTTAGGCAACCAATCTAGGAGAACTAAAACTCTGAATTGAAACCTGTTACATTTTGCTTGGGGTGGTCACTACTAGAATAGGCTCAGTCCTAATTAGTGATCTATTTTCACTAGTTGGCGATGAAACTAATGCCAAGTTTTATAGCACCTTGCCTTTCTCTTGGATGATATTAGTGTTGGGATGAGGGGATACCTGCTGCAGGGGTAACTTATGATATTCCATACAACCTTGTCTATGTCTATGCAGAGATCCGGGCAGGGATCCATAGTCTCTTGAAACTGACAGATGCCGTTTCCACAGAGTTATCATCTTTTGATATGTACTTGAAATAAGCCGTAACAAAAATTGTAAATACTTTTGATACACCCTAATATAAATTTCTTTTTTTCTCTTTATTAACAAACGCCAATCATAAAAGCTGCTTCTCAAGTGGGCAAATTTTTACTTGTGTCCCTATTGGGAGAGATGCTTGTAAATTTCATATAATTTTTTGAGGAGGTGCTTAAAAGGAGGACATATGGTTTTTAGTCTATGATCATCACCATCTTCATCACCGTGTGTATGCCTCACAAATCTTCTGATATAAATTTTCTTTTTCTTTTTTTACTTTTTGATATGAATGCTTTTTCTTTTTTTTTTTTATATATGAATTTCTTTTATTTTTTTATATGAACTTTTTTTTTTCTTTTTTTTATATGGAATTTTCTTTTTTTTTTACTTTTTTCTTTTTTTCTTTTTTATATGAAATTTTCTTTTTTTTATTACTTTTTTCTTTCTTTTTTATATGAACTTTTTTCTTTTTTTTTATATGAAATATGAAATTTTCTTTTTTTTTTTACTTTTTCCTTTAGATGAACTTTTTTTTTTTTTTTTTCTTTTTTATATGAAATTTTTCTTTTTTTTTTTACTTTTTCTTTCTTTTTTATATGAACTTTTTCTTTTTTTTTCTTTTTTTATAATGAAATTTTCTTTTTTTTTTTACTTTTTTCTTTCATTTTTTTATATGAACTTTTTTCTTTTTTTTATATATATGAATTTCTTTTTTTTAAAACTTTTTTCATTTTTTAAACTTTTTTCTTTTTTTTATATATGAATTTCTTTTTTTTAAAACTTTTTTCTTTCATTTTTTATATGAACTTTTTTCTTTTTTTTTTCTTTTTTATATGAAATTTTCTTTTTTTTACTTTTTCTTTCTTTTTTTTTAAGGAACTTTTTTCTTTTTTTTTTTTATATGAAACTTTCTTTTTTACTTTTTCTTTCTTACTTTTTAATGTGAACTTTTTTTTTCCTCTTTTTTTTCCATGTATGAAATTATATCAGAGAAGAAATGCTCAACTGACTTCAGAATATTTATATTAAAAAATATTGGTAAAAAAAGACAAAAACAAAAGAAAACAAATAGACAAAACCCCCCCAAAAAAACAAAAAACAAAAAAAGAAAATCTGAGATGTAACATAGTAAAGCTTCACCAAATGTCTTCTGCCAGGAATCTTTCATCTTTCGTTGTTGTTGTCGTCATCTTGGCGTGTGCCATCTTGGACACATGTGGCATAGATTTACCAGCACCGTTATAAATCATAGCAAAGATCCCGCAATGTTTGGTAGCGCTGACGTTAAATTATATCTCTGACAGTGAGTGATGAGTCATTATTTTCAACAAAAACCTGCTTTCTTACACTTGTTTAAAATTAAACTTATTTAGACAAACCAGACGATGTTAGTTAAAACTGAATTAAATAACTTTCTATCCATATCTATATGTATTTACCCAACCCCTCCACATTATCAGGATTTGACTCAAGGTCAATTATTTAGGTGGATTTTAACAGGTTTGAATTCAGAGTTTTCCTTTTCCTAGAATGGTTGCCTAACTTTTGAGCAAACTTTCTATCTATATTTATAGGTATTTACCCAGCCCCTCTGCATGATCAGGATGTGACAGAAGGTAAATTTTTAAGCAGAGTTTAACAAGTTTGAATTCAGAGTTATCCTGCTTATAGATACATTATTATACAATGGTTAAAGAGACCAGTCTGCCCTACTATTTACCTATAATTGGAGGGAGAATAAGTAAAAGTTAAGTCAGCAGGGCGGCCTAATGTGGGTATCACCCATACATTAAGGGAGTCTATTCCCTTTTTACTAGTGTCTGAGATAGAGCACCACACCTACCATCAGCTCCGCACTTTACTGCACAGATCCCTGTGCTACTGAGTTGGCCAGGGCTGGTATTGAACTAGGAACTTTGTGATTCCTAAGCGGATGTTGTACTGACTGAGCTAAACTGGATGGAGAATAGTTGGATTCATATTTTTCCCAAGGGTGTTAGCGCTATGTCAAATGCAAGCAGCCTTGTCCAGGATTTGAACTCGGGTCAACTTGTCCATTTCCTATGATTATATTCATTACTTATCCATATTTATATATTCTTGACAATTAATAATTTAATTAATTAATTAGTGAAATGGATCACTAATTAGGACTGAGCGTATTCTAGTAGTGACCCCCCCCCCAGCGGTAAATAATAGGGCAGACTAGACCATTTAATTTTTTTATGGCAACCAGTCTAGGAGAAGGAAAAATTAGAATTTGAACCTGTTAATCTCTAGTATTATCTGCGTTATTCGGACTATTGTCCCCATCTTCACTGTTATTTGTACAATGTTTCGGCCGATATACCCTCCGGCCTTCTTCAGGTATTTCTTGTCAGACTCAGGAACCTTCTTTTCGAACTTGAGAACTTTCTTGTCGTATTCAGGAGCCATCCAAGAAGGTTCCTGAGTCCGACAAGAAATACCTGAAGAAGGCCAGAGGGTATTGGCCGAAACATTGTACAAATAACAATGAAGATGGGGACAGTAGTCCAAATAATGCAGATAATACTAATCTTCAAGCCTCATCTCAAACATTCAGAGAAATACTGTTAATCTCTGCTTAGAATCTTAACATTGTGTCACATCCTTCTTGTGCGGAGGGGTTGGTAGATATGTATAATACTTAATAATATCGGTTTGATTACATAATATTCCATTTGAAATTATGAAATCCCGGTTTCTTTTGGTTTAGAAGAAAGTTAACATCTTATAAAAAGAATTGGTAGTTGTATACTAAATTATGGGTGATAATGTACATATCAAATGTAAATATATATCCATATCCAATCTCATCAGTCATTTTCTCAGTGTACTGCTCTTCCTCAAGACATGGGGAGTAATGAGGCTTATCCTGCCATTGACCCATGAAATGTTGGTAGGAAGTTTGGATTTTCTTTCTAGACCTGTTACCCTACCAAGGCTAGTGAACCTACTCTGTTTTACTTTTCCTAAGAAATTAGTTCAAAGTAAAGTTAGAAGTTGAATCCAACTCATCTATTCTAGTTTTTTTTTTTGCTAAACATTATGTCATCCTCATCATCTATTATTATTACTAGCAAATATATTCACCCTCCGGGTGCAAGTATTTAAGTTTTAAATGTAATAAAATATTATATTAAATTAGAAAGGCTAATGAAACTAAATAAGAATGCAGATAAAAAGATTTGAAACAGAGGGGGTATAATTGAAAAACAGAACAACTGAAACTTACTCTTCCATCACTCTCGTCTTTCATTGTTTTTTTTAATTTAAGTATTTAGTTAAAAGAGGAAGTAAAGAAAAAAATGACAGTTATTTTTTTCTTGTTAATGGATTTCATTTAAGATTTATTGAAGAGATTTTTGCTTATATTCATTAAAATAAAACCAAACAGTTAGAAATCAATAACACTGAGCACATATTTATTAAATTCAGTTTTTTAATATCAATATGCAAATTAGCCTTCCCGTTCACACTGTAAACCGCTATTTTGTTGTATATATAAATATAATTGTGTGTTTTTAGTATGTTGATATGGTTAACAGTATTAATAATGTTAAACAATTTTATTAATAATGAGGTTAAAATAAAAATAAAATCATTGAGAATATGTCAATAACTAAAGGAATTGTGATTTGAGTAGTAATATAGTTACAGTTACAAACAGAAAAACACACAATCTCCATTATAATAAGACTAGCAAAATAAAAAAACGCACTCTGGGCGACGTAAAATGAATATTGCCTGAGGGGATGGGAGTTGAAAATTTAATATCAGAGAGTTTGTATCATAAGTAAAAGTAAAATCATCAAATTTATTAAAGGAGTAAAAAATATAAAAAAAAAAAATTGAAATGGAAACTTAGTTCTGATAACTTTAAATATATATTAAAATAAAACAAACTATATATAGATGAATAATACCAGGTATGTATTTATTAAAACTTGTTTAAAAAAACCAATGAGGACTGTCTAACAATTGCATGCTCAAATTTTGAGTGTATTTATTCTATGTTATGATGTTTTAGGTAGTGTGACGTAATCAGTGATGTCGTTTTGTTACAGACAAAAACCGGAAGCAAATCTCCATTATTAATAGATGATTATTATTAGCAAATATATGCACCTTACGGATGCAAGTATTTAAGTTTTAATGTAATAAAATATTTAACTCTTACACTGTTTGATATGTTTACTCAAGAGCTATTGCTAAATAGTTCAATAATATAATAATAATCTTGATTTAACTCTCTCCCACACTTTTTTTTTCCTTTCCTTCTTTCTTTGCATCTTTTCATTTTGTTCAAAAGTTTTAATGTAATAAAATATTATATTAGATTAGAAAGTCTAATGAAACTATATAAGAATGCAAATAAAATATTTGAAACAGAGGGGGGATATTATCGAAAAATAAACAACTAAAACTTACTCTTCCATTACTCCAGTCTTTCATTGCTAAATTTTCTTAATTTAACTATTTAGTTAAAATAGGAAGTAAAGAATAACATTACAGTTATTTCTTCTTGTTGATGGGGTTCTTTTAAGATTTATCCCTGAGATTTTTGCTCATATTCATTCAGATAGAACCAAACAATTAGAAATCAATAATACTTAGCACATATTTATTAAAATCAAATTTTTAATATCAATATGCAAATTAGGCTTCCTGTTCACACTGTAAACCACTATTTTGTTGTATATATAAATACAATTGTATGTTATTAGTATGTCAATGTGGCCAGCAGTATTAATAATGTCAAACAATTTTATTAATAATTAAGGTTTAAATGAAAATAAAATGAGGGAGAATGTGATGTAAATAACAAAGGGAACTGTCTGAGTCGTGATGAAGTTTCAGTTACAGATAAACACACAATCTCCATTATAATAAGATTATTATCATTATACTTATATTACTTTTCTGTGTCATCAGAATATCTGGTGACAAGGTTATAAAAATAAATGTAATGTTTTTTTTTCCATTCAAATTAATTGTGTAAATGATACTAGTCTAAGGAAATTTATATAGCAATTGTTAGTCATTGGCTTCTGGTTTACAAAGTATGGTAGCTAATTTTGACTTGATGTAAAAAGTTTTTTGAAATTCATGGAACCTTTTCATCTAACATGAGAAGCATATACAAAACCCTTATAATTAAAAAAAATATATAATATTCTGGTGATATAGAAAAGTATTATATATATATATATATATATATATTTATCCATAGCTCGGGGGATAATAGTTGGGTTCATGCCTTTCCCAAGGGTATTAGTGCAATGAAAAATGCAGATAGCCTCATCCAGGATTTGAACTCAGATCATGAGGTCCATTTCTAGTGATAACCATTACACAATGTGCCTCCAAAAGTATTATATATATATATATATGAAAGTGAGTAAATAAACAATGTGTTTATTTGATATGGCTTTTAGCCAACAATTTTTGGAGGATATGTGCTTAATTGAAGTCATACCTAATTTTGAAAATTAATTAGTTGATAATTAATGAATTTTAGGCGGGCATATATGTTCAAATGTAAGGCTAAACAAATTGAGAAAATGTCAATCCCTGAATGTACATTTTGACCTATTAGGTTTCATCAGCAAGGTTATAGACATGGAAGACTGCTCCGTGTGTGACTCGAAACCTCGACTGCCAAGTTGACAGGCGAGTCACACACGGAGCAGTCTTCCATGTCTATAACCTTGCTGATGAAACCTAATAGGTCAAAATGTACATTCAGGGATTGACATTTTCTCAATTTGTTTAGCCTTACATTTGAACATATATGCCTGCCTAAATTCATTAATTATCAACTAATCAATTTTCAAAATTAGGTATGACTTCAATTAAGCACATATCCTCCATATATATATATATATATATATATATATATATAATACTTTTCTATGTCTTCAATATATTCTATTACAAATATATGGGCAATTTGTGTAATGAGAAAACCCATTGTAACAAGGCATACTTAGTGTCACTTGAAGTGCACAAATCTTGTCTTCTACTTAAAGTAGGTGGCCTGGCCTATTGTTGGTATCTGTCATGCAGTAATTGAGTCCATCCCCTTTTCAATAGCCACCCTGTCGGCTGGGGCATTAGAATACACCGACTGAACCTCTGCAAATGGGTAAGACTCCCCCAATGGGGCCACATGTTGGCCACGGGTGGCGACCTGTGATGCTTAAGGATGGAACCCAGGTGGCTGAGCAGTCCATGAGATGCAACACTCCACTTTGGCTCTTACTTGGGTTAGACGAACACAGGAATATGTATTATACATCAAAATGAAGCTGGTTCTCTGTGGATTCATTGAAACTGATTTTTTACTACAGAAATGCATCAGAACTAATTTTTTTTACAATTGAAATGGTCTGGTTTCATTGATGGCATGTTAACCTATGTGGGTTATTCAATGTCAAAACCATCCCTGTAGAACAGTTAGTGGTACTATTTAACCCATTGTTGCGGAGATGAGGTGGTTCTCTGACCATTGTCCTCATCTTGGTCCCTATACTCCTAAACTTTCAGCCACTCTACCCATCAGCATTCTTCAGTCGCTTTTAGTATGTTTATTTGTTTTTTTTTGTTGATGCATATCTAGGTTTAAGTATTAGATAATTCATGGATAGTCAATGAATTATGTATGTACTGTAGTAAGAATATTTTTTTTTACTAAAAAAAAAAACAATTGAAACTTATTCTTTAATGTAAAATTCATCATTAATACTTTTTACTACAGAAATGCATTGAAAGTGTTTTTTTTTATTATTATAGAAATACATTTTACTATAAAATGGATAGAAAATTGTCTTTACAATAAAAATGCATTAGAAATGGTTTTTACTTGTCATCAAGGATTTTACAAGTACTTACTAACAAAAAAGTGGGGCCGGTTTAGCTCAGTCGGTAGAGTGCTCGGCTAGAAACCACAAGGTTCCTAGTTCGATATCAGCCCCCGCCAACTCAGCATATGAATAGCACAGGGATCTGTGCGGTAAAGTAAGGAGCTGATGGTAGGTGTGGCGCTCCACCTCAGATGCTAAAAAACAATCTCCTTGGTCTAGCGCTATTGAAAAGGGGATAGACTCCCTCGCTGACTGGCTGATACCGATATTAGAACGACTTTACTTTTACTTTACTAACAAAAAAAAATGCTTCCGATATAAAGTTAGGGGCAAAGTGGTGAGGAATTTATTTTACTGCAAGGGCAATAGATTATTGCTGTCGGGTAAAGCCAGGTCCAGAGGAAGGATTGAAACCATTCAGAACACTGCACTGCTACAATCTGCCAGAATACTCAGAAGAGTCCTGGAGACCTGAGGAGACTTGCTGTCACTCAGACTCCAGTGAAAGACCATCAGCTAACACTGATGTGAAAACTCAAAAGGAGTAAACAACAATAATAATAATAATAATAATAATAATTTTACTGCAAGGGCAATAGATTATTTGCTGTCGGGTAAAGCCAGGTCCAGGGTATGTTTTCATTGTATCTAGTTTTGAAATTGTTGTCTGTCTGTCTGTCTAGGAAGGAGGGGGTAGAGGGTAGAGTAGTCATATTGATCACTCTGTGTGTCCAATTAGGCGTGCTTCACAGTAGGCTGAAGTTGAACTGTAGGCCTAAGAGGTTTTACACTTTCTCTTCCCAATTCAGTAACAGTGATTAGATTGTACATTGGAAACAAACATTGGTCATGTGAGATTTGTCTATTTTTATACCTGCGACTTCTCATTTCTTCTCTTAAATAGATTTTTCATACATTTATGCCTCAAGTTTTTTTTTTCTTTTCCTATTTTGTCTGCAAATGAGAAAGAAGATCTATGTTTATGAATTTTTCTGAGGGTTCTCTTTGAAAAGTTCACACTGCACGGATTCATTTCTTTTTGTTTTCTGTGAGTCATATTTATTTAACTCTTTGCCTACCAAATTACTTGCCCCACCCCCACCCCCAAGGCTGCACCAGATTTTCTTGGTATTTTATTCCCTATTGTAAAAGGCTCAAGTACCAGTCGCAGGATTGGTTCACAGACAAACCAAAAAATGGCAGAGGTGTTCACGTAATGATTTTTCACTGTAAACAAGTGACATGTGTAAAAGCCGCTGACAGTGGTTTATGGTAGGATTGCAGTGGTGGGAGAGCCACTATGAGCGGCTTGAAATTTATTCCCTATTGCAAAAGGATCTAGTACCAGTCTCAGGATTGGTTTACAGACAAACCAAAAAATGGCAGAGGTGTTCACGTAGTGATTTTTCAGTGTAAACAAGTGACATGTGTAAAAACCGCTGACAGTGGTCTATGGTAGGATTGCAGTGGTGGGAGAGCCACTATGAGCAGCTTAAAATTTATTCCCTATTGCAAAAGGATCTAGTACCAGTCTCAAGATTGGTTCACAGAAAAACCCAAAAATGGCAGAGGTGTTGAACCTAGAATCTTGTAATTATTACGCCTGAGGTGGAGTACCAAATCTACCATCAGCACCCCACTTTACTGCAAAGATCAATCTGTGCTACTTATGCTCTGAGTTGGGGGGGGGCTGGTATTGAACCTAGAATCTTGTAATTATTACGCCTGAGGTGGAGTACCAAATCTACCATCAGCACTCCACTTTACTGCAAAGATCAATCTGTGCTACTTATGCGCTGAGTTGGGGAGGACTGGTATTGAACCTAGAATCTTGTGGTCCCAAAGCGGATGCTCTATCGACTGAGCTAAACCAACCCCTATACTTTCGCTCATATTGGACCTGGCTAAATATCCTTCCTAGAAATAACCATTACATATAACAGGTAACCACTCTAATTTGATTAAAACCCTAACTTAAAATGACTTCACTTGGTTCCACCAAGTCTCAATGAATTTTTCATTACTTTTGAAATCTAATGAATACAAACACCATTAGAAAGTTATTTCCCATTTATTCATGTCTTTGATAGTTCCCCTTTCAGATTCTTCTTTTAATATGCAAATCTTAAAAATGACAGTTATTGTCTCATTCCGCTGACCAAACTTTAAAAAAAAGACTCACTATAAAAGACCCATTGCATAAGTTTACACATGAGTAGGCATCTTGTTTTTTCAGGACTGAATAGTTGCTCACATGCTAAATATTTGCTTGAATTCAAAACTGTCACAGATGATTGGTCAGTTTCTTGATTTTTAAAAGTTTTTTTTTTTTTATACTACTTGCTGAGGGTACTTTCTGTCACAGGTAGTGATTTTTCTCTGCATTTTCTTTTTAATGACTAAAAGACAAAAAAAAAAAAAAAAAAGAAAAAAAAGAAAATTTCCTTGATCAGTAAAATCAATCGTCTGCCATTGTTGGTACTGAAAGGTTTTTTTTAATTTCCCACCCTTTTGGTCCTCTGATCATCATTGCATCGCAAAATCTGCCTCTATGAATTCTTCAATGGCGACTTTAAAAACTAAAAAAAGAAAAAAAGGTATGCCATTGTTGGTGTTAATGCCTGTCTTTTGCTGGACAAAAAACAGCTATCGCTTGTCATTTGACTGGCGCCAGTTTTAGATACAGTGGTTGGTGGAATATTTTAAAAGTTTTCATTTTCATAATGGCCATTTTGTGAATTGAAGTTTTATTGCACAAATATCAACAAATATTAAACAAATATCTTTCCTTTGACAATGACTCTCTTAACTCAGTGCTTGTAAAGAATATTTTAAAGTGATAATCTCACAAAATAAGTTGTTTTTATTAGAATAAGTGCTTAATTGGAGTCGGACCTAATTTTGAAAATTAATTAATTAATAATGAATTAGGCGGGAATACCTATTAAATGTATGGCTAAACAAATCGAGAAAAATCAATCTCTGTATGTACATTTCGGCCTATTAGGCCTCATCAGCAGAGCTATAGATCGGAAGACCGCCCTGTGCGTGATTTGAAACCGGACTGCCAAGCTGACAGGCCGATCCCATAACCTCTACACTAAACAGACCTCTTAGATTTTATGATTTGTTTAGAGTAGGTTAATATTCCTCTTCTAGTGACTTTTATTACACGACGATATGATAAAGTTTGAATTACTTGAAGAAACTATTTCTCTGAATTGTCTGAATAAAATACAAATAATACATACTAGAAAATCATACTTTGTCACATAATAGGTATTTACTCAACCCCTCCACCATGCATATGCTTTGATACAAGATCAGTTTTTAATCAGAGTATAGCTGGTTTGAATTCAGAGTTTTCTTTCTGCTAGACTGGTTGCTTAACTACTTTTACTCAACCCCTCCACCATGCATATGACACAAAATCAGTTTTTAGTCCAGTGGAACTATCAGATGGCCATAGCAAGGGACTTCGATAACTATCCTTACCTCAGGATTTCAGTTAAGTGGACAAATTGTAACCATTTTTCCGCAGACAAACCAAAAAGTCTGCAACCCTATTGTTTTATGTCTGTAATACAGGTCTCTTTATTCTTATTCTAAATTGTTTGATTTATTCATTCTAGCTACTGGCAAAAAAAATCGGATACTACGAGTTTTAAAAGTGAATTAAGAATAATTAAATCTATTATTTAAGGTTAAACTTTGTCTAAATCTATAAGTAATAGCATAATAACCATCATTAAAAAAAGAAAAATATAATTACATATGCAGTTTATTTTGAATTCAGTTTTCTTTCTGCTAGACTGGTTGCTTAACCACTTTTAGATATAGTGGTTTCTGGAATATTTTTTAAGTTTTCATTTTCATTATGGCCATCTTGTGAATTGAAGTTTTATTGCCCAAACATCAACAAATATTAAACAAATACCTTTCCTTTGACAATGACTCTCTTAACTCAGTCCATGTAAAGAATATTTTAAATTGATAATCTAACAAAATAAGTCATTTTTATTTGTCTAAATTACTAGAAGAAACTTACTTACTTAGTAGGTATTTACCCAACCCTACCTCGATGCATATGCTGTGACACAATATTGGTGAAGGTTGATATTGAATTTGGAACCTCAAATCCTTGTGCACTGAGCCCTCCAAGTGAACTATGAAAAAAATCTTTCTATACGAAAGAAAATTATATATATATATATATATATATATATATATATATATATATATATATATATAAAAAGAAAAAGAGGATCTTTTGTGTTTGAGTGTCTCCAACGGGGTCTGGCTGGCTGAGGGGGTTATTATGTTGAAAGACCCGAAACCCCCCTATGAAGCCAGCCAATAACATAACTGATGACGCCATCCTGCGCTAAGTCTAGCGTATTTCAAACACATAAAGAAAAAGAGGATCCTGAATAGAATCATTCATACCACCAACTCATATGGTCTTTTGTATATATATATAGTGAAAATAATAGTAATATAGGTATTTTATCCTCTTGTATAATATGAGACCACACAACTAGTTTTCAAGAAATTAAAAATGGGTTGGATATATTCCAGAATTGTGGGAACATTTGACAAAAAAGGGGAGGTAACAAAAAGTAACAAAACCAAAAAAAAAAAAAAAAAGAAAGACTATGAATCAGATGTGTAAAATAAATCATGAGTGTTTGTGTAAACTTTCTGACATGAACTGTTATCATAACTTAGGAAGGAGTTTCCATATATTTTCAAAAAAACCCAGGAACACATTTATGAAGATTAGTAGCCACTGTGAATTTGACTAAAAACATGACTTTGTTCTTTTTTTTTTCGTTCTTTCTTCTGTTCATTTTTTTCTCTTGTAAAATTATAGATAATTTTATTATTGGACTTTGTCATTGTTTACTATTAGCAGACGTATCCAGACAATACTTGGAGTTGGGCTGGGCTGGAAGAATATAAGATAAAATGTTTTAATGAAATAATTTTGATATATAGTTTAAAATGATGCTGTAGACACCAAAATGTTAATATGACACAAAAACACAAGGAAAAAAATGAGTTTTAAACATAGAGAAAAAAATATGATTAGTTTCTGAAAGCTTCTTATTTGTATGTAATATTTCTTGTTTTATCTTTGGCAAGTATGTGGATTCTTTTTTCTTTCACTACTTCCATGTGTTTTATGAATCATATAGTACCTAAATGATGACAAAGGAATTGTCTGCTTTTCCTCTGATGTCTGTCAAAACCACGGAAGGGAGAAACAACAAGATCTAACAGGACTTGTTAATTCAACCTAGCAATCACTAATTACTCTGTTCTTCTTGTATATTTACTTAGTAAACCTTTTTCCCTATCCTTAATATTCATGTTTCATGAATTATATAGTACCTAAATAATGAGAATGGAATCATCTGTTTTTCCTATAAATAATAACTGATAAAAAATTTATACTCTACTTTGGCTCTATCTTGGGCTAGATGGGTGGTCGGAGAGGCCCCCTCCGATCAATCGTCTGGTCATGTCAAGCCCTAGCACCTATATGATTTTCCCAACCCTATTGCTCTTATGGCAAGCCCCAACCCCTTTTTATCATATGGGTGCTAGAAGGCAGTGGCTGCGGGTCTACATGTCCTGGGAATGATGTTAAACTCTATCTGATGGTGAGGTTCCAGTTTTGGAGGTTTGGGGAATGTGGAGCACCCCTTCATCACCATTGCTCCCTGGTCCACTCTGACCCGGAGTGGTAGTACCTGTTAGAGTCCCATCTATGGGTTGAATAGAAAAATGTATTTATAAAAAAATTGTATTATCCATTAAGAATTGATTTATTTCAAAACTTTATCGGCATTAAATGACCCACTGAGGTTGATATACTGTAAAACAAAACAAACCAAGCCAACTGATAAA
>CM042161.1:60801809-60831809 GCA_023376005.1 Doryteuthis pealeii | reverse complement strand
TGGCTGATACCGACTTTAGGCTTTTACTTACTTATATGAATATTATTTTCATATACCTTCTCTCTCAAAAAAGTCATTACTATACTGGTATTTTCTTTTCTTTTTTTAGAATCTTTCTTTCTTTTTCTCTTTCATACTTTTACTTTCTTTTTTCTTCTTTCTTTTTTCTTTCTCTTCCTTTTTCTTTTTTTCTCTTCCTTTTTCCTTTTTACTTTTTCTCTTTCACCTTTTTTCTCTCTCTTCTGTCTCTTTTTTTTTCTTTCTTTTTGCATATTTATCTTTTTTCTTTCTCTTTCATAGTTTTTGTTTCTTTTTCTCTTTCATACTTTTTCTTTCTTTTTTCCAATTATTTTTTTTTCTTTCTCTTTCTTTTTTCTTTTTACTTTTTCTCTTTCTTTATTTCTCACTTTTTCTTTCTTTTTCTTTTTCTTTCATATGTTTACTTTCTTTTTGCTCATTTATCTTTTTCCTTTTTTTTTTCTTTCTCTTTCTCCTTTTTTTTTACTTTTTTATACTTTTACTTTCTTTTTTCTCATCTTTCTTTTTCTTTCTCTTTTTTTTCATTCTCTTCTTTTTTAATTTTTGATTTCTCACTCTTTCTCATTTTACTTTTTCTTTCTTTCTTTTTTCTTTTCCTCTTTCATACTTTTACTTTCTTTATTCCCATTTATCTTTTTTTTATTTCTCTCTTCTTCTCTTCCTCCCTTTTTCTTTTTATCTTTTTCGTTCTTTTCTTTCTTTTATCACACTCTTTCTCTTTTTACCCTCAATTTATATCTTTTTTCCTTTTCATGACTTTTTTTTTTTTTTTCATTTATTTTTCTTTTCTTTTCACGTTCTTTCTTTTTCACTTTTTCTTCATTAACTGTTTATCACACTGTTTTTTTTCTTTCTTCATCACAAATAATTGTTTTTTTTCTTTCTTTTTTTCCCTTTCCACTTTACTTATAAAGAGGTTATATATATATATATATATATATATATATATATATATATATATATATATATTTGTGTTTCCTCTCTTTCCTTCAATTTTCATCTTTCTCTTTCTTCATCACTTCTCATTGATTTTTTTCATTCCTTTTTTTCTTTCTTTCATTCATTTCCTCTTTATTACTTTCTGTTTCACTTCTTTCCCTCAATTTACATTGTTCTTCTTCTTTCTTTTTACTTTTTCTTTTGTTCATTTCCACTTTATCACTCTCTGTTTCTCTTCTTTTCTTCAATTTTCATCATTCCCTTTCTTCATCATTGCTCATTGATTTTTTTCTTATTTTTTTCTTTTTCTTCTTTCTTCTTTCTTTCTTTTTGATTTTTTCCCTTCATTCCCTCTTTATCACACCCTGTTTCTCTTATTTCTCTCAGTTTACATCCTTCTCTTCCTTCATCACTTCTCATTGATTTTTTCTTTCCTTTTCTCTTTCTTTCTTTCTTTAATTTTTTTTCCCTCAATTTACACCATTCTCTTTCTTTATTACTTCTAATTGATTTTTTCTTATTTTTTTCTTTTCTTCTTATTTTTTCTTCGTTCTTTCTTAACTTTTTTTGTTCCTTTTTACTTTTTCTTTCCTTCATTTCCTCTTTATCACACCCTGTTTCTTTTTTTCCTTCAATTTTCATCATTCGCTTTCTTCGTCACTCCCATTGATTGTTTTTCCTTCTTTTTCCTTTTGGTTTTATGAATGATGGCAAACATTTTCTATTGTTTCTCAAGCATTCATCCTTGTCTCCTCTAATCACAAAGCTGACCAGAAAGAAAACAAAAAGAAAAAGACCGCCCCACCAAAAAAAAAAAAAAAAAAAAAAGTAATAATAAATAAGGAGTAAAGAGAGAAGTAGTACTAAATTACTCCTCTTCTTGACGTGTGCAAATGGGTTTGCCCAGATTATGGAGTTTGACCCTTATATCCTGCCCAACAGCTCTTGAACACACCCTATTTTTTTTTTTTGTTTTAATGTTTCTTTCTTCTCTCATAAGCTATCAGAAATTTTATAATGTTTTATATTAAT
The DNA here is from genome assembly GCA_023376005.1 of Doryteuthis pealeii. Taxonomy (NCBI): domain Eukaryota; kingdom Metazoa; phylum Mollusca; class Cephalopoda; order Myopsida; family Loliginidae; genus Doryteuthis; species Doryteuthis pealeii. Next base: position 60,829,799 of record CM042161.1, on the reverse strand, counting down.
AAAAAAGATAGAAAGGAAGAAATAGGTAAAGAAAGGAAGACCACTTAGGCATAGCAGGTATACCGTAAGCAATCTGAGGTCTTTGTGTCTTAGTAGCTTAGTAGATAATAAGTAATTGGACATCTGCATTTAATATAATCCTGAAATACAAAATTTCGGTGTTTTAAGAGGAGCAGGATCTTACCTTAAAAGGCACTCTTTCATCCAACTCAACAAAACACTAAATGACAGAAATGCAAGTGCTATCAATTTATCTTATTATAATGGAGATTGTTTCCTTGCCTGTCTTTAACTGAAACTATATCACTACCCAAGTCACAATTCCCTTTGTTATTTACGTCACATTCTCCATGATTTTATGTTTATTATTTAAACTCAATTATTAATAAAATTGTTTTACAATATTAATACTGTTCGGCATATCTACATACTAATGATATGCAATTGTATTTATATATATATACAACAAAATAGTGTTTACTGTATGAAGAGGAAGACTAATATATAAAAAAAATTGGATTTTGATAAATATGTGCTGGTATTATTGATTTCTAATTGTTTAGTTTTATCTTAATAAATATGAGCAAAAATCTCAGAGATAAATCTTAAAAGAAATCCATTAACAAAAAGAAATAACTGCAATTTTATTCATTACTTCCTATTTTAACTAAATAGTTAGGTTAGGAAAATTTAACAATGAAAGATGGGAGTGATGGAAGAGTAAGTTTCAGTTGTTCATTTTTTGATTATACCCTACTCTATTTCAAAATCTGCATTCTTATTTAGTTCCATTAGCCGTTCTAATTTAATATAATATTTTATTACATTAAAACTTAAATACTTGCATCCGGAGGGTGCATATATTTTCTAGTAATTATAATAATAATACTGGTGTTCCTACAAAATATAACCGTTATCATCGTGCAACACTCTCTGGCTAAAAACGAGACCATCCAAATGGTCCAAGATAAAATGAAAAAATGTAAATCCTGATTATCTGGTGTTACTTATGTGCCGAATTCTTATTTCTTATGACCATTGTCACCTCAGCTAAATAATGAACCATTCCATTTTATCATGAAGAATGAAAGAAAAGGAAATGGGACATGCTATACATAAAAATAAGAAAGAAATTAGGGGTAAGATTGAGAGGTGAGCATTCAGGACTGATAACGCTAATCTGTTTCCATCAAAAATAATGAAAAGATGCAAAGAAAGAAGGAAAGGAAAAAAAGTGTGGGAGAGACTTAAATCAAGATTATTATTATATTATTGAACTATTTAGCAATAGCTCTTAAAGTAAACATTAAATGGTGTAAGAGTTAAATCATCATACTATGGTATATCCATAGTGTTATAGGTGATATAACCTATCTACATAATGGAATGATCCTACTACTACTGTAAGTAGCAAGGACAATTGTAGCTTGAAGAACAAGCACATGATTCAGTTCTAGACTGTATTGTCGGACATAATTTCACTTTGCTTCTGTAAATTCTACTTTCTTTGTTTAATACACTTGTATCAACTTTCACCAGTCGTTTGTCTTTATTTGTGAGCCTTAACAACCCCACAACACATAGTTATCCACAATTATTAGTATCAAGAATAATTACTCGTTTATTAATTCTCAGTTGGTAGAGCACCCACCTAGGAATCGCAAGGTTCCTGGTTTGAGACCGGTCCCCACTAACTTAGTGTATTAGTTGCACAGATTGGGTAATCTGATCTGTGAGGTAAAGGAGGGTGCTGACGCTATGTGTGGCACTCCAACTCAGCAAAAACAATCTCCCAGCAGGGGTAAAAAAAAGCACTAGCGAAAAGGTGATAAACTCCCTCGCTGTCCGGTTGATACCAACTATAGCCCACTCCTCCAACATTTACTCAGGATTATTATCATTTGTTACTTGAAATTATTTATGGCATAAAAAAAAAGAAAGAATGATCTCAGAATTACATAAGCCGAGAAGAAATCCTTCTTCTTTCTCTCTTCTCTCTCTCTCTCTCTATCTATCTATATATATTATATATATATATATATATATATATATATATATATGAGGAAAAATGAGTAAAGAAAAGAAATGTAGATGGATAAAAATGAATGTTATCGATATTACTTTTAATCGATATCACTTACACATGTGTTTCGGTCTGTTTGTTACTTGAAATTTGTTATTTATGGCATAAAAAAAAAGAAAGAATGATCTCGGAATTACATAAGCCGACAAGGGTTGATATGCCGTAAAACCAACCAACCAACCAAAATCAAATATATCAGCATCAGGGAAATGCATTAATAATCATGAGGGCCCCATCAGCTGTGAAAAACTTGCTTAAGGTCTGAGTAACTTCTGCTTAACTAGAAGAACTAACATGCTTAAGAAGAACTGAGTTTCTTCGAAACCTCTCAACACAATTGGTTTCACCAAGTGCACATGACATATTTGCTTGGGACCAGAATCCCACAATCGGCAGGGTTGAACTCTACATCCTCAGTGCAGTCCCTGAGCAATTGCCTTAATGAGGATGTGTTACTAATTAGTAGATTTGCCTCGTTACCCTTATAAACTTAGTGCATGCAAAAGAAAAGAAAAGAAACAAAAAAGAAATAGAGAAAAAAAAAAAAGAAAAGAAAGAAAGAAAGATAAATAAAAATGATTGCATGTAAGTCATTGTGCAAAACATATGTCAAAAATCAGGAAACACTTCCAGCAAGATAATCACATCATCTTGCTAGAAATGCCTGGTCTTCTTAGAAGTATTGGCAGGAAAATGTTAATTACAAAATAGATTATTTGAAGCACCCCATTGTCACTTTTTTTTTTTTTTTTTTGCTTTACTTTTTACCCCTTTGATTTTTACATCATTTATTCAGTTTCTATTGAGTTCTATAGAATAATAATAATAATGAGATACTAGCAGGACCTGTAAATATATCACAGTATGATAATTTAATTATTTTTTTTTTTTTGGGGGGTGTATTTTTTAGCCCTTGATTTTTACATCATTTTATTCAGTTTCTATAGAGTTTATATAGATAATAATAATAATAATAATAATAATTATAATGATACTAGCAAGACCTGTAAATATATCACAGTATGGTAATTTAATTTTATTTTTTGTTGCTTTATTTTTTACCCCTTGATTTTTACATCATTTATTCAGTTTCTATAGAGTTCTATGGAATAATAATAATAATAATAATAATAATGAGATACTAGCAGGACCTGTAAATATATCACATTATGGTAATTTAATTATTTTTTCTTTTGCTTTATTTTTTACCCCTTGATTTTTACATCATTTATTCAGTTTCTATAGAGTTCTTTCGAATAATAATAATAATTATGAGATACTAGCAGAACCTGTAAATATATCACAGTATGATAATTTAATTATTACAGTGTTTGAAAGGTATTACTTAAGAGCTATTGCAAAATGGTTTAATTTAGCTCAAATTTTTTTGCTTTATTTTTTACCCCTTGATTTTTACATCATTTATTCAGTTTCTATAGAGTTCTTTTGAATAATAATAATAATAATAATAATGAGATACTAGCAGGACCTGTAAATATATCACAGTATAATAATTTAATTATTACAGTGTTTGAAAGGTTTACTTAAGAGCTATTGCAAAATGGTTTAATTTAGCTCTGTCGGTAGATCACTCACCTAGGAATTGCAAGGTTCCTCATTCGATAGAGCTGATGGTAGGTGTGGCATTCCACCTCAGATGCAAAAACCATCTCCTTGGTCTAATGCTAGTGAAAAGGGGATAGACTCCCTTGCTGTCTGGCTGATACCGACACTAGGCCACTCCATTGACTTTACTTAAAATAATTTTGATCACTCTTTCTTAAAAGTGGGTGGGTTTAAAATATTTTCTCTGATTTGCCAAAAAATCTGGGCTGAGGGGGTTAAAATATCTACATTAATTTGCTGACAAAAAAGTGACTCTGGGCTGGAAATTCTCCTGATGCTGGCTCGCTAAAACATAGCGTAAATAAAGGCAGGAGGCTGGGACAACATAAAATTAAAATTACCAAATATATTCCGTAATTCACAATTTCAATATTATAAATAAAACAAACATGTAACTTCTTTTTTTTTTTTAAATTCATTTTAATTTTACGTTGCGCATTTAAGTGACGCAAGACCATTTGGAATGGTTGATATAAAATGGGACAAATAAGAAATTTGTGATGAAGCGACACACCAGATAATCTGCATTTACATTTTTGAATTTCATCTTGAACAATTTTGATGATCTCATTTTTAATCAGGGGGTGTTGCAGGATGATAACAGAGAAAAGATTTAGGAACACATGTATTATTATTATTATTATAATATATATATATATATATTATATATATATACACAAAATGGATTCTATACTGATATTTCATCTTAACTTTGTTAATGAACTTAGATTTCTCATAACTGCACATTATATATATATATATATATATATATTATATATACATATAAATCAATTTCAATCAGAATTATCCTGAAGATCCTACTAGTGAAACCCTGATAGATATATTCAGTTTTTATTGGTTTTCTAAACCAGCTCCACACATGTATTGGGCACATTTTATATTCATTCATAATTCTTACTTATTCGGTTACTTCTTTTTCTTGATGGTAAAAATTGTGACTGGCATGATTTTTTTTGTTTTCCCCTGTTAAGTCCCCCTCTCTTCAAACACACACACACACACACATATATATAGTCAGATTTTTTTCCCTGATGAGCTACTAAGCAAATAATAAAATTAAACCTAATGAGTCAGATATACCTACTAACAGTTTTTGTTAGTAGTATATCTGACTCATTAGGTTTAATTTTGTTATTTGCTCTACTTAGGTATTGAGCACTCTACTTTTTAGCTTTAGATAATCCTGACGGTTTATATATATATTTTTCACATATATATAATTTTTTTCTTTTGGCCAAGTGTTATAGTATTAACTGATTATTTTTAGTTGGTATGACTATCTTGGTCTTTTCTGTTTTTTTAATTTTTTTTTCCCAGGTGAAGTTTGGTAGTATATTTTTACAATCAAAGTATTTGCCAGGTTTTTTTTCTTACTGCAAGGGTTTACTAACAATTTGGTATATTTTATATATATATATAAGCACTATCTTCAGATTTGTGTCCCTGCTGTTTTTTGTCTTCATTTTGTTATTACTATCTATTTGGTACCCCTGAAGATAATCATAGTTTCACCTATAAATTGATATCCAGTTGATTTTGATAAACTAGGTCACTAGTAAATTAGGATGTCTATTGATTTAAACCAATTCTTGAAAATCCCAAACAAATCCAACATATTTTTAATAATATCTTTTGTTTATTTGAACCATCAAGCTGTTTAATTGGGCCAGCATGAAGAAATCAGTATGTTTTTGACTGGTTGTTCCTGATTCACTATTTTCATAGCTGCAGTCAACCATTTTTGTTGGTCATTTAAATGAATTTGAATATAATTAGAGCATATTAAAATAGTTTTTAAAAAGAAATAGTTTTCAGTGTCCCTGACCAAGTAGTCCAGTCAACTTCCTACAACGATAACCATGATGCCACTAGTGCTTTTCCTAAGAGTTCCAAAAATTGTATTTGAATTGTTTATTTCATTTTTTAAATTATAAAGAGCACACCCATGCAAAAATATGAACTTAGCAGTATTACCCATGTTTCTGAGTATGGTATGGTCTGTGGGGAGGGAGGAATAGCAGTTTCTGAGTATGGTATGGTCTGTGGGGGGGGGGGGATTTCTGTGTATTGTATGATCTATAAGGGTGGGGATTGCAGTCTCAGAGTATGGTATGGTCTGTGTGTGTTTGTGGGGATAGCAGTTTCTGAGTATGGTATGGTCTGGTCTGGGTGGGGGGTGATAGCAGTTTCTATGTATGGTATGATCTATGGGGGTTGGGGATAGCAGTTTCTGAGTATGGTGTGGTCTGTAGGGGGTGGGATAGTATTTTCTGAGTATGGTAGGTTTGTCAGGGGGAGGAACAACAGTTTCTGATTATGGTATGGTCTATGAAGTGATAGCAGTTTCTGTGTATGGTATGGTCTGTTGGGGGGGGGTGCTAACAGTTTTTGAGTGTGAGCAGATCCGGTTGATATATTAGCCACCATTCATTTTCTGTTTGCCATATTTTATGATAAAAAGAGATCCTTCTCTTTTCCTGTACTTGATTATATACGCTTGGAGAATGGATTCGCTGAAATGCGGTAAGAGCAAAAAGCAACAGAAAAATGAGTTCAATTTTCTGAACAACTCTTGGAATGATAATGACGCCTCTCAGAATTACCGAAAGTATCTTTGTACACCTGTAGAATTAATCAAAATAGATCAACCAAAGTGTGCTGAGTGGCAACAGAAAAGCAATATAAATAATGGCTTCACTAGTCTTGAAGAACTCTCAGAATGATAATGACTCTTCACAAAATTATAGATAATACCTCACTTAATTATGAGAGGATATCTGAAAGTTCTCTCTCTCTCATATTTATTTCCACAAAAATTATACAGATACAGACATCACAATAGGACAATTGGATAGAGCAAGTTTTCAGCTACAAACAATATTTTTTTGTAAAGTCACCACCTTTGGTTATGCAATTTTAAAGTAGTGCCTCCATTTTATCATGATGTCTCAAAAGTGGATGTTGGTGGTATGGCAGTATAGGCTGGCCTTGAACAACTTTTGGAATCATAATGACTCTTCACAAAATTATAGATAATACCCCGCTTAAATTATGAGGCGATATCTGAAGGTTCTCTCTCTCTCTCTCTCTCTCTCTCTCTCTCTCATATTTATTTTCCACAAAAATTATACAGATACAGAGAGCACAATAGGACAATTGGATAGAGCAAGTTTTCAGCTACAAAACTATTTTTTTTTTGTTAAGTTACCACCATTGGCAGTGATGCTGATAGCTTTTTGATTTGCTTTGAACGAATCTCCGGGAGAATTCATGGGTCCCAAATAAAGTTTCTTAATAAATTGTAGGGTTTTTATTTATAATCTGGGGAGACAACTAAAGCAGTTTAACCCCTACCTTGTAACCTATCCTGTGTAATTCATTTCTAAGAAACTATTGAAATGTATTTACAGTTAGCTTGAAATGGTGAGGGAAGAAAAAAGAAAAACACTGGGACACATGGATATGATTTTACTGCGTCCTTTTAGATTTTTGTGCATCAGGGATGCAGGACGCATACCTATCAGCATCTCTGAACCAACACTACAACAGATATAGGGAGCACAATAACACCCTTGTATAGAGCAAGTTTTCAGCTACAAAACACTATTTTCCCATATAGTCACTACCATATTTTTGCCAGCTGTGAACAAGAACCTGCATGCAGCGCTCATAAAAATCTGCAAATGTAGAGGGAACTCCCTTTTTCACAGCAACAATGATGATGGCGTTATCAGGAAAATGTCTGTGCAGTCTGTCATGCAGATGAGCTTATTGGGGTGGGGTGGGGGGAGAGTCTGCATTTTTTGGGGGGATAACAGCTGTGTTGAATATGTCTTGTCACTCACATTGCTGTCATTCCTGCTAGAAAGCATTAGCAATATGTCTTAGTGACAGGAATGTTCAGCCTCTACTGTCATAAAACCAACATCCATCCCTGGTATTGTGGGACAACATATGATAGGAGGCATTACTTTTGGAGTGACCCTTGTATTGCTGACCGATGGTCATGCCTATATAGAAAATAGTATTTTATATGTTTTTTTATTATTTGTATTATTCGGACTATTGCCTTGATCTTTATTGTTATCTGTACAATGTTTCAACCAATGTGCCCTCTGGCCTTCTTCAGGTATTTCTTGTTGGACTCGGGCACCTTCTCTTCCTGATTATGACAAGAAGGTTTCCGAGTTCAAAGAGAAGGTTCCTAAGTCCAACAAGAAATACCTGAAGAAGGCTGGAGGGCACATCGGCTGAAACGTTATACAGATAACAATAAAGATGAGGACAATAGTCTGAATAATACAAATAATACAAATTATCAAGCCTCATCTTAAAGATTCAGAAAAATAGTATTTTGTAGCTGAAAAATTGCTCTGTTCAATATTATTCTTGCCCTCCCTGTATCTGAGGGAGATTCTGTGAAAATAAATAAGACATTACTTTCAGAGATCTTCTTATAATTAAGGTAATTTATGAGGAAGTGCGTCCCGGTCTCCTGCTTCAAAAATTGCTGCCTGGTGACTATTAAAATAACGACCCCAGCTATGGTGTTACTTGAAAGAAAACAACCAACTTAGGGCGTTAAATGTATTTTAGGGGGGGGCTTCTTTTTTTTGTCGTAATTCTTATTTATTTATCAAACAAAGTAAAAAAAATGAACAAATTGAGGTAGATAGATAGATAGATAGATATCCATCTTCATATCTAAACAAGAATTACGACAAATTAAACATTAAACAAGAATTACGACAAATTACGATAAATAGACAAGAATTACGACAAATTAAACATTAAATAAGAATTATGACAAATTACGATAAATAAACAAGAATTACAAGAAGCCCCCCCCCCCAAATACATTTAACACCCTAAGTTGGTTGTTTTCTTTCAAGTAACACCATAGCTGGCGTCGTTATTTTAATAGTCACCGGGCAGCAATTTTTGAGGCAGGAGACTGGGACACACTTCCTCATAAATTACCATAATTAAGTCAGGTAGTATTTTTGATTTTAAGAATAGTCATTATCATTTCAAGTGTGGTCATAAATAGGAGGCATTAATTTCAGAACACTTCTCATACATGAATGTGATTTTTCAAAAATTACAAAACTGATAAATTGGTTTCAACGGCATGTCAATCCATCAACGGTTATTTTATACCTAGAGGTTAGAGAATCATATTCATTGTACGTTCATATTTACATTTTTTGTGTAGTTGTTTCTTATGAGTTTTTTTGCACACAGTTATATGATATCAAGTATGACTATATTACCTACTCTCATCAAGTAAGCCCTATTCCATTTTGTACCCCTTTCACATACTGCTTGTATATATCAAGTATTCCTGATACAAATAATTATATGGTTTTAGAGTAATTAATTCTATTTAATGATCGTAATTTGTTTGCACAGAGTTATATGGTTGCAATTATCTAATAATAATGCTAATAATCCTTAGTAAACAATTATAGCTTCCAGTAAATATTCTTAGTACAAATAATTTACAGTCATATGGCATGAAGTATTCCTATTGAATACAAATAATCTTAAAACAGATTTATTTGACCCATACATTGGAATCTAACAGGTACTACCACTCCACGAATAGCAATGAAGGGGTAATAGGGACTCACAACTCAAATGCAGTTTAGTGTCATATCCAGGATAGCCTCTTTTTGTATGTGTGTGTTATTTATACATGTATGTTAATAGTTATTTATTTGCACACAGTTATATGGTTTTTAGTAATTAATAATAATCCTTAGTAAACAATTATAGCTTCAAGTAAATATTCTTAATACAAATAATTTACAGTCATATGGCATGAAGTATTCCTATTGAATACAAATAATCTTTAAACAGATTTATTTGACCTATAGATGGGACATTAACAGGTACTACCACTCTGAATCAGAATGGATCTGGGCATAATGGCAGTTAAAATTACAAATCGTTGTCAAAATTAAAATGGAAGAAATTTGGTTTGGGCATTGATTTTAATGAATTTAATTATTGCTAAGGACACGATTTATGTTATTTTTTACTTAAATTTTAACAGTTGTGTTTTTAACCGTTTTTCATTGGATGTTATTTTCCTACAGAGGACCACAAGAGATCTAATTTTTAAGGAAGATATTGTTTCTTAAGGGTTTTTTTTTCACACAGTTATATGATATCAAGTATTTGTATCTAATACTAATAATCTGTATACAATTATTCATTGTATGTTCATATTTACATTTTTTGTGTAGTTGTTTCTTAAGAGTTTTTTTGCACACATATGATATCAAGTATGACTATATTACCTACTCTCATCAAGTAAGCCCTATTCCATTTTGTACCCCTTTCACATACTGCTTGTATATATCAAGTATTTGTATCTAATACTAATAATCTGCACACAGTTATATGGTTTCAAGCATTCTTCTCTTATAATCATAATTATATTGTTTCAAGTAATTATTTCTATTTAATAGTAATTTGTTTGCACGAAGTAATATGGTTTTGAGTTACTAATAATAATCTTTAGTGAACAATTATAGCTTATATTCATAATAAAAATAATTTACAATTATATGGTATCAAGTATTCTGATCTAATACTAATAATTTTCAAACAGATCGATTTGACCAATAGATGGGAAACTAACAGTTATTTTTCACATGAGCCATAGTAGACCTGGGAATAAGGGCAATGAAGTGGTACTCCACACTCCTCAAAGCTTCAGGACTGGAGCCTCACCACCAGATGCAACTTATTACAGGCACCCCTTTATTACTGCTCTGCTGGGGATACAGTTAGAATTCCATTGTTGTCCTTAATTAATCAATTATTTTGATTGATTCATTAGAATTAACCCTGATGATCCATTTTTGGTGAAACTTAAGTAGGTTATCTATCAATACCTTTCTACTAAATCTGTTCTATTAACGTATAGAACTCTTTTATATTCTTTATAACCCAGACTTATTCAGTTAATAATTTTATTGACAGTCGAAGTTGCAAGTAACTCAATATTCTATTCCCCAGTAAGTCATCTTTATCATATATATATATATATATATATATATATGAAAAATCAATAAAGGAAAGAAAATGTTGAATAGATTAAATAGATTTACTAACATGTGTTTTGGCCAGGAGTTTGTTCATGAACACATGTATTCAATTTATTATTATTTTAAATATATAATAAATAATAATAGAAAATTATAAAATCTTTAAGCATACAAAGAATAACGGCCTTCATCAGAGTAAAATGTTTGACATTTGAATTTCTTTCATTTATTTATCTTTCCTTTTAACATATTGTCAGATTCAATTCCATTTTTAACTTATATATTTATACATGTGGAATTAAACAAAAGGCAGGTCTCCTGTTTAACGATTTTATTGGTGATCTTTTCAAGCTTTGTGGCCAACTTTTTTATATTTGGATGGAATTCGTGGATTAGTCCACAAAAGTTCATATCCCGAGTACTTTCAGCACGTCAAAGTGCCATCATCAGGGGTGATGTGTTCCAGTTTTTTTCAAAGTATATTAATATATGTGGAGGCTGGAAGGAGGAGAATTGATGGGAAAAGTGTTATAGGCATTTTAAAATGTGAGTGCTGCATTGAAAATTAATTTTATTTAAGGATGGTTTGTATTGTTTGATATATAAAGCTTCTAGTATTTGTTTTTTGTTTATTTTTTTCTTTGTGAAGAATGTGCGTATTTTCCGTAATTTTAGATGATCCAAATATAAAAAAGTTGGCCAGAAAGCTTGAAAAGATCACTAATAAAATCGTTAAACAGGAGACCTGCGTTTTGTTTAATTCCACATGCATAAATGAAAAAATGCTGCCCCCACACACATATATATATATATATATATATATATATAATGCACACCACACACACAACACACACACACACATACATACATATATATATATATATATATATATATTCCCCTTTTTGATTTTTGTGTAGAAGACAGATACATTGCTGACAAAAATTAGTGAAAGAAAATTACCGTAATTCTGTTCTCTCTTGTTTTGTAGAGCATTTATTCATGACCTGTCGAGAGTGTTGGGGGTTCGGTGTTTGGGGGGTGGAAATTTTGTTGTTCACAAATATCTCATAATACATCAGATGAAGCTTTAGTTTATCAAACAATCAGTAATTTTTAAGTATCACAAAATACTTATTTACTTACACTGTATGCCTTCATCCAGAGTTCAAATCCTGGACAAGGCTGTTTGAATTTCACATAGCGCTAATACCCTTGAGAATACCCTTGGGAAAGGTCTGAATCCAACTATACTCTCTCTAGCTATGGCTAAATAGTAGGGTAGACTGGGCTCTTCAACCTTGGTTAGGCAACCTGTCTAGGAGAAGAAAAACTCTGAATTCAAACCTGTTAAACTCTGCTGTGCAGTGGGGTTGGTATATATATATATATATATATATATATAGTAAAGAAATAACAAAAGACTTAGAGATTTAGCATTATAGTCTATTTCAGGGAGCTCAGACTATAATGCTAATTCTATAAGTCTTTTGTTATTTCTTTACTTATATATTTGCTCTGTAACTCTAACATTAAGAGCACACATTGAGCTCTCAAACTGCGACTTGTTTTTTTAAAATAAAACTCTTGTGTCGTAAGGAAGATTTCTTCTCTGGACTTTTGGATTATATATATATATATATATATATATATATATAAAACAAACAAAAAACAAGGTAATAAAAAAAAAAGATGAAGAAGTAGACAAAATAGCATTAGTTTTAAGAATTCTAAAAATGGTCTTTGGATTTTCCCATGGGACAATGTCCAAAAGGATAAAAGGTTGGTTAAGAGCTTTTATATGGAATTTACCTGGAAGTTATGAAGTCAATCCCTAGGTCCAGTTTTAGTGGAAAGAAAAATGATGTTACAGCGGCAAAATCACTAAGATGGTGAATTAACTGGTAAGTAATATTTCAAGACATGGACAATGGACACTGTCTACTTCCGTGGATTGAATAAAGGGTTTGGTTTAAATGTCCCTGAAGGTTACTCACTACGACAAAAAGACACCTGAAGAAAGCCAGAGGGTACAGTTGCTGAAACGTCATGAATATAAAAACCAGGATGTGAAGAATATTCTAAGACATGTAAATAAAGTATTTTGGTAATAACTACTCATGTCAGAACTTTATAACAATTATCTTGGAGACAAAACAAAAACAGTTTTAGATTATACAAGGAGCCTGGGTAAAGTGGGAGGGGGATAATAAAATGTTAGGATTAAATCCTACTTAATGGACCTAAATTCAACCATCGTATGTCCCGCCGAAAGAAAAAAAAAATACCAAAAATCAGGGAATTAACTGAATTCAATGAAATTTTCAGTGTTGATACATTAATGAATAAAAGATATAATGCACCAGTTATTTTATTTAAAAACGTTTACATTTTTTCAGGTCAATTAACTTTGAACTATGTATGTTTGTGAATCTGTGTTACTCCTCAAAGATACATGGTTAAAAATTAACTGAATGTAAGAGTTTTCAAATAAAATAACTGGTGCATTATATTGTTTATTCATTAATATATCAACTCTGAAAATTTCATTAAATTCGGTTTAAATGACTAGAATTAAGAAGAAAAAAAAATGAATGAATCAAATGACTAAAATAAAGAAGAAGAATGAATGAATGAATCAAATGACTAAAATAAAGAAGAAGAATGAATGAATGAAATGACTAAAATAAAGAAGAAGAATGAATGAATGAAATGACTAAAATAAAGAAGAAGAATGAATGAATGAAATGACTGAAATAAAGAAGAAGAATGAATCAATCAAATTACTAGAATGAAGAAGAAGAAGAAGAATGAATGAAATAGCTACAACAAAGAAGAAGAATGAAATAAAATCAGTAGAAAGAAGAAGAATGAATCAAATGAATAAAACAAAAACTAAGAATGAAATAATGGAAAGGAGAAAAGAAATAAATGGAAAAGAAAGAAAGAAAGAAAGAAACTTTTGTAGCCAATTAGATATTTGTTTTTTTTCCTCAAAACATGTACGTTAAGTTCTTTTTTTAAGTTTAATTCATTTCTTTTTAGATGAGTGATTCTTTACGAAATTAATTTAAAATTATTTATATAAAAAAGGGTTAGATTACTTTTAAAAGAATTAAGATTGAATTTTTTTTTTTTGTTCAAATTGCTTTTATTTTTAAATGTTCTTGGTGACAAAAGATTTCAAGGAAATAAAAAAAAAAAGGATTCTGAATTATTCATTTTTTATTTATTTATTTATTTAGTAATTAAAAATGTTTCATTCTGGTAACAGGATATTTATATATTGGTTACTTTCTTGAATTAGTTGGAAACAACAACAGAGATTTTATGACTGGTGTTTCCTTTTTTTATTTTCATCCTGTCCCCTACCTAACAGGTGAAAGATGGATAACAACAAAAACACAAAAATATCAGACAGTCACCCCCCCAAAAAAAAACAATGAAAAATAAAAAAATGGAGAAAGAACTCAAAGGGTGGAGAACAATACAGGAAATACGTATCATGGGAAAGGTAGAGTGTATTTCCTGCTCTCATAAAGGAATTCAGCTGTTGGGCAGGCCCCAAGTTTTTTGGGGTGGGTAATGTCTGGTGAAAGAAATGTGTAATGTGATCTTTTGTCCCTTCAGTACAGAGACACAAAGGTTCTTGTTGTCTGTATTTGAAGAACAAAAGAGATTCTTGGAGGAAACAGTCTTTCTTATTCTATTTGAATGTCATTTGTTGGTTCTGCGTAGATGTGCATCTCTTGTGATTATCATAAAACATCTTTTGGGTTTTGTTTTTTGTTTCTATTTTCTGTCAATGAAAATGTTGAGTCAACTATGAATTTTAATAACTGATTCTAACAAGATATGAATAGAATTGATAATTTATAGCTGACATAAAACAAACATTTTTGAATCAATTAAAAATAGAGGCCAGTGGGAAAAAAAATAGAGATTGAAAAAAAAGAAAAGAAAAGAAAATATTCTAAAAAAAGAGTTAATGATTGAAAAGGATGAATACTGAGGGAGAAAAAAATGCAATAGAGAGGGTAAAGTAAATACAGAGGAAAAAAACAATAAAATAAAATAAAATTGTCTGCTTAAAAAGTATTGAGACTGAAGATGTATTTACCAATACAGAAATAAACAATGAATGATGCATTAATTTTATTGAAAAAAAAATGTGTTCAAAAAGTATTGAGAATGAAGATGTATTTACCAATACAGAAATAAACAATGAATGATGCATTAATTTTATTGAAAAAAAAGTGTATTCAAAAAGTATTGAGATGGAAGTTGTATTTACTAAGACAGAAATGAATAATTAATGATTCGTTAATTTTATTCAAAAAACCTAGGTGTATTCAAAAAGTATTGAGACTGAAGATGTATTTACCAATACAGAAATAAACAATGAATGATGTATTAATTTTATTGAAAAAAAATGTGTTCAAAAAGTATTGAGACTGAAGTTGTATTTACTAAGACAGAAATGAATCATCAATGATACATTAATTTTATTCAAAATACTAAGTGTATTCAAAAAGTATTGAGACTGAAGATGTATTTACCATTGCAGAAATAAACAATGAATGATGCATTAATTTTATTCCAAAAACTGGGTATGCAAAAAGTATTGAGAATAAAACTGTATTTACCAAAACAAAAATGAATAATTAATGATGCATTAATTTTATTCAAAATACTAGGTGTGTTCAAAAAGTATTGAGACTGAAGATGTATTCATCAAGACAGAAATAAACAATAAATGATGCATTAATTTTATTCAAAATACTAGGTGTGTTCAAAAAGTATTGAGACGGAAGATGTATTTATCAATACAGAAATGAACAATGAATGATGCATTAATTTTATTCAAAATACTGGGAGTGTTCAAAAGGTATTGAGACTGAAACTGTAGTTACCAAGACAGAAATGAACAATGAATGATGCATTAATTTTATTCAAAATACTGGGAGTGTTCAAAAAGTATAGAGTTGTAAAACAAAGCAAGCAACTATTTTAACATTTATCATCACAATATATGTATAGGTTCTATATTTGTAGGTAGAAAGTGCTAAATATCATTGATAGAGCATTTATATTTACTGTCTGTTTCTTGTTTATGTGATCACATAGACAAGTAAATGTCAGTAACCAGGTATTGACTCCATATCCGTACCACCTTAACTTATCTCTCTCTCTCTATATATATATATATATATATTCTGTAACTTATATATATACATATTCTATATCATATTCTATAATTATATATATATATATATATATATATATATGTATATACATATTCTATAACTTATCCGTATATATATATATATATATATATATATATATATATATATATTCTATAACTTATCCATATATATGTATATATAAAAAAGTAAAGTTGTCGGGGTGGCCTAAAGCCGGTATCAGCCAGTCAGTGAGGGAGTCTATACCCTTTTCAATAGCGCTAGACCAAGGAGATTGTTTTTTTTAGCATCTGAGGTGGAACGCCACACCTACCATCAGCTCCTTACTTTACCGCACAGATCCCTGTGCTACTCATACGCTGAGTTGGCGAGGACCGGTATTGAACTAGGAACCTTGTGGTTTCTAGCCGAACGCTCTACTGACTGAGCTAACCCGGGCCTATGTATATGTATATATATATATATATTATAATATATATATACATATTCTATAACTTATCCATATATATATATATATATATTCTATATTTCATCTCTCTCTCTTATATATATATATATAGAAATATTGTTCAATATTAGGTATGAAAATGATATAAGATATTTTCATTTTACAGTATTGTGTGTTTTCATACCCTTTTATCTATATATATATATATATATATACATATTCTTTTTCTTCTTTTTTACATATATCAATTTCATAGATAAAAATTATTCCACTTCTATGAAAAGGAGAAAAAATAAGATTAATCATATTCTATTCACTATTGAATGATGATGCAATTTCATTTGTTAAGTTTAATATAAAATTATATTTCTATATGACTAGAAGAGTCTCTTGCATAATCTCTATGGAGTGGGCTATTCTGGTGATATAAAAAAGTGTTACACACAAATTATATATATATATTGCATTTTATAAATATGGATATTTTGTACATAATTATATATATATATTATATATGGATATAATTCAAGATATAAAAATAAAATAAGTTGAGGATTAGGAAAAATCATTTTATGTATTGTAATATTGACTGCAGTAAACTTTTATGACATTCTAAGTAAATTTGGTTTCACTGAATGCATGAAGAGAATGGTAAAACCTGATAGAATCGGTGTCAGCTCAGTATAAATAAAGTGGAAGAAAAATGAATAAAAAAAAATGACATAAGAATAGTTAAAATTATAAAAGAAAAATTAAAAAATGGATGAACGGAAGAAAAGATATAGTGAAAGGATTGAATTAATAAAATAAAGGAAGTATGAAGTAATGAATGGAACAAAAAAGAAGAATGAACTAATGAATGAAATTAATGGAAGAAAGAAGATGAATGATTGGAATAAAAAAAGAATGAAATAGATAAATGTAAATAAAAGAAGAATGAATGGAACAAAAAAGAATGAAATAATGGAAAGAAGAATCATTGAAAAGAATGGGACAAAAAAGAAGAATGAATGAAATAAAAGAAGAATGAAATAATGAATAATGGGACAAAAAAAAGAATGAAATAAATTAGAATGAAATAATGAATAATGGGACAAAAAGAAGAATGAAATGAATGAATGAATGAATGAAGAAGAATGAAATAATGACAAAAAGAAGAATGAATGAAATAAAAAAGAATGAAATAATGAATAATGGGACAAAAAGAAAATGAATGAAATAAAAAAATGAATGAATAATGGGACAAAAAAGAAAAATGAATGAAATAAAAGAAGAATGAAAAAAAGAGAATGAATGAAATAAAAGAAGAATGAAATAATGAATAATGGGACAAAAAAGAAGAATGAATGAAATAAAAGAAGAATGGATAATGGGACAAAAAAGAAAAATGAATGAAATAAAAGAAGAATGAATAATGAAGAATAGGACAAAAAAGAAGAATGAAATAATGAATAATGGGACAAAAAAGAAGAATGAATGAAATAAAAGAAGAATGGAATAAAATAATGTTAAATGAATGAGGTAAAAAAAGGGAAAAATGGAAGAAGACAAATGAATTAGAGTTAATTGAGAACTGATAAAATGATTGAGGAAACATGTGTAGGGTGATGCAATAAAGGTATATTATAGAAGGATGATTTGGAAGCAATAGAAAGGAAAGATAAAGATAAAAAGATAAAGAAGCAAGAACAAAGAAAAAAAGAAGTTTAGGTAAAGAAAAAAGAAAAAAAAGAAATAGGAATAAAATAAAAAAGGAGAAGTGGAAAGAGCAAAAATGAAAGTTAAAAAAGAAGAGAGAAAGAATGAAAAATGATAAAAAGTTTCAAAGAACTCTAAATAGTGAAAAAGAAAAAGATGAAAGAGAATTGATAAATATTTGGATAAGGGTGATTAAGAAGAAAAACGAGAGAGAGAGAGAGAGAGAGAGAGAGAGAGAGAGAGAGAGAGAGAGAGAGAGAGAGAGAGAGAGAGAGAGAGAGAGAGAGAGAGAGAGAGAGTAACAAAATAAAAAAGCAAAAGATATTTGCAAGAAAAAGTCATAAGATAAAATAAAATGAAAAGCATAAAATATGAAGATGAGAATCCAAAAAAGGGTGTGGTTGAAAATAAAATCCTTTTTGAAATAAATGCAAACAAGAGGACCCACTAAAATAACAAAAGAAAGGCCAAGAGAAAGAATGAATAAGTGAATAAAAAATGAGGGGTAAAAGCAAGAAATTTGAAAAAATTAACAAAATAGGATGTAGGGAAGGAACCAAAATCAAAAAGAAAGAAAGAAGTAATGGAGGACATTGGAATAAAAAAAAAAGTTAAAACACAAAATAAAAATAAAGTTAGTCTCAGAATAATTATACACTAAAAAAACAGAAAAATACAAGAAATTCAAAAAAGTTAACAAAAATGCAAAAGAAAGAAAGAAGTTAAAATCAAGAAAGGAAAAGAAGAAAGGATGAATGAATGAATGAATGAAGCAGAAATCTAAAAATTGTTAACAAAAAAAGAGAGAAGGAAATTAGAATCATAAAAGAAAGAGCAAGAGAAAGAAAGAATGAATGAATGAATCAGGTATCAAAAAAGCAAAAAAAAAAAAAAAAAATTTAAAATGTCTATAAAATAGGAAAGAAGCAGAATCAAAATAGAAAAGAAAGAAAGAAAGAAAGAAAGATGAAATTGGAATGATAAAAAAAAAGAATTAAAAAAAATTAAATGGCATGAAATAAAAATAAAACCAGTCTCAGCTTTATGCACTAAAAACAGAAAAACAAAAAAAAAGAACTAAAAATGTTGGTTCTTCTAATTCTTCGTTGTGTCTTGAGCTCAAATAATCCAATTGATTTTTTTCTTAAAATCTAATTATTTGAAAATAAATATTAACTTTAAATTATTCAAATCAGATCAGAAGAATCTTATTACTAATCTCATTTAATCTTATCCATATGCCCTTCGATGATGTGCTACAAAGTTCTCAGAGATTTCTATAAACCAATATTTTTGTACATATTTTCTCAAGTAGATATGACAGTGTTGAATAATGATTGAGAAGTCTGCAGTTTATGCTGCTAGGTTGGTGATGCTTATTATCATTGTTGGGAAGTGTAGAGATTGGTGGAGTGATTATCATCCAGCTGTGTTGTAAGGATCCAGACTTGGCAGGTTGTTTAAATATTAGATTGGACTATTCCACTTGTGTATTTGGGTTATGCTCACTTCCTGGATCCTGATTGGCTGTTGGTTTTAAAGTGAACACTTTCATCTATATAAACTGAACATTTGACTGTGTTCAAGCATTTAGTGCAGAGCGTATTCAGTTGTGTTCTCTTTTCTTTTTGTCTGGTTACTGGATGCTAGTAACACCTTCCCATGGAAGTGAGTATGATGTTTATTCTACAGCAAGAAGATCAGTTCCTAACAAGAGAGGCATGAAAAATGTAATCTCTCTTTGAGGACAGAATGTTACTTAATCCATGTTGCGCCTACAAATTATTACTTTAATAAGTGTACTAAGGTTTAAATAACGGTATGCTAAATGGAAAGTTACCATTAACCATTGTAAAAGTGATTGACAAGCAGTTCACCTCTTGCTGACCTGGGTGCCGATTTTAGATTTTGGCAGTCAGTCAAAGGTCATCTGTCCCAAATATGCCATCTTCTCACCGCGTGGTTGAAACCCTTTTGGGCTTTGGATTTTTAATGTAGACATCTTTAAAAAAATAAATCAAGTCTTGTTTCATTATTAAAAACAAAGAAAGGAGCACAGACATCCAAGCCTAGCAGAACAGAAGTTGTATCGACCAGAAGAAGAAATCAAACCCAAAAGAAGATTGATTAATTAAGGACAACCATGGAATTCTGACTGTATCCCCAGCATAGTGGTAAAAAAGGGGTGCCTGTGTATAAATTGCATCTGGTGTTGAGGCTCTACTCTCTTGCCATTTATATACACTATGCAAAGGGGTATATAACAAGAAAATATGTAAGAGGAGACAAAAGAGTAGTCTTGTTCTGACTATCTTTTTATGAATAATCATATGACCACAAATTGTGAATGCAAAATAACTTCTTGGTTTGTTTCAGAAAATTGCTATTTAGATTTGGGGTATAAAAAAACAAAAAACAAAAAAAAAAAAACAGCTAAAATTAGTGATTTTTTTAAAGATCAATTTTAGGAAATATTTTTAGAGTTATTTTTTGATACCATGATTATTGAGCATACAGGTGCTTCTTTTAAATATTAACAAAGAAACTACTATTTCTCTGAATTTTTGAGATGAGACTTGGTAATTTATATTATTTGGACTATTGTCCTCATTTTTATTGTTATCTGTAAAACGTTTCGGCCGATGTGCCTTCAGGCCTTCTTCAGGTATTTCTTGTCAGACCCGGGAACCTCCTTGAACTTAGGAACCTTCTCTTTGAACTCAGGAGCATTCATGGAACTCTGAACCGAATCCTTTATTTAATTCACATGGGTAGACTGTTCTCATTCTATTACCCATGACCAGGTACCATACAGTTCTAAGTGACAGTCATCTCTGGGTTGCAGGTTCAATCCTGGCCAGGGGTGATAGTAACATAGAATAATTAACACAGCTTAACACTTGTACCTGTTCATGGTTAACAATGGAATGACAACAGTCAACCCCTATGGATTGAATAAAGGGTTCAGTTCAAAGATCCGTGAAGGCTCTTGAGTTTAACAAGAAGGTTCCCGAGTTTGAGAATGTTCCTGAGTCTGAAAAGAAATACCTGAAGAAGGCCGGAGGTCATATCAGCATGAAAATGTGGGAAAAAGTCTGAAAAATCTAAATAGTCCAAGTCAAAATTGTAATTGTTTTCAAGGTAATGCAATCTTATTTTCTGTCAGTCTTATTAAAGTTGAACATTTATGACTTTATATTCTTTATATTTTTCAAAACAGGTGAAAACGCTTGAAGAAGAAGAAAAACATTGGGAGATAAAACAGTCAAGATATGAAGAAATGTTTGTAAAAGATAAACAAGGTATTTGCATTAGATTTTTCTCTTCAGATTTTTTTTCTTTAATATTTGTTTGATCAATCTTATATATATTTACCAACCCCTCCACACGAGTTGGATGCAACACAAAATCAATTTATTAAGCAGTGTTTAACAGGTTTGAATTCAGTTTTCTTTCTCCTAGACTGGTTGCCTAACCAAGGTTAAAGTGTCCACTCTGCCCTACTATTTACACCTAACTGGAAGGAGATTTTTTTTTCTTCAATATTTGCTTGATCAGTCAAATTGACTCAAGAGCTTTCTCAAACTCAGGAACCTTCTTTTCAAACTTCAGAACCTTCTTGTCATAATTGGGAGCCATCATGGAACTTTGAACTTAGTAAGTCTACTGTTGGTTTGAATAACAGCAGCTAACTAAGTACAACCTAAGCAGTGTCCAAGACAGCTGGTATATATAGAAATCAAGAATTACCCATTCATGAATTTGGGTGATTTGGGTCATTCCATTCCTTGAGTTCTGATTGGCTGCTTGACTGCTTGATTTGAATGACATTGTGGAGTCTTATATATATCCTGTCATTCTGCAGTAGACTTTGTGACATTCGGCTTTGTATTTCAGTTACATCAGTTTGTTGCCTTGTCTTCCCAGTTCGACGGTAATTGGAACTAATTATTCTTCAGAACTCAACCCTTTATTCAATCCACAGGAGTATCCTGTTCTCATTCTACTAACCATAATAGGTTAAAAGGTTCCCGATTATGACAAGAAATACCTGAAGAAGACTGGAGGGTACATCGGCCAAAACATTGTACAGATAACAATAAAGATGAGTACAATAGTCTGAATAATCCAAATAATACTAATTATCAAGCCTCATCAAAAAAAATTCAGAGAAATACTGAATAATGATCTATTTACCTAACCACTCCACCATGAGCAGTATGCAACACAAGGTCAATTTTTTAAATAGAGTACAGCTGGTTTGAATTCAGCATTTTCCTTCTCCAAACTGGGTGCCTTACCAAGGCAGACGTACCCAGCCTGCTCTACTGGTTACCCATAGCGAAGAAATGGATTCATGTCTTTTCTAAGAGTATTAATCGTGAGGCCAGTGAATCTTGTATTTTTTCTTCAAAAGTGATGGATGGAACTCGGTGAATAAAGTTGTATTAACTTTGCAAATGTAAAGTGATGTTTCATAGAAGGTGTGTGCACTTGTATTATCCTCCTTAGAGCCACCAGTGATCCTTATTCATTTTTAAAAGACACTTAGTTTCAAGAAATTGTATATTCAACTTTTTTTTGGAGGTGCTTGTAGTGTAATGGTTATCGTCTTAGGAAATAGGCATGTCAATCTGGGTTCAAATCTGGAATGAGGCTATTTGCATTTCATATAGTGCTAATACCCTTGGGAAATGTATGAATCCAACTATTCACTCTCCAGCTATGGATAAAATAGTAGAGTAGACTAATATCATAGAATGTAGATCTTTTATCAGTGTTGTAGTGCTTGGATCCCATTGGTCAAAAAAGTTATCAACTACAGATATGACATCATCCTATGAGCTTTTCAGCTTATTAACTATTCAGGTCCCCACTCGTACATGTGAATCTAATATTTAACTGTATTTCCAAATTAATGAACTAATTAAAGTTACCGCCCTGTCGGTGGGGCGTTAGAATGCAGCGACTGCACCTCTGCAGAGGGGTAAGACTCCCCCAATGGGGTCACCTGTTGCTTAAGGATAGAGCCCAGGTGGATGAGCAGTTCATGACATGCAATACTCCACTTTGGCCCTATCTTGGGCTAGACAGGCGGTCGGAAAGGCCCCCTCCGATCAATCGGCTGGTCACGTCAAGCCCTAGCACCTATATGATTTCCCCAACCCTATTGCCCTTATGGCAAGCCCCAACTCCTTTTTATCATATGGGTGCTAGAAGGCGGTAGCTGCGGGTCTACATGTCCTGGGAATAACGTTAAACTCTATCTGATGGTGAGGTTCCAGTTTTGGAGGTTTGGGGAATGTGGAGCACCCCTTCATCACCATTGCTCCCTGGTCCACTCTGACCCAGAGTAGTAGTACCTGTTAGGAATTGATTTTTCAAAACTTTATCGGCATTAAATGACCCACTGAGGTTGATATGCCGTAAAACAAAACAAAACAAACCAAACCAAACATAATTAAAGTTAACAGGATTAATGCTGTGTTTTTTTTTATTCATTCAGACTTAAATAAATTGATTGAGAAAATGAAATCTGAATTGGAGAAGAAAGATTGTTCTTGTAAGAAGGAAGGAGATCCAAAAGAGGTAAGTGTAGTTTTTATTCATAATTGGTAAATCTACCTGATATGTTAATGTCTGCAGTTGAAGATTCATTAATTAGTATCTATATTTTTTCATTTTTTATTGTAGCATATTTGACTTTAATGTTCTCTGAACAACTGGAAAAGTTATTGGTAAATTCCAATCTATGCTACCAGTTTGAAAATATCCATTTCTAAGATAAAGCATAATTTATTATGCTTTGTTATACACTAATTTACTCATTTTTTCTGGATTTTTAAGATAAAAAAATTATCATTATTATACACTGATATACTGATTTTTTCTGGATTTCTAAGATAAAAAAATATCATTATTATACACTGATATACTATTTTTTCTGGATTTCTAAGATAAAAAAAATATCATTATTATACACTGATATACTCATTTTTTCTGGATTTCTTAGATAAAAAAATATCATTATTATACACTGATATACTCATTTTTTTCTGGATTTCTAAGATAGAAAAATATCATTATTATACAGTGATATACTGATTTTTTCTGGATTTTTAAGATGAAAAAATATCATTATTATACACTGATATACTCATTTTTTTCTGGATTTTTAAGATGAAAAAATATCATTATTATACACTGATATACTCATTTTTTCTGGATTTCTAAGATGAAGAAATATCATTATTATACACTGATATACTCATTTTTTCTGGATTTCTAAGATGAAATAATATCATTATTATACACTGATATACTCATTTTTTCTGGATTTTTAAGATGAAAAATTATCATTATATACTGATATACTCATTTTTTCTGGATTTCTAAGATGAAAAAATATCATTATTATATACTGATATACTCATTTTTTCTGGATTTCTAAGATGAAAAAATATCATTATTATATACTGATATACTCATTTTTTCTGGATTTCTAAGATGAAAAAATATCATTATTACTGATATACTCATTTTTTCTGGATTTCTAAGATGAAAAATATCATTATTATATACTGATATACTCATTTTTCTGGATTTCTAAGATGAAAAAAATCATTTTATATACTGATATACTCATTTTTTCTGGATTTCTAAGATAAAAAAATATCATTATTATACACTGATATTCTCAATTTTTCTGGATTTCTAAGATAAAAAATATCATTATTATACACTGATGTACTCATATTGCATAAATGTATACATATTAGCAATAGAGTTTCAATACTGTAGATATTAGCAATGAATAATACGTAATAATATCTGTTTTGATTGTATAATCTTTCACTAGTAATGATAAAATCTTGTGTGATAATGTAGATATTGATATTTTGGCCGGCACAATGCTAGCATATAACATCTATATATAAAGCTTTTCATAACAAAAAAACATTGTTAGGAGTGTATTTATTTATGGGTGATTATATAAACAGTACTAGTTATGATTCTTTTGTTCTGAACCACAATAAGAATAATTGGTTTCACTGCTGGTAATTTGATAAAAAGTAGCATTCATATATATATATATATATATATATATATATATATATGTCCCTGTGCTGTAAGATAAGTATGCTGATAATTTGTTATATATTCCCACTCATTATCCATCATTCTGACAATGATCATTTGAAAACGATTCAGCTCACAAATTTCCCGTTACTTTTGCTTTTGGAATTTTTTTTTCTCCTCGTTCTGCTCCGTACTCTGAGGAGAGACTAATCTACTTTTATGACAACCGTAGGTACTTTGTTCTGTCTTTCCGGGGCCACCTTCCATCCTCTCTTCCCTAAACTTGGCCCGGGTCCCCCAAGGAGGCTAACTGCAATTGTTTCAAGTCACTCGATGCTTTGAGAAAACCAAAAAGACGTTGGATCCCCCAGTGCAATTACAAGACTTTTTCCGGTTTGGAGTTTTTCGGTGGACACGAGCTCCACCCTATCATTGGTGTCCTGTTGGGACATTATTTGCAATCTGTGGTCGACATCTTACCTTTGAGCTGGCTAGATGAGTTTTTGAGAAGTGTTCAGGCTATCTCCACCATGGAATAATGGGTAATACATGAGACTCGTATAGTCTTGCAACTAAAAGACTTTTGTATTTATTAGACATGGGTAAATTGCATTCTGCTGTTTCTTTTCTCTCGTTATCTGTCTCTCTCCCCCCTCTCTCTTTGCGTATGTATCCTTTTCTCACTCTCTCTCTCTCTCTCTTTAACTTCATGTATAGATAATAAAAGAAATGAGAGTAGAGAGAAAAGATGTGTATTTTGTTGTGAAAGGTTAGAAAGAGATCATCAGAGAAAACAATTCATAAATCTCTTTTTTTCTTACTCTTATATTTTTTTTTCTATTTCTCTTTCTAAGTTTTAGTTTCTTCTTTTTTTAACACTACTAGTTATTATACTTAGCTTAGTTTGGCTGAAAGCTCACCCAGTGAGGAGCTAACTCACTATGCTAGAAAAT
Source organism: Doryteuthis pealeii (assembly GCA_023376005.1). NCBI lineage: Eukaryota > Metazoa > Mollusca > Cephalopoda > Myopsida > Loliginidae > Doryteuthis > Doryteuthis pealeii. The sequence continues at coordinate 60,803,631 of CM042161.1, read as the reverse complement.
TTGAATTCAATTTATGGAGGTGTGTGGTGTAATGTTAGAGTCGTGGGAAATGGACTCGCCGACCTGAGTTAAAATCCGGCATGAAGCTATAGTTCGTATAGCGCTAATACCCTTGACAAAGTTATGAATCCAACTATTCTCCCTCCAGCTATGGGTAAATAGAATGGCAGACTGGGTTCTTTAACCTTGGTTAGGCAACCAGTCTAGGAGAAGGAAAACTCTGAATTCAAACCCGTTAAATCCACTTGGGTTGGTCACTACTAGAATAGGCTCAGTCCTAATTAATGATCTATTTCACTGATTTTCAAGATATGCTTGATAATCACCAAAGTTCCCAAAATAGATGTTTACTAAACTCTCCTTAGTCTGGCACAAGGTCATAAGAATATGAGTCCTGGGTATCACCTTAAACCTCATCTAATAGTGAAGTTCCAATTTTGGAATTCTGGGTAGTGTGGAGTACTCCTTCCTCGCTATTACTCCCAGATCCACTCACTTAGAGTGGTAGTAACTATTAGGATCCCATCTATGGGTTAAAAAGAAAAAAAATGAGTTAAAAAAATTGAATACCTATCAGGAATGAATAAAGCAAAATGTCTTTGGCATTAAATAACCCAACAAGGGTTGACATACTGTAAAATCCAACCAACCAACCAACCATAAAAATATTGTTTCTTGGTAAGACAAATTCCTAGCACTAGCAAATTAATTTCAAGACTTGTTTATTAAACATTATTCTGGGGTCAGTGTTTTAATTAATATATATATATATATAAGTAAAGAAATAACAAAAGACTTAGAGATTTAGCATTATAGTCTATTTCAGGGAGCTGAAATAGACTATAAAGCTAAATCTCTAAGTCTTTTGTTATTTCTTTACTTATATATTTGCTCTGTGAATCTAACATTAAGAGCACACATTGAGCTCTCAAACTGCAACAGGTTTCTTAAATAAAACTAAGGAAGATTTCTTCTCACTTACAAGTTTTTCTCTCTACCACTGTTTCGGTGTTCAAGGTACACCTTCTTCAGAGAACTAAAAAGTGATAGGTAGCTACATTTTATATATACTTGTTTGGTTTGGAATTATTTTTATTTCCCTTTCTCTCTTTTAATTTGTTTGTATGAATTTTAGTTTCTTAGTCTACACTGTTTTTCTTTGAAATTAAAAAAATGTTTTCTATAAACTTATATGTCTCCTTTATTCAGGCAAAAGTAATTTGTAATTCTATATGTCATCTATCTTCAACTCACTCCTCTTTTTTCCTTTATTCATTTTGTTTATATCTCATTTGTGTATACTACTGGAGTTAAAGTCTTCTGGTAAATCTATTTTATTGTAGTTGGTGGGTTTTTAAATTTTTTAAAATTATTATATATATCCTATGGGAGAGGTTTAATCTTAATAATATATTAATGAATTATGAATTTTATGGAAGCACTTCCCTAGAAATTCATTTTTTTTGTTATGGAGATTTTTCGTATCGGGGGATATAATCATCGCTAACTTTTCTTGTAAACACAAGAAACATAGATCAGTTACTATAAATGCTCTATATTTTATGAAATATATTAAGCACTTTGGATTAACTACTAATGCTTCTACAATAAAAACATCGAAGCAACTTTTGATGAATGCGTATATAATATATATATATATTTTTTTTTTGGGGGGGGGGGAATATGTGCTTAATTGAAGTCGTACCTAATTTTGAAAATTAATTAATTATTAATGAATTAGGCGGGCATACCTATTCAAATGTAAGGCTAAACAAATTGAGAAAAATCAATCTCTGTATGTACATTTCGGCCTATTAGGCCT
>CM042161.1:60786809-60796809 GCA_023376005.1 Doryteuthis pealeii | reverse complement strand
TACAGTACAGGTCCTTCTGCTAGATATCCACTATTGGCAAGGGCCAGTATCGAACTAGGAACCTTGTGGTTTCTAGCTGAACCCGGCCCTCAATAATATTAAGACAGCCTAATGGGGTTTAAAACTCCTTAGGCTAGCTTCAGAAACATTATACCACACAGATATGTAGGCATTTACCCAACAGCTTTTGCGATGGGCAGGATGTGACACAAGGTCAATTCTTAAGTTAAGCTGGTTTGAAATTAAGAATTTTCCTTCTCCTAGACAGGTTGACTAACCAATGCTAAAGAGCCTTGCCATAACTACTATTTACCCATAGCTAGAGGGAGAAAAGATGGATTTGTGACTTTTCCAAGGGCATTAGCTCAAAGTGAAATGCAAACAGCCTTGTCCAGGATTTGAAACATATAGCAGGATACACAGGGTGTCCACAAAATCTGGGTACATGGGGATTAACAAAATAATTTTATTTCTTTAAACTTTTAAATTTAAAAACAAGACAATTTTATTTCTTTAAACTTCTTGATCAATTTACCGACAGCAGTAAAATAAATTTTGTGATAAGAACATCCCTCTCGTCCACATAAGAGTACTAACTCAATTCTTTCTTCTTTAGACAGAGCCATCATTCAATCTGGGTAGAAAAAAATAACATAAATAAATTTAGAAAAGTAAAGTATTTTTTATTTAATTTAAACAAAAGTAAAAAAGGAAAATTATTTCTTTCTTATATTTAATTGTTTATGTTATGATTTTATTTACTGCTAAATTACCATATCTGCCTTCTCGGAAAAATAACATAGATAGATATAATAGTGAAATCTCCATGTACCCAGACTTTGTGGACACCCTGTAAATTCCTGTTCCAACTAAGTCCTTGATATGAGATAAAACTGCATCTAGTTTAACAGAAAAAAAATATCAGTTCAAAAAATGTGTTTAAAAAATAATTGAGTTTAAAATTTTTTTAATACTGTTGTGAGGTTTTAAGGGGTCAAATAAGAACAAAACAACGGGTAACGAAAAGTAGAAAAATGTATTAACAGAAAAAAATATGAGTTCAAAAATGTGTTTAAAAAATAATTGAGTTTTAAAAAATTTGAATACCCTTCAAAAATGAATAAAACAAAGCATTTTCAGCATAAAATAACCCAACAAGGGTTGACATGCTGTAAAATCCAACACACCAGAAACCAAATACAGACCCTGTACTAACTCTAAGAACAGACTCAACTTGCAATACAAATGAATACTAATCTTATTATAATGGAGATTGTGGGTTTGTCTGTCTGTAACCGAAACTATATTACTATACAAGTCACAATTCCTTTAGTTATTTACATCATATTCTCCATGATTTTATTTTTATTTAAACCTCAATTATTAATAAAATTGTTTTACATTACTTACACTGTTGACCATATCTACATACTAATAACATGCAATTATATTTATGTATACAACAAAATAGAGGTTTACAGTATGAATGGGAAGGCTAATTTGCATATTGATCTTAAAAAATTGATTTTAATAAATATATGCTTAGTATTATTGATTTCTAATTGTTTGATTTTATCTTAATGTATATGAGCAAAAATCTCTTCAATAAATCTTAAAAGAAATCCCTTAACAAGAAGAAATAATTGTAATATTATTCTTTACTTCCTATTTTAACTAAACATTAGGAAAATTTACCAATGAAAGACGGGAGTAATGGAAAATGATGGAAGAGTTAGTTTCAAAGTTGTCTTTTTATCTACATTCTTATTCAGTTTCATTAGCCTTTCTAATTTAATATCATATTCATTATAAAATTTAACTAAAATACTTGCACCCGGAGGGTGCATATATATGCTAGTCTGTAAAATGAAATCCTGCACCAACAGGCATAGTGTTTATTGAGTTTAAAAATTTTTTAATACTGTTGTGAAGTGTTAAGGGGTCAAATAAGAACAAAACAACGGGTAACGAAAAGTAGAAAAATGTATTAACAGAAAGTAGACAATACAATAGAGAGATGTGGAAATTACGTCCGATGAACAGAGTTATTAGCACTCGCATTGGCTTGCTTCTAAGCCACAATTATCCCTGTTTATTTATAGTAATCTGTTGGCGCATTCCATTGGTCAAATAGGGTGTATCACCTATAACAAATACTGTTCAAAAATGAATAAAACAAAGCATCTTCAGCATAAAATAACCCAACAAGGGTTGACATGCTGTAAAATCCAACAGACCAGAAACCAAATACAGACCCTGTACTAACTCTAAGAACGGACTCAAATTGCAATACAAGTGAATACTAATCTGTAAAATGAAATTTTGCACCAACATGCATAGTGTTTATTTGCTGTGTAACAGTATTTGTTAGTCATGAGTAAGTAAAGTAAAAGCTTTGGGATGGCCTAGAGTCAGTATCAGCCAATCAGCGAGGGAGTCTATACCCTTTTCACTTGCACTAAAACAAGGAGATTGTTTTTGCATCTGAGGTGGAGCACCACACCTACCATCAACTCCTTACTTTACTGCAGAGATGATTGTGCTACTCATACGCTGAGTTGGCGAGGGCCGGTATTGAACAAAGAACCTTGAGATTTCTGGCCAAATACTCTACCGACTGAGCTAACCTGACCCTCTAGTCATGAGTCATGAGTACTATGCCCAAATTATGTATACAGCGAGCGGGGGGAGTCCCCATGGCATAGTGGCTAATGTGCTGGACTGCATCATTGTAGTAAGCAAGTTTGTACTCCAGTCATGCTATTACGTTCACTTTTGGACTAATACCCTTGGGAAAAATATGAAGCCCCTCATCCCAACAGATATGGGTTAAATAGTACCACTACTGTTCTTTTACAAGAATGGCTTCGGCAATAAATAACCTATGAAGGTTGATATGCCATTAAACGAAAGAAACAAATGTCTTCTTAGTATTATTTGGATTATTTGGACTATTGTCCTCATTTTCATTGTTATCTGTACAACATTTCATGATGTGTTGAACTGCTGAATGTAGATGTGCAGTTCACTATAAATTCTGTTGTTCTCGGTCATGTCTTTCTTGGTGGAGCCTAGAACTTTCAATCACTTTTCATTAGATTGAAAAGTAGGTTTGTAAATTTTTAAAAGGAGATAGTTAATCATTTTGTGCTCTGAAAGAGAGAGAGAGAGAGAGAGAAGAGAGAGAGGAGAGAGAGGGGTGTAAGTGAGTGAGAGTGAATGATATATATATAGTGAGTGAGTGAGTGTGTGTGTATGTAAGTCAGAGAGAGAGAGAGAGAGAGAGTGAGTGAGTGATAGTGAGAGAGAGAGAGAAACTGTAGAGAGAGAGTATGTGTGAGTGATAGAGAGAGGAAGTGATATAGTAAGTGAATGATAGCGAGTGATATATATATATATATATATATATATATATATATATAGAGAGAGAGAGAGAGAGAGAGTGTGTATGTGTGCGAGTGATAGAGAGATTGAGAGTGTGAGTGATAGTGTTTGAATGATATATATATATATATAGAGAGAGAGAGTGAATGATATGTATATAGATAGAGAGACAGAGAGTGATAGAGAGAGAGTGATAGAGAGAGAGATAGATAGATAGACTGATAGATAGAGAGAGAGAGTGATAGATAGAGAGAGAGAGAGAGTGATAGAGAGAGAGAGTGATAGATAGATAGATAGATAGAGAGAGAGTGATAGATAGAGAGAGAGTGATAGAGAGAGAGAGAGAGTGTTAGATAGAGAGAGAGAGAGTGATAGATAGAGAGAGTGAGTGATAGATAGAAAGAGCAAAGAAGAGAGAGAGAGAGAGAGAGAGTGAGTGATAGATAGAGAGAGCAAAGAAGAGAGAGAGAGAGAGAGAGAGAGAGAGAGAGAGAGAGAGAGAGAGTGATAGATAGAGAGAGCAAAGAAGAGAAAGAGAGAGAGAGAGAAGTGTCATAGAAAAAAAAACCTATCTGTGAATGACATTGACCACATGTCCATTGATGGCACTAACCCTCTGCAATTGCTGACAGGCCTCTTGAGATGTAAACCTCTTAATGACATTACACAATATCAACACAACAAAATGCAAGGGAACTGCTATCAGCTGCTGCAAGGAGAAATGACTATAATCCCTCTCTTTATCAATTATAGCTATAAGTGGATATAAGGCAAATAAATGATGGGTCATCTTAATTGAAGCTGACGATCAGATGCTGGAATGTGGTAGGTGGAGACAATAAAACAAAGTAGAGGGGTGATGGCAAAATGTGCAGCGTTGAGGGTGGGGGTGAGTTCTGTTGAAAAGTTCTAGTGTCCTTTGTGGCCTACAGGGAGACGATGGCATATGTTCATTTGTGTATTTATTTATCAATTGCTTGCTTCCTTGATAATTTTGCAGTTGTAGAGGATTGAATATGGGGGTAAAGGCCTTGTCATAATCGGGAACTGGTTTTTGCTGTTAGCAAAGTTGAGGGAAATGCTTTTATTTATTTTTTTTTTTTTGAATTGAGGATTTTTATGATGTCATATTATAATAAAAAAATAAAAGAATTATGTTAGGCTTTTACTTATAAAGATATACTTATAGGAAATAAATTGCAACACTCTGAGAGACGATAGCGATTTTGACCTCGGTATGTTGAGTGCTTTGGGTCGAAGTACTATTGAAATATTACAAAAAAATAAAGATTTTTTGAATTGAGGATTTTTATGATGTCATATTATAATAAAAAAAAATAAAAGAATTATGTTAGGCTTTTACTTATAAAGATATACTTATAGGAAATAAATTGCAACACTCTGAGAGACGATAGCGATTTTGACCTCGGTGTGTTGAGTGCTTTGGGTCGAAGTACTATTAGAATATTACAAAAAAATAAAAGATTTTTTTAATTGAGAATTTTTATGATGTCATATCATATATTTTGCATTACTTCGCTTTCAAAAAATTTATTATTACGTTTAAGATTAATGCTTCTATTGCTATAAGAACAAACAGAAATCTTTGATTCAATATGCCAACGCGAGGCTTTATTTATAGCAAAAAAAAAAAAAAAAAATAAGAGAAAAAAAGAAATATATCTGAAATTTCAAAAGTTCCCACAGAACGCCATAACACGGGAATTAACGGAATATGACGGAATCAGTCGAGTCCTATATTTACATCAGAAAATCGCATTCACTGGATTATAACACCACGGTCGGTTTCAACAAGCAAGGATATAAACTTTCAAAACATTGGATACTCTGAAGATGGCGGTTACCGCTGAAATTATTAAGTATTTAACACCACAGAATTTAATAAATATGTTTTCTCAACATATATTTTGCATTACTTCGCTTTCAAAAAATTTATTATTACGTTTAATGCTTCTAATGCTATAAGAACAAACAGAAATCTTTGAAAAAAATTATGTTAGGCTTTTACTTATAAAGATATACTTATAGGAAATAAATTGCAACACTCTGAGAGACGATAGCGATTTTGATCTCGGTATGTTGAGTGCTTTGGGTTGGGTTAGCTCAGTCAGTAGAGCATTCGGTTAGAAACCAAAAGGTTCCTAGTTCGATACCTGCCCTCGCCAACTCAGCGTATGAGTAGCACAGGGATCTGTGCGGTAAAGTGAGGAGCTGATGGTAGGTGTTGCGCTCCACCTCAGATGCTAAAATAATCTCCTTGGTCTAGCGCAAGTGAAAAGGGGATAGACTCACTAGCGCTAGACCAAGGAGATTATTTTAGCATCTGAGGTGGAGCGCCACACCTACCATCAGTTCCTTACTTTACCATACAGATCCCTGTGCTACTCATAATAAATAATTACTTAGTGTTATTGACTTCTAATATTATTGTTTTATCAGTTTTACAGCTTTTCAACCCTTGTTGGGTTATTTTATGCTGAAGACATTTTGTTTTATTCATTTTTTAAGTGTATCAAAAAATCAATTAGAATAAAGTAAAAATAAAAAATCTTTTTTGTGTTTGTTTGTAATTTCATTAGTCTTTCTAATTTGATATGATACTTAATTATATTAAAATTTAAATTCTTGTGCCCAAAGGGTGCATATTTTTGCTAGTGTAACTAAAAAGTGAAGTCGGCAAAGTGGCCTATTGTTGGTATCAGCCAGACAGTGAGGAAGTCTATCCCCTTTTCACTAGCGCTAGACCAGGGAGATTGTTTTTGTATCTGACATGAAACTCTGAGCTGAATTTTTTATCATTTGGCAATAGAATTACCTATGATATGCTTAAAAAGAAATATATATTAATAATAGAGATTCGCTCTCTACTTGTCTTTAACAAAAACTATGTCACTGCTTATGTCACATTACTTGAAATCATCATAACATAGAATAAACACACTCAAAATTTGAGCATGCAACATTAGACAGTCCTCATTGTTTTTAAAAACAAGTTTTAATAGATACATCCCCGGTATCATATATTTATATATAGTTTGTTTTATTTTAATAGATATTCAAAGTTAATAGAACTTAGTTTTTGATTTCAAATTGTTTTATTTTTTTTTACTCCTTTAATGAATTTGATGATTTGATGATTTATGGTTCAAACTCTCTGACATTTAATTTTTAACTTCCACCTCCTCAAGCAATATCTTTCAAAAATGTATTTTTACATTGCCCAGAGGGTGTTTTTTTTATTTTGCTAGTATATATAATTGACATAAACTGATGTTTATGAACAATTTTAAGTAATGATAGCTATGAACAGATTATGTACATCTTTATATTTATATCACAATATTTTATGTTGAATACTGTCTACTTTATTTCTTGAACGACTCTTCTGTGACGTGAAAAGACCAATCCTTATTGGTATTATTTGTATTATTCGGATTATTGTTCTCATCTTCATTGTTACCTGTACAATGTTTTGGCCAATGTGCCCTCCGGCCTTCTTCAGGTATTTCTTGTCAGACTCGGGAACCTTCTTGTCGAACTCGGGAGCCATCACGGAACTTTGAACCTAACCCTTTATTCAGTCCACGGGGGTATCCTGTTCTCATACTGCTAACCATTAACTTTATTAAGGCTAGATTAGATTTTTTTAAAAAGACAAAAAGAAAACAATCAATATAAGTCTAGGTAAAAAATCATACATAAGTGAATAGGTAGATATTCGAGACAAAAACAAGACATTAGGTTTATAAATTTCCCAAATTCAAACTGGATTGTCCGATTGAACACATAGCCTAGTGGATAAAATAGTTAGTTTAAGACAGTTCTTAGTGACAGTTATCTCTAGACTGCAGGTTCAATCCTGACCAGGGGCAGCAGTAACATAGAATAATAATTAACAAAGCTTAACACCTGTACTCCAGCTATGGTTAGCGGAATGAGAACAGGATACCGGTTAGATTCAAAGTTCCCGATTGCGACAAGAAATACCTGAAGAAGGCCGGAGGGCACATTGTTCGAAACATTGTACAGATAACAATGAAAATGAGGACAATAGTCTGAATAATCCAAATAATACTAATTATCAAGCCTCATCTAAAAAATTCAGAGAAATAGTGGAGATAACAATAAAGATGAGGACAATAGTCCGAATAATCCAAATAATAATAATCATCAAGCCTCATCTAAAAAATTCAGAGAAACAATCATTATCAATTTCCTTGAAAAAGGTGCAACTGTAAACAGTATCTCCTATTACTAACTGCCTAGGAAAAATTTACCTTATTTATTGAATGACCTTTGTATATTAGATTCTGCTCTACTTTTATCTTAAGAAAAGTTTCATACTTGAGCTAAATTGACAGCAGAGTACACCAAACTAGTTTGATTTATTTGAATCTTGAAAGAAAACTTTTGATTGGTCATATCTCCAGCAAGAAGTCAACCAATAGCTCTGAATTATTTCAGTTCTAAGGCCCAAAAGGAAACTCCCTGAAGAACCACAATTGATGAATACAACTTAAGTCATTTGCATTTATAGTGGAATTTAATGACCTAAATATGTGGACAAAATAAGTAATAAGGACATTTATTAATGATTCAAATCTCACTTGAACACTGTTGATGATGTTATTATTATTTCTCTCCCAGTTTGTAATATTAATTTCAATTCCATTTCAAACTCCATTATTACTTTTAATATCATTTTTCACATAAGTAACTATGGATGAAGTTGAGGTAATAGCCATCAACATTATTGTTGGTCCTTCTGAAAATAAATTTGGCCAAATAAAATCACAGTTTGAAGGTTTTGGTTTGATTCAGTTTTGTCATTTATATTTTGAATTAGGTGACTTTTATATTTACTAGCCAAAAAAAATGCGCACTCCGAGCACAAGTATTTAAGTTTTAATACACTTAAATATTATAGTGAATTAGAAAGACTAATGAAATTAAATAAGAACACAAAAAAGATTACATTAATTTTTACTTTATTCTAATTGATTTCAATTTAAATTATACATAGAATTGTTTTTAATACGTTTGAGAATAAAACAATAATAATAGAAATCAATAAAACCAAGTAATTATTTAGTAAACAGTTTTATTAAAACTATTATGCAAATTATTCAAACCTTATACTATGTAAACATTTATTTCTTATTGATATATAACACACATTGCAGGATTTTAAACACATTAATGATGTGTTTTGAGGAAAATCTTTCTCAGCTCGACCTTAATAGAGATATTGTTAATGAATAAAATGCAAATTAAGATTATATAGTGATTACAATATAGCATAAATAATTAAGGGAAGTGTGATGCTAGTGGGGACATAGTTTTGGTTACAGAGAGACAGATACACAATCTCTATTATAATAAGATGTACTTAATTTTGTTGATGACTATTCAGGTCTGATAATGTTGTATTTCTTAAGACATTAGTCTGATACCCTCCATATTGTTGATAAATAAAATGCTAATTAAGATTACATAGTGATTAGAATATAGTATAAATAATTAAGGGAAGTGTGATGCTAGTGGGGACGTAGTTTTGGTTACAGACAGACAGATACACAATCTTTATTATAATAAGATGTACTTCATTTTGTTGATGACTATTCAGGTCTGATAATGTTGTATTTCTTAAGACATTAGTCTGATACCCTCCATATTGTTAATAAATAAGATGCTAATTAAGATTAAATAGTGATTATTAAATAACCATTGAGAATATAATGTAAATAAATAAGGAAAGTGTGACGTTCACAGTGACATAGTTTCGGTTACAGACAAACAGGCAAACAATCACCATTATAATAAAATGTTTAAAAGAAATATTTTATTTTTTGGTTGATTAATTTTGAGAATAAGTATAGAAAATCAGTAAAATTTTGATGCTTGTTAAAAATTATTATAAATTTAATTTATTTTTCCCCAATTTGTCTGAATTTTTATTATTAAGACTTCTCAAACTGTTGTCCTCATTTTTATTGTTATATACATAACGTTTTGGGGTAATTCCATGTCAAATCATCCAGAAAAAAGTAAAATTGTCACCCACCTCTTTCAATTTTTCTGAATGGTGTTTTTTAGCTCTCCAAATTTAGTGGGGTTCAGAAAAATAGTGATTTTTTGTAATCTATTTTTGTCTGTAAAATGAGTTCTAGAGCTTCCTTACTACTAAAAATTGGTTTATAAAAGCATTTTGGCCCAAGAAATACATAAATATTAAATATGTAAACAAGTCTTAAAGTCAACCAATTTTAAGTCATTGATGATTTCTGATTTTTTCTTAGGAAGATCAATATGCATCTATGACAACAAATTTTTTTATTATTATTTCACATATATTGAACATTATTTGTACCTAAAAGATAGTTTTGTCTTTGTTCAGAACTGAAGCTACAATATTTTGCAAAAATTTCTTAGAATTTTGCACTTCAGCTTTTCTGAAATTTTGTCCTCACCCAAAAATTTGGAGAGAATGATGAAGAAAAATACTAGTTAAAACGCATGGCGTTTAAAAAAAAAAAGAACACCATGAGATGCGTGTTTATAACATTAAAAAAAATAACGACATAAAAAAAAAAAC
>CM042161.1:60746809-60781809 GCA_023376005.1 Doryteuthis pealeii | reverse complement strand
TTGTTCATTTGAATTTTATTTTTCATTGGATAAACAATATGATAAAGTCTTTCATTTATTTTCATAATGATATAGATTAGGGCCGGGTTAACTCAATCGGTAGAGCATTCGGCTAGAAACCACAAGGTTCCTGGTTTGATACCGGCCCTTGCCAACTCAGTGTATGAGTAGCACAGGGATCTGTGGGGTAAAGTAAGGAGCTGGTGGTAGGTGTTGCGCTCCACTTCAGATACAATAAACAATCTCCTTGGTCTAGTGCCAGTGAAAAGGGAATAGACTCCCTCGCAATGACTTTACTTTATAAATTATGTAGAATAAAAGATGTATTTCTTATATATATATATATTAAATATTCAGACAATTAATACTTTTCTCATATTTTAAAACATTGGTATCTGTAAGGAATAAGTCACTCATTTTCAACATCTCCTCATGTACCAATCATGTCTTGACTTTCGACTTCACGTGTTCCAATCACATCATGACTTTCGTTTTTTTGCAATATACCAATCATGTCCTGAACATTCAATTTGAACACTGTTCAATGAATGGTTATAAACCTTTTCTACATATTTCCAACTCAACATTAGTGAAGTTTTTGTGCCAGATTATTAATAATAAAATGATTGAACATTTGTCGTAATGTTAATCTTTACTTGGAAAATGTATTAGAATTTAACAATTTTTAGAAAAATATCTGTTGAAGTGAGTTAGTGTACTGTTGGTTTGAAAAACAGCAACTAGCTACGCACAACTGAGCCAGTGCTAAGACAGTTGGTATTTATGGAAATCAAAAATAATCCATTCATGTATTTGGGTGATTCCATTCCTTGAGTCCTAATTGGCTGCTTGGTTTCTATGATGTTATGAGTCTTCATAAATACTCTGGTTTTCTGCAGTAGTATACAGCAAGATAGATTCATATTCAGTTACGATTACTTGTTTTGCCTTGTCTTACCAATTCGATGGTATTTAGAACTAATATGATTATTCTACAAACATGTTGTGAATTAAAAGAATGCGCAAGCTTAGCAAAATATAAAAAAATATATACATTAATATATATTGACCCAACCCCTCCACACAAGCGGGATGCAAAAACAAGGTCAATTTTTAAGTGGAGTTTAACAGGTTTAAATTCCAAGTATTCCTTCTAGACTTGTTGCTATACCAAGGTTAAAGAGCCCAGTCTGCCTTGCTATTCACCCATGGCTGGAGAGAAAATAATTGGATTTATACTTTTACCAAGGATATTAGCACTATGTGAAATGCAAACAGCCTTGTCCAGGATTTGAACTCGGGTTCACCATATCCTTTTTCCAATGACAGTAACCATTACACTACAAGCACCTCCATATATGTTGATAAGTTATATTATTATAATAGCAGGACCTGTGGATATACTACAGTATGATAATTTAATTATTACAATGTTTGATATGTTTACTTAAGAGCTATTGCGAATTGTTCAATATGTAAAAGTATAATAATCACTTTTATTTCTTTCTTTCCTTCTTTTCATCATCGATTTGAACACATTAGCATTATTGTTTTCATGTTCTCCTCCCTCTCTCTATCTTTATCCTCTCTTTCTTTTTTATTATATTTTTTCTGTGTAGCATGTCCTTTCTTTTTGTGATAAAAGCGAAATAAGCCATATGTAGATGAGGTGAAAACACTAATAAGAAATAAGAATTCGGTGGATAAGCAACACCAGATTATCAGGATTTACATTTTTGCATTTCATCTTGAATGATTTGGACAGTATCAAATTATTATATATTATATAACTTATAATTAAATTAATATATATATATATATATATTCATATTAAATCCTTATATATCATATAATATTAAATTATTATATGTTATCATGATTAAATTATTATATATTATATAAATTATAATTAAATTAATATATATATAATTCATATTAGATTATTATATATTATATAATATTAAATTATTATATATTATATAATATTATATATTATTTTTTAGAACTTACAGTTAGATTATCAAAGTTAAGTAGTGATGAGTCTACTATGGTAATTGGACTTAGTATTCTATAGATACCAGCCCTCGCCAACTCAGCATATGGGTAGCACAGGTAAAGTGAGGAGCTGATGGTCGGTGTAGCGCTCCACCTCAGATGCTAAAAAAACACTCTCCTTGGTCTAGCGCTACAGAAAAGGGGATAGAATCCCTCGCTGATTGGCTGATATCATCTTTAGGCCACCTTGATGACGATAATTCATATTAGATTATTATATATTATATAATAAATTATTATATGTTATTATCATTATTAAATTATTATATATTATATAATATTATATATTATTTTTTAGAACTTACAGTTAGATTATCAAAGTTAAGCAGTGATGAGTCTACTTGGTACTATTATAAGTGACCACTTAATAACAGCAGGTACTCAAAGAAACCTGAGACATATGTGCTAGACTTAATAAAAACTTATTAAATAACAAGACTATTAGCTTACTAACCACTTCTTCATGGCGTACATTTAACTTTGTATGGCTCAAGGCCATCTATGTCAAAGATCTAGATGAAGTAATCTTTCAATATGATCCAATAAAGCTAACATATCATTAAAACCATTAACTACAAAAGTGTTAATATAGATATAAAGCATATATTACTTTCTAACTTTAGGCATGAAATAACTCTAGACGGGTTGATATGCCATTAAAATCCAGCCAACCAACATAATGAAGATTAAAATTGCTATAGTGGTAATTCCTTGTAAGACTTTGGCATCAGATAGAGTTTAGCATCATACCCAGGACAGTAAGACCTTCAGTCACCATCTTCTAGCACATGATAAAAAGGATTGGGGCTTGCCATAAAGACAATAGTGTTGGGACAATCATATAGATGCTAGGGCTTGACATGACCAGCTGATTGATTGAAAGGGGCCTCTCCTATTGCCTGTTTAGCCTAAGTAAGGGCCAAATTGGAGTGTTGTATCTGTTTGCTTAGTAAATAATAGACCTGGCTAAACCGAGATACAATGAAGCAAATTCAAAGTTTTTTCCTTAATTTATTATATATATATATATATATCTTTGAAAGGAAGGAAAAACTCAACACCGTTATTCCATAATAAATTTATTTTGACCAAAATTGGGGCCTACATTTTTTTTGAGAAGTACATTTTTCTGTTATGCAATTCAAATTATTTTGATTTACCATCTGATGAGACTGAATTCTGGGGAGCTATATTAAATCAACTTAGATTTATAAAGGCCCCAATTTTGGTCAAAATAAATTTATTATGGAATAACGGTGTTTACTAAAAAGTTATTATACATTGAGCTGTGATTTAAAGATTCACTGTATTTATACATACTGGATCATACAGTCTATAGAATCATCCCTTACTATCAAGTTTTGGATACCTCTCATATATATATATATATATATATGTGTATGTGTGTGTGTATGTGTGTGCTGGGTTTGTCACTACTTGTGTATCTGCTGCTATTTTTGTTTCTGTCTGTGCATCTTTTGTCTATTTAGCTTAAGTAAGGACCAAATTGGAGTGTTGTATCTTTTTGCTTAGTAAATAATAGACATGGATAACCCTAGATACAATGAAACAAATTTAAAGTTTTTTCCTTAATTTATATATATATATATATACATATATACACACACCAACCCCTCCGCACGAGCAGGATGCGACACAAGGACAATTTCTTAAGCGGAGTTTAGCAGGTTTGAATTCAGAGTTTTCCTTCTCCTAGACTGGTTACCAACCCATGGTTAAAGAGCCCAGTCTGCCCTGCTATTTACCCATAGCTGGAGGGAGAATTGGATTCATAAATTTCCCAAGGGTATTAGCGCCATGTGAAATTCCAACAGCTTCGTCCAGGATTTGAACTCACGTTGACGAGTCCATTTCCTACAACTCTAACCATTAGACCACGCGTCTCCATATATATATATATGTGTGTGTGTGTGTGTGTGTGCGTGCTGGGTTTGTCACTACTTGTGTATCTGCTTCTATTTCTGTCTGTGCGTCTTTCGTCTATGCCAATTTCTTACCATGGATGAAGTGTCTTGAAATTAATGTCAAGACTGCTCACAAGATGCAACGCGGCACGCTTTGTTGTTTGAATTACCCAACTGAGTGTTATTAATTGGCTTTGAAACAAGATATCAAAAAGTGATTTTTTCAAATACAGTGAAGAACAAAGGGAATGCACATTCTAATGAAAGATTGAAATCCATTTTCAGTGGGATGTTTTCTTTTTAAAAATAATCTATACAGTTGTGTGTATGTATGTATGTAAGTCCAGAAGAAACTACAAAATAAAACAATTAATGACAAAGTAAATATATACAAATACATTCACTATCACCAGAGCTTGATTTTAGTGCAAGAATAATGAAAGATTGAAATCTATTTTCAGTGGGATGTGTTGTCCAGAAGAAACTTAAAACAATTAATGACAAAGTAAATGTCTTTTTTTGAAATGCAAGAATAATGAAAGATTGAAATCCATTTTCAGTGGATGTTTCTTTTAAAAATAATCTATACACTTGTGTGTATGTATGTCCAGAAGAAACTACGAAAATAAAACAATTAATGACAAAGTAAATATATATATATATATATACATTCACTATCACCAGAGCTTGCTTTTAGTGCAAGAATAATGAAGATTTATTTATATCTAGAAGATATTTAAAATTAGGATTTGAATAGAAAGAGAAAAAAAAGTCATTGGCGGCATTCGTGATTAAAAATGTAAGACCAAAGCAATCAATGGATCTGCGAGACTAACTAACTTTTATAATCCACCCCCTCTACCCAGGCAATGCCGGTAGCCGCTTCTAGTCTTATATAAGATTATTTTAAAGCTGCATCTCTTGAGATAAAAGCATTCGAAAGAAGAAAAAAAAACTATATATTTTAACTATTTAAGGCTCTCATACAAAGAATGCACAAGAATGCTGCATGCGGTCTTTAACAAGTCGTGGAAACAGCACCCCACAAAGAAGCGGCTGTACGGCCACCTGACTCCTATCTCACAAACCATCAGAGTGAGATGGATAAGTCATGCTTGGCACTGCTGGAGGAGCAAGGAAAGAACTCAGAGATATTCTCCTGTGGAAGCCAACACATAGACATGCTAATGGGTTGCCCAGCAAAGACCTACATTGACCAACTCTGCATGGATACTGGATGCTGCGGAAAGGACCTCCCTGGGACAATGAATGATAGAGAAGGTTGGCGAGAGATTGTCATGTATATCTGTGCTAATTGTGTGACATGATGAGGATAATGATTTAAAAAAAAAAAATATCTATTAAAAAGATAGAGTTTGTGATAAATAATTCAAGTTATAAAGTTAGTTCATGTAGATCTGGCCCTGCACTCGACACCCATGATTTATGGCTTGTAGGTGGTCCCATATTAATAGGGCCTTGTGACTAACCTGTACACGTGGGGTACGTGGTAAATACCAAGTTTGTTCAGATATAAAAATTTAACTTTGTTATATGATATTCTTTCCTTTTTGGGTGTGGGTGTGGGGATTATATCATTCTGTAGCAAGACTTAAAAAACAATGAATTTATCTCATTTCTTTCTTTTTTTTTTTAATATCCCTTTATTTGTATTATTTCTTTGGCATTAAGGATTCCTGAAACGACTAAATATAATGTGAGTTTATAGGTGTTCAGACAACTGGAAACGTTTTTTTTTTTTTTCATTTTCTGTTAGACTGGTGTAGAATATAGGCTCTTGTTTCTAGAATCAAATACAACACATTGATTTTTACCTTGATTCTTGTTGGATTGGGTTGGTTAGGTTTTATGGCATATCAACCCTTGTTGGGTTATTTTATGCCAAAGATGTGTTACAGTTTATGAGTGTGTCATACATTGTTAGCAGACCCTGTAGTTAGTTTGAAATAGGGTCATTGGAGTTAAAAGTGTAGGCAGGTAGATATCTGTTGGATGACCCCCAACTGACCCCTAGAGGCGTGATTCTCATGCGCCATGAGAAACATGTGATATATTTAGTTTAGAGAATTAGATTCAACTGGACATTGAGGCAAGACAGACATGTCATTGCTGAGGTCGAACTCTCATCTGCGAGACAAATAAGAACATGGGCTAGATAAAAGCTTGATCAAGAAAAAAATGTCTTGTTAATTCAATTAATTTGCAATGACTAAAATTAGCCCAAAAGAATCCCTTAGTAGAAGCAGTTAGAAGAACCCAACTAGAAGATAGATGACAGCCAGACAAGATAGCAAGAAGTTAGCAGAATCATTAAAGCAGAAATGAAGTAACAAAGTAACCCCACGGGGGTTTTTTTTTTTTACAGTGGCTTTGGCCCTGGACCTTACAAGCTAACATCATTGATCCCAGGGGGCCATCCCACCAGGCAATATCTGCCCCTTGATTTAAAGGGGCAGGGCTGGATTTATTGCCCAGTGCCTGAGGCACCCCCTTAGGGGGAATGCCGGTGGGATCAATGCATTTTTTGCACCTGGCACATATTAATAGGGCCTTATGCCTAACCTGTACATGTAGGGTACATGGTAAATATCAAGTAAGTCTCCAATCTCTAGTCTGTCTCTCTAATATCTCTCAAAGAACTCTCTCAGAACTAATGCTCTCTCTATCGTATACCTGACGATGGGGTATATAACAGACAAAAGAAGGCAAATGGGGAGGTAATTTGAATTCTGAATTTCTGCCACCAAAAATTCTTTCTGTTGAAATTATAAACCTCTCAACTGAATAGTAAAATTCTATTATATTAATTCGTTCTTTCACATTGTAACTTAACATTTTCAATTTGCTTAGGTTACTTATAATATCAGAAAAATAATGCAAAATTCAAATTAAAAACAAGATAGTTATGAATTTTTATGTTTCAGTATTTTGTATGCCGATTACACAATAGCAGAGAGAGAGAGAGAGAGAGAGAGAGAGAGAGAGAGAGAGAGAGAGAGAGAGAGATAAGATAGATAGATAGATGTTTTATTCATTGTTGATGGGTATTCAGATTTTTTTAACTCAATTTTTTAACCACACTTTTTAAAACTCATTTTTTGATCTATTTAATAGGTACTACTACTACAGGTATATATATATATATATATATATAGGATTTTACAAGTTTGAAAAAAAAAACTATTTAAAAAACAAAAAAAAGTGCTCAATACTCACCAGGAGAGCAAGATAAAATGTTTAGTTCACTTACCCGTCTTTGGCTACCCCAGTTTTATGTTATTGTTTTGAGGGACCAAGAAAAAATTGCAATCTTCAGATGCTAGCCACAAATAAGAATGAAGGAAGGGTGAATATATATATATATATATATATATACATACATACATACATACATATAATAGTTATCCACAGATACTGTGTTTTGACATATCAGAATTTATTTATGGTTTATCTATATCTATCTATCTATCTATATATATATATATATATATATATATATATATATATATAATATATCAAACTGTCTATATATAATATATATACTGGCTAATGCATCGACCGAAATGTTGCTTAATGATAAAACAAAAAAAAAGGTAAGCCAAACCTGGAATGATAATCAGACATTGTTGAACACACACAAACACACATGCAGAGAATTTGGAAGATAGACACAGAACAAAATGGGTGGTCTCTAGCAACAGCTTCAGTTTCAGAAATCTTCTGTTGATGAGATTTTGTCTCGAAATATTAAGAATAAATTTGAGGTAAACAAACAACACCATAGTTACCTTATTTTTCTTTACACTTGCATTATGATAGCCTTCAAAACCAACCACCTAACCAATGCTTCAAGTAATTATAAAACACGTTTATATATATATATATGAGTATGAAAAGGTGGAATGAAAACATCACACAATGCTGTTAAAGAGAAAACAATTTATAATATAATCATGGCTGATACTGATCAATATTTCGATTTTACAAAAATCATCATCAGAGCTCATTCACTCCGTAGTTGTTTGGGTCGGAGCTCAAAATCCGCTACATTTGGATATGTTTTACCGACAAAAAGGTATACATAGAGACATGACCGACATATATATGGCGCGAATGCCCACATTGGTGAATAATGTAACAACT
Source organism: Doryteuthis pealeii (assembly GCA_023376005.1). Classification (NCBI taxonomy): domain Eukaryota; kingdom Metazoa; phylum Mollusca; class Cephalopoda; order Myopsida; family Loliginidae; genus Doryteuthis; species Doryteuthis pealeii. Next base: position 60,773,665 of record CM042161.1, on the reverse strand, counting down.
TTCGTTCTTTTTGCAGTATTAAGGTTGTTTGTGAACTGATTTGACATTCTTCTCCGACCCAACAACTATGGAGTGAATGAGCTCTGATGATGATTTTTGTAAAATCGAAATATTGATCAGTATCAGCTATGATTATATTATAAATTGTTTTCTCTTTAACAGCATTTTTGATGTTTTCATTCCACCTTTTCATACTCATACTGTCGGATTCATTTCCTTTCTTTTAACTTATATATCAGAATCAATGAATCACTGTGAAATTTTTATGGTTCTTGCTGGTAACAATATATTTTATCAGTTGAGATTGCATCAGAAAACTGTCTGAAAAAGTTTTTTAAATGATGGGAGATTAATGGATTAAACTGCCTTAACTTATGAGGATTAGTGCATCTCGGTTTTAGATTCAGATTACCTTTGCAAACATCTACAGTTCATTGGTGTAGATGCTGTTGTGCAAAATTTCATGCACATCACTGCACAAAAATAGCAGAGAAAAAATATTGAGCCCTCATCACGTGATCAGGATTATTCGCTTGTAGGTTTCATATTTATTTCTATCCGCAGGCACCTAACATGATACCTTGTATAAGTTTAGGGTATCACGATACTATACTGCACTATTAATCTTTTAATCTAAAATTTTATAAATCTTCAGCTTTTCCTGTTGTTGGACATTTGCAAAGATTATGATATGGAGCACAATCATTATTACATGCTTTTTACATGTTAACGGCAGGTATTTGTTGGTTGTCATTTGGAATCAAGTGGTAGCAAGTCTCCTGGATCTCCAGCACCTTCCTCAGCATTCTTGCCAACACCAGTACTACTATTATCTGAACAATTTCTCTGAATTTTTTAGACGAGGCGTGATAATTAGTATTATTTGGATTATTTTGACTATTGTCCTCATCTTATTGTTATCTACACAAATACTATTTCTCTGACTATTGTCCTCATCTTTATTGTTATCTGAATTTTTTAGACGAGGCTTGATAATTAGTATTATTTGGATTATTTTGACTATTGTCCTCGTCTTTATTGTTATCTAACAATACTATTCTCTGAAGACGAGGCTTGATAATTAGTATTATTTGGATTATTTTGTCTATTGTCCTCGTCTTTATTGTTATTACACAATACTATTTCTCTGAATTTTTTAGACGAGGCTTGATAATTAGTATTATTTGGATTATTTTGTCTATTGTCCTCGTCTTTATTGTTATCTACACAAATACTATTTCTCTGAATTTTTTAGATGAGGCTTGATAATTAGTATTATTTGGATATTTTGACTATTGTCCTCGTCTTTATTGTTATCTACACAAATACTATTTCTCTGAATTTTTTAGACGAGGCTTGATAATTAGTATTATTTGGATTATTTTGACTATTGTCCTCGTCTTTATTGTTATCTACACAAATACTATTTCTCTGAATTTTTAGCGAGGCTTGATAATTAGTATTATTTGGATTATTTTGACTATTGTCCTCGTCTTTATTGTTATCTACATACTATTTCTCTGAATTTTTTAGATGAGGCTTGATAATTAGTATTATTTGATTATTTTGACTATTGTCCTCATCTTTATTGTTATCTGTACAACATTTTGGCCGATGTGCCCTCTGGCCTTCTTCAGGTATTTCTTGTCAGACTTGGGAGCCTTCTCAAACTTGGGAACCTTCTTTTTGAACTTGGGAACCTTTTTGTCATAATCTGGAGCTATCAGGGTTCAAGAAGGCTCCCTTGTGTGTATTATTTACATGACTCAAATGTTATTTGGCATAAAATAACATACAAGGTTTGATATGATACAAAAAAATTGTTACATGGTATATTCATCTTCTTTTGTGATATTCTAGCCTGGTTCCTATCTGTCTCTGCTATCTGACGATTCTTCTTCTTCATCTTCCAAGGGAAGGACGGCTGTTGGGCTGAATGTTAGTATCAGATGGATAGCAAGGGAGTATCCTCTTTTTTTTAGCACTAGACCTGTGAGATTGTTTTTGCATCTAAGGTGGAGTGCCACACCTATCATCAGTTCCCCACTTTATCGCACAGATCCAAGCGGTGCTACTCATGTGCTGAGTATCAAACTTGGAACCTTGTGGTTCCTAGGTGGGTGCTTTATGAACTGAGCTAAACTTCTTTTTTCTTCTTACTTTTTTTCTTTCTTCTTCTTCTTACTTTTGTTTCTTTCTTCTTCTTCTTCTTTTGTTTCTTTCTTCTTCTTCTTTCTTCTTCTTCTTTCTTTCTTTCTTTTTTCTTTCTTCTTTCTTCTGCTTCTCACCCTTCTCCTTTCTTTTATCTTTCTTCTTCTTCTTCTCTTCTTCTTCTTCTTCTTCTTTCTCCTTTCTTTCTTCTTCTTCTTCTTCTTCTTCTTCTTCTTCTTCTTCTTCTTCTTCTTCTTCTCACCCTTTAAAAACTTGAAAACAAAATATTATTTGTTGATGAGTATCAATGCTGCTTAGCTCAGTCGGTAGAGCATCCAACTTGAAACCACAAGGTTCTGGTTTCAATACCAGCTCTCGCTAAACCAAGCATATGAATAGCACAAGGATCTGTGTGGTAAAGTGGAGAGTTGATGGTAGGTGTGACGCCCCACCTCAGATGCAAAAAAAAATCTCCCTGGTCTAGCACTAGTGAAAAAGGGATTTGATACCCTCACTGTCTGGCTGATACCGACAATAGGCCACTTTGTTGACTTAGGTATCAATGCTGGTAACAATTAAGTATTTTTTAAATGCAGTTGTAATAATACTTTATAAAGATTTTTTTTTATTGCCTTCACCTCCTCTAAGATTTGGAAAAATAAATACAAATAATATTTGGAGTTTATATTAAAAAAATTAAAGTTACATTTAAAAGTTTTTCTGTTTTTTTGTCCTGATTTTAACTCTTAATGTCCTATACCACTTCATTCCACCCAGCCAGAAGTCACAACCATTTTCCCAATCTACCCCAAACGATAGCCTTTGTTTAAATGTAATATTAAACATATTTAGAAGTCTTTAATTTAAAGGAAATAACAGGTAACTTATAATGAAAAGGCCATTTTTAGCCATTTTTTTGATAAATTGAGTAATTGGGTTCTGGACTTAGAAAATTCTCAACAGGAGGTTAAAAGTTAAACCAAAAATCCCGTCTTTATTTGTCTGAATTTTTTAGATGAGCCTTAATAATTTGTATTATTTAGATTTTTCAGACTGTTGTGTATATAATAATAAAGATGAGGATAACAGTCTGAAAAATCTATATAATACAAACCCTGTCTTTGTTAACTCTAGACAGACCCACTTGTTTTATCCTGAATTTTTAACCAGTAAGTCTATGGCCTCCAGACCAATGTACTGTCCACTACGATATCACCCAAGCAATTAGTGAAATGCCTGTAAAATGAATTAGATAAACATTTTGTTTATCAGTAAAATTGACTAAAGATGCCTTATGGCTATAAGAAGGGAAAAGAAAAGAAAAAAAACCTCTTGTAAAAGGTCAATAAAATAATTTGAACTTGAATTTGAATGAAAAATAAACAATGGGATTATATGAATGAATAAATGAATAGGAAAGAAAATTTTGACCCCCATCACATCTAAAAGGTAAATCAATTTCATTGGGTTTGAATAACTATATTTATTGGCGCTAATCGTAAAAGACGGTCAGAGTTGGTGCTGATTGAGGTAAGGATTTTGTCTGAAATATGAACAGTTTCGTATTCGGTGTGTTTGAGTGGCACTGGCAGCGGCTTTCAGAAAATCCGATTTGTCTTTGTGTTTTTGCAATAATCAACACATTTGATTATGTGCAGAAAAAAAAAACAAAAGACAAAAAATGAAAAAAAAACAAAAAAAGCCCAAACCATGCATAACTGGCAAAGAGGGACCACTTGATTCAAGATGGCTTCTTTCTGTATCTAAGAGTAGAGATGATGAGATTTGAATAAGTTTTTGAGGAGAAAACCCTTTCAACTCAAAGTTCACTGGTGTCAATAATGCTGGACCTCAACAATGACCATTCACAATGTCCAAAAGAAAAGAAAAAAAAAAATTAATAAAAAAAAAAAAAACAAACTAAAAAAAAAAACAAATGCTTAAATAAAAGAAAAATGTTACAGTAAAAATAACAAAAAAAAAAAAAAAAAAAAACAACCGCAAAACAATCAAACAAAAAGATCCAGGTGGAACAATAGCTATCTAGATGCTTAATAAAATTTCTGCATCATTGTCTATGGATAAAGTGTTAGGAAGTTTTTTTTTCTTCTCTCTCTTAAGTGCTTTTTATTTTTCTCTTAAGAGCATGAACTCATAAAATTATGTCCAATCTTTTTGGTTTTTTATTTGTCTTATTATATATATACATATATATATGTATGTGTATGCAATATATATATATATATATATATATATATACATTTTTTCCTCTTTATGACATTTACTGGCTTGAAATGGCTGTAAAAATAACTGCCAATTGAGTTGGTTATTGACAGTGTATGACCTTTGTTGATTTGGAACTGCAGAATTTTTGCCTGAGTCAAGAAAAGTTCTTTATGGTCTGCCTCGGGCCATCTTCTTTCTCTTTTGCATGATATTTTCTAGCATCTACTGTTTTGAGTTATGAAAGAATGTATCAGAAAATTATACATGATCACAAATACACCTTTGGCTTGGAGATTGGGGACAGTCAATGCTTCGGATATAATTGGCATAGTTATTTACCTTTTGACCACCAGTCATCCCCCACGTTGGTCAGCATAGGTGAAATACAGAAAATGATGGTGTTCCATCTGTGGCGTCTGAAACCAAAGCTATTTACTCTGCTTCCATAGCTAACTCTGTGAAAACCTTGCCTCGAGCAAGAACAGCAAGTTTGTGAAAATTTGCTCTCGATTCTCCACTGAATTCCAAGGGTAAGGATCAGGAATACATTTGGGAGCTGTGAGGACGATGTTGCCCAGAGGCCAAGGGCGATGTATATCCGGAGGCCAAAGCACTCTAAAAGAAACGCTTGGCGTGTCTCAACCTATTTTTGCCATGTTTATGATGGTAGATTATCGAAATGATCCCCCAAGAATATGACCAGCCGATTCCTGGTGAGGGTGTCGCCAAAACTGGAGACCAATCATAGGTGTGGACAGAGCCATGAGCAGAGTCTTGAAATGTGATTAGTGAGTGGTCGGCAGTGGAGGTGTAGGAAGATCAACTGGGGAAGCTGAGGTCCTCACTGTACCAAAGCTCTTAATTGGTTTTGCAGATGGTCATGGATGGTGACCTAAGCGGGAGTTAGCTGGCCTGAATTGTTGGAACAATCACCAAGAACAATATATTTATGAGTCACAAAGAGAAAAGAGGATTGAGGCTAAGAAAGAAAAAAAATGGTAAAAAAAATATAAAAAATAAAAAGATTAGAATTGAGAAAATGTTTTGTCTTGGAGATTGAATTATATAGACTATAATGGGCATTTTCTGTAAAGAATGGTAAATAACAGAATTTACGGCCATTGAGGAATTGTAAAACAAAGAAAGAATAACTAAATTATAGAAAGTCAACATTTCTTTGAACTAAATGACTGATATTTGTTCTTGCTATTATTTAAATTCAGGAAATAACTTGATTTTTTTTCTTTCTTAATAGATTTGAAAGGTATAAAATAATAAAATTTACTGTTTATGCTGGTCAACAATTCTATAAGAGAGAAGAGAAAAGTTGCATAGAAAATTTATAATAAAAAAAAGTATTTAAAAAATACTTTGATATATTTTATCAGTTAGGAATACTTGAAACTATTTAACTGTATACAAATTACAAATTTTATTTAGAATAGTTACTTGAAACTATAATTATTTACAACTAATTATTATCATTAGTTACTTGAAACCATAATTGTTAGTATTAGATAGGAATACTTGAAATAATATGATTGACTACAAATTATTTATATTAAGAATAGTTACTTGAAACTATAATTGTTTACAACTAATCATTATCATTAGTTACTTGAAACCATAATTGTTAGTATTAGATAGGAATACTTGAAATAATATGATTGACTACAAATTATTTGTATTAAGAATAGTTACTTGAAACTATAATTATTTACAACTAATTATTATCATTAGTTACTTGAAACCATAATTGTTAGTATTAGATAGGAATACTTGAAATAATATGATTGACTACAAATTATTTGTATTAATAATAATTACTTGAAACTATAATTATTTACAACTAATTATTATCATTAGTTAGTTGAAACTATGTAATTGATTGCAAAAAAAAATAGAAATATAAAAGACTGATTTTGACATTAAATAACCCAATATGGTTACGTGCAATAAAAACCAAAATAGAATAGACTCCCATGCTGATACCAACTATAAGTCTTTACTTTATAACAATATATCTGAATAAAATTCTCGTGTATATACCTGAATTAATTCCTACTTGCAGGACCTGTGTATATGCCATAGTATGGTAATTTAATTATTGCAACATTTGATATATTTACTTAAGAGCTATTGCTAAATAGTTCAATACTAGCAGGACCTGTGGATATACCACAGTATGATAATTTAATTATTGCAACATTTGATATGTTTACTTAAGAGCTATTGCTAAATAGTTCAATATGTAAAAAAGTATAATAATCTTGATTTAATTCTCTCACTCTTTTTTCTTTCTTTCCTTTTCATCTTTTCATTATGTTCAATTGAAACAGTGTTATTGCTTCCTCTCTCTATCTTTCCCCTACTTTCTTACTATATTTTTTGTGTAGCATGTCCTTTTTCTTCTCTTTCTTTCTTTCTTTTAAAAAAAGGAGCAGTCCATTATTTAGCTGGGGTCATGACATTCGTAAAAAATAAGAATTCAGTGGATAAGCAACACTAGATAATCAGGATTTAAATTTTTGCATTTCATCTTGGCCGATTTGGATTGTCTCATTTTTGACCATAGTGTTGTAAGATGATAATGGTTGGAAGTTTAAGGAACAAGAGTATTAATATATAGATTTGTTGATGTTGTTATAAATCAAACTAATAATTGATTCAAGTTATACAGTATTGAACAACCCCCCCCAAAAAAAAACAAAACAAAAAACAACTGAAATACAAAAATTCATTAACACAATTGATGAATATTGTTTTAGTTTAGCTCAGTTAGTAGAGCACCCGGCTCAGAATCACAAGGCACCGAGTTTGGTACCAGTCCCTGCAAACTCAGCACATGAGTAGCACAGATATATTGACATTATCTGTTTATCATATATATATATATATATATAATAATAATAAATTTTTTGAAAGTGAAGTAATCTGGGAATTAACGGAATATGACGGAATCAGTCAAATTCTATATTTACATCAGAAAATCACATTCACCGGATTACAACACCACGGTCAAATTTCAACAAACAAGGATATAAACTTTCAAAACTTTCGATACTCTGAAGATGGCCGTTTGCGCTGAAAATATTAAGTATTTAACACCAAAGAATTTAATAAATATGTTTTCTCAACATATATTTTTGCATTACTTCACTTTCAAAAAATGTATTATTACGTTTAAGAATAATGCTTCTAATGCTATAAGAACAAACAAAAATCTTTAATATATATATATATATATATATATATATACCAGTCATCCACAGACACGTGTTTCGATGTTTACGTCTCATCAGTGCGGCTCAACATTTTTAAGAGCTACCTCCAGCCTGAAGCAAAACCTGACAGAATTTTCATCTGTCAAGCTCTTTACCCTCATGGCTGTCAAGGACTGTCAGTCAGAAACGAACAATTAATTGATACATACTTACAGGATGTATGTCTTTACAATCACCAGAGAACTCAAGTCTGTAAACAACAGGCGAGTAAATTATATATATATATATAAAATGTGTATGGTTGGCACTATTATACTTGAAAAAGTGGTAGTAATCCAACGTACAGTGATATTAGAAGAGTGCTCAATATCTGTGATAGTGTTAATAGATAAATAAATGGATAAATAAAAGGTTTAGCTTTTTAAAAAAAAAATTATTTATTATCATTGGAACAATAATAAAAAAACAAACTAAACCTTTTATTTATTCATTTATCTATCTATCTATCTATCTCTCTCTCTCTATATATATATATATATATATAAATTTGTTTTGGGATGAAACACAAAATCTCTTCAAAGAAACACCAGGAGCAACCTGACGATGGTGAAATAACCTGAAACCTGGGTAGTTGCTTATGAAAAACTTTTATATTCAAAGAATTCAACAAATAAATATATATATATATATATATATATATATATATATATATATATATATATATGTGTGTGTGTGTGTTTTGACATTATCTTTCTCTCTCTCTCTGTGATCAACTTTGCAATGGCTTCCCATGGTGATAACTTTGGAAATAATGTTGAAGACGAATAAGGAATATTTATTACATTAGGAAATATTACATATATATATATTTTTTTCTCTCTTTTAGAAAATCTTCCATAAATATAAATGACAATGCTTGTAATCCAATTCTGGATGCTGTACTTTTTGTAATAAACCATTTTATGTTTTATAACTCTTTTATTTTAATCCTTTCAGGTTTTATCCTCGGTTCTTTTGTCTGCAAATTTTACCGCAAGAAATTTTGAGAATATTCTCTGTAATATTTTTTATGACCAAATTTGTAAAACTGGGAAAATTTGCTTTTTATATTTTTATTCTTTAATAATAATAATAATAATAATAATCATGTCACGCCAGCAGTACAGATATCCATGACAATCTCTCGCCAACCTCCCCTATCATTCATTATTCCTGGGAGGCCCTCTGTGTGGCATCCAGTATCCGCACAGAGCTGGTCAATGCCTTTGCTAGCTGGCCCATGCTGGCGTGCCCATATGATGGCTTCCACAGAAGAATGTCACTTATGAGTTCGTTCTTGCTTCTCCAGCAGTGTCTCGTTCGCCTTACAAAGATGGTTTGTGTGATATGGGGCAGGTGGCCGTACAGTTGTGTTCTAGTGGGGTATTGTTTCCATGTCTTGTTTAAGTAATTTTGGATCCCAATGAGAGTTTGTGTGTGCGATTGTGCATATGTGTCCTAAATAAATGAATATCTTTCTCACTTCCTGAGAGCCCTGTCAACTGGGGCTTTAGAAAGTACCGTCTGCACCTCAGCAGAGGTTTAAGACCCCTCCCCAATGAGACCACCTGTTGGCTGTGGGTGGCAACCTATGATGCTTGAACAAAAAAACCTGGTGGCTGAGCAGTCCATGACATGCAACACTCCAAATGCACCGGTCAGCCCTTAAGTCTCCGTTTTTTTTTCATGTCATTTAACCTCCTTTTTTATATTTAGTAGTTGAATCAAAACAATAAAGTATGATACTATTTAAATTTCTGTGTATATTTATATATATACATGACATGCAATACTCCAAATGCACCGGTCAGCCCTTAAGTCTCCTTTTTTTTCTTTCGTTTTTTTTTTCATCTCATATAACCTCCTTTTTTATATTTAATAGTTGATCAAAACAATAAAGTATGATACTATTTAAATTTCTGTTTATATTTTATATATATATATATATATATATATATATATATATACACACACACATATATTTACATACACACATACAGGGTGTTTCAGAAAAATGATATAATTTTGTAATCTCGACCAATTCTCATTCAAATGATCTCAAATTTTAACATATATATAAAAGTCGACGGGGCGGCCTAAAGTCGGTATCAGCCAGTCAGTGAGGGAGTCTATCCCATTTTCAATAGCGCTAGACCAAGGAGATTTTTTTTTATTATCTGAGATGGAGCGCCACACCTACCATCAGCTCCTTACTTTACCACACAGATCCCTGTGCTACTCATACGCTGAGTTGGCGAGGACCGGTATCGAACTAGGAACCTTGTGGTTTCTAGCCGAACGCTCTACCGACTGAGCTAACCCGGCCCATAAACATATATATAAACAACTCAAAATTCTATGTTTAATGTTTAAACACCATATTTATATACTTCAATACATTGTAAATGTATATCATGCATACACACACACACACACACACACACACACGCACATGTATACAAAAAGAAATTATCAAAATAAGTTATTCATCATCATTAAGAAATGTTGTTTCTTTGCAAAAAAAAAAAAATCCTTTGATAGAAGATTTATGACCCAAACAATATATCTCTAAAAATTGAAATACAAATACATCAACTCAAATCATCGTAATATAAACTGACTCAAGCATCTTTAAACTCAGAACTCTCTAATTTTGGAGATATTTTCACTCTACTGATTATTTAGATAAAAAGGAATATTATCATTTCAATAAGGACAAAATCCTTTTATTAATTTTTCAAGTGGAAATTTGATAAGAAGATCCTTTTTCCACAAGTTAATTTTAGGGATAAATTATGGTTGTGATTTTTACTTTTATTTTTTTAATTTAAGAAACAGAATAAAGTCCTGTTTTTTGAAAAAATAATTTCCTTTAAAACAAATTAACTGCATAGGAATGAAGTCGTTTTTTTTGTTGTTGTTAAGTTTTGTAATACCTTTTTCTATTATTTGTCAAAATTTTTGATCTTGTCAAAAAATAATGACATCATTGTTAATAGGCGTGCAAAAAAAAGTTCTTCAATGCCTTGTTTGCTTAACAGTCAAAATATTCAAAATGACTTCCCAAGGTGAATCAGATAGACAAGGGGCACCTGAAGAAGTACGGAATGTACAACAGCTGAAACGTTGCGGTTTTATATATCATAATGATGATGAAAATAGAATTAAGATAAATTTGTTTTCATGCCTACAAAAATGGATCTGCAAGACTAACTTTTTATTATCTCCCCTCTAAAACTGCCCAGTTGGCTGGGGTGTTAGAATGCACCGACTGCACCTCTGCAGAGGGGTAAGACTCCCCTAATTAGGCCACCTGTTGGCCGTGGGTGGTGACCCGTGATGCTTACGGATAAAACCCAGGTGGTTTAGCAGTCCATGACTTGCAATACTCCACTTTGGCCCTTTCTTCGGTGGTCGGAGAGGCCCCCTCCGATCAATCGGCTGGTCACATCAAGCTCTAACACCTATATGATTGCCCCAGCCCTTTTTATCATATGGTGCTAGAAGGTGGTGGCTGAGGGTCTTCATGTCCTGGGAATGATGTTAAACTCTATCTGATGGTGAGATTCCAGTTCTGGGGGTTTAGGGAATGTGAAGCACCCCTTCATCACCAATGCTCCAAGGTTCACTCTGATCGTTAGTGGCAGTATCTGTTAGAGTCCCACCTGTGAGTTAAATAGAAAAACATGAGTTTATAAACAAAATTGATTATCCATTAAGAATGGATTTATTTCAAAACTTTATCAGCATTAAATGACCCACTGAGGTTGATATGTCATAAAACAAACCAAACCAAACCAAATTAATAATAAGTAATTAAAAAAAAATTATCTCCCTTTGTTCATCCCATCTATGGGTTAAGTAGAAAAATGTATTTATAAAAAAAATTCAGTATCCATTAAAAATGAATTTATTTCAAAACTTTATCGGCATTAAATGACCCATTGTGGTTAATATGCCATAAAACAAATCAAACCAAACCCCTCTAAAAAGGCAATACTGGGTAGTTGCTTCTCGTTCAAGATAATCTCCATTTAATAAAGAAAGAGGCAATGAATCTTTAAGTAAATAATGTCTAACTGAAATGTCTTTTGTCAATTTGTTTGTCATCTGGTCGATATAATAAAGTAATGTACATAATTTACGATGCGGTAGTTACATTGCTTCTGGGTCTGTTATATTTCTTTCTGGGTCTTGTGTAATTCTTGCAACACTTTTCCGTTGTTCCTTTGTGCAAGAGATATTGCTTTGATAAATGCTGATACAGTGCCATGCACCATTTTCAGTTCTGCTGCCATCCTCGAATGATCAGATCTGATTTGTTTCAACTTGTACAAAATTCTTCATAATGACAAACGTCTCTGCTGCTCTTGGAGACCAGTGCCAAAACTTGGAAGTGGCCATAATTTTATCTCTTAAAGTATTGTCTCTATCTATTTTCTTTCACTCTCTGTGAACATTTCACATAATTTACTGTTTATATACATTAAGTTCATTATATATATATATATATATATATATATATATATTATATATATATTTACACATTTTGTAAATTCTGTGTTTGTGTGTATATATATTTTGTATATTTTATATATATATATATATATATATATATATATATATAATTCATTTTGTAATTTTTATGTGTGTATGCATATATAAATCATCACACATAGTGTAATGGTTAGCAAGCTAGATTTGTAGCCCATTGTTAGTGAATTCAATTCTAACTGGACGCCCCATACTTTTGACCTTGTGCCTCATCTAAGCTAAGCTTTGTAAATAATTATATAATTAATTTTGTAAATTTTATGTGTGTGTATATATATATATATATAATTCATTTTGTAAATTTCATCTGTGTTTGTGTACATATATATATATATATATATATATATATATATATATATAAAATTTTTTTACATTTTATCTGTGTTTGTGTACATATATATATATATATATATATATATATGTAGTGTACATAGGTAGCACATAATATATATATATATATATATATATATATATATATATATATATATAGATGTTTGCTACATGAAAATTTGTAAACTACTAAAAGTAGAGGAATCATATGTAAAATGGGGAGGTGATATTTTATTATGAAATAAAATATAAAATAAAGGGAATACGAAGGCCTTTTCGACTGGTACTTTTTCAAGTATTTATTTATTTATATATATATATGTAGTGTACATAGTAGTAGCACATAATATATATATATATATATATATATATATATATATGTAGTGTACATAGGTAGCACATAATGTATATATATATATATATATGTAGTGTACATAGGTAGCACATAATGTATATATATATATATATATATATATATTAGTGTACATAGGTAGCACATAATGTATATATATATATATATGTAATATGTAGTGTACATAGGTAGCACATAATGTATATATATATATATATATATATATATATATATATATGTAGTGTACATAGGTAGCACATGTATATATATATATATATATATATATATATATATTATGTGCTTCCTATGTACACTTTATGAATATCACATCTATATTTCAACATAATATGCTTCTTTGTCATTACATTTAATTTACTGGTGAATCTTAGACATGTGGGTTGAACATAATATAATAAAACCTTCTGATCAAAATTATATGACATTCTATGTACTTACTAATATAGCCATTTGTATGTGTACATATATATATATACATACATTGTCCTTATATATATATATACATACATACATACATTTTCTTTATATATATATATATAAGGAAAATGTATGAATATTACAAAATTTTCCCCAAATGTTACATATCTATGGAAATTAATTCCTGTGTCTTTTCATATTATATATATATATATGTAATGATAAATGTGCCTCTCTTAGATTATTCCTATTCTCTATCCTAAAGCTTTTATATTTTCAGCTTGACCAGTACAGGTGCCTCATACGAGATTATGAATTGAAGATAATTCATCATCAAGTGGAACTGAATAACAAAGATGCTGAATTGGAAAAAGTTAGGTAAGTCTATATCCGCAAATCCCCAGGGGTCTGTTGGAGGTAGAAGACAATATGTACTGATATTTTATTTAGTTTCAGTTCAAGTTAGAAAATGTAAGTATAAGTTTGTGGTTAAACTGCTTTTATTTTTTTATTTATTTTTTTTTCACATATTTGAAGTTCTTTTGTTGAATACTACCAGCCAGAAAATAAGTTAGACCCTTTTACTTTAAGTATTTTTGTTGTTGTTGTTTTTAAGCACAAAAAAATATTTGTTTGAATTTTTGATATGAGGATTGATAATTTGTAATATTTAGATTTTTTTGAGTATTGTCTTCATCTTTATTGAAGAAAAAGATGAGGGTTTATTTTCACACATTACACAATAAAAACAAATCACACAAAAACGAAAAATAATACAAACAACTTAATGTTGGTTGTTGTAGTAATGTGTGGAGGATGATCACTAATTAGGACTGAGTCTATTCTAATAGTGACCACCTCAGTTTGTTTTTATTTTTTAATTTTATTTTTAATTTTTACATAGTTTAAAAGTTGATTATAAGTTTACACATTAGAAATTTCTATTTTGATAAATAATTTGAGTTGGTGAACAAACATTTTGGTGATATCAATGTTTAGAAAATTTTTTTGTTAGTGTATTCTGTTGGATTTTGTGTAAAGTATTCAACTCTGTTACAAGATGAATGCAAGACTAAAACTAGAGTTTGGTAGGTGGCTTATATAGAGCTTTGGATTGTTCCATTATGAACTCAGGCAAGTTCATTTCCTGAGTTCTGATTGGCTGTTGGATTTCAGGGTTAGTAAGAATGGATAAATGCCCACTCTTCAGCCACCACTTTGCATTATGCCAGCAGCATGTAAGGACTGTATTAAGTTACAGCTTGCCTGTTGTTCTTGTCTACAAACTCGACGGTAGTTAGAACCCCACTGCGATGGTGAGTCTCATATTGTTTCTATATCTGGAGGATAACTTCTACATATTCCAATCATTGATGCAAGATCCTGTTCTAGATTTAAGGCCATATGTTTTAGTGTTGGCAAATAGTTTGAAGAGTTCATCTGCAGTTGATCCCCTAGTAGAGACAGTATATAATTCTTTTTTAGAGATGAAATAGTTTTTGAACGTTAGGGGTAATGTACCTGTCATTTGTCCATGGGCTAGCAGAAAATTCATTACATAGACATGATCTTTGATTTTAAGGACTTTATAATGTTTTTAAAAGGTTTTTTGTTATATGCACAAGATTGTTATATTGTTATATACACAACATTTTGGCTATGGACACATGGTTTAAGGAGGGAATCCTGGTAGCTGAGCAGTCCATGACATGCAACACTACACTTTGGCCTTTACTTATGCTAGATGGGCAGTCGGAGAGGCCCCCTTTTGGTCAATCTGCTGGTCACATCAAGTCCTAGCACCTATATGATTGTCCAGACTCAATTGCCCTTATGGCAAACAATCCTTTTTATCATATATGTGCTAGAAGACAGTGGCTGGGGGTCTTCAGGTCCTGGGTATGATGTCAAACTCTATCTGATGGTAAGGTTCCAGTTCTGGAGGTCTGAGGAATGTGGAGCACCCCTTCACCATTACTCCCAGGTCCACTCGTTTTTGTTTAAAAATTGAGTACCTATGAAGAATGAATAAAGCAAAATTTCTTTGGCAGAAAAAGAACCCACGAGCCTAGAAATAAATAAACAGCCCCCTTGTGACTATACGACTTGCGTATGTTGTTTCTACTAATGACTACTACTACGATCCGACTGGCCTTATGCTACATTAATCCACTAGTATTGTTTGTATTTATTGTGTTTTTTTGTTTTTTTCAGATGTGATTTAGCAAAACTATGGGAAAATAATCAAGAACTCGAGACACATTCCAGTGAACAGGCCAAGTTGATTTGTGAATTGCAAGACTTACAGAAAGGAACCCATGAAGGTAAGTGTCTTTATTTACCCAACCACTCCACCATGTGTAGTATGTAAACACAAGAGTTTTTTTTTTTTTTAGGTAGGCTGGGCTAAGATTTAAGATTTTTGAGTAAAAATGGACTTATATATTTCTCTTATTCTTTTTCGACTTAATTTCTTAACTTATATTTTTGGTAATATTTTTTATTTAGAACTAGTAGGTATAATTTTGTTTTACATTTAGAAAAAAAAAAAAAATTTTTTTTTAAAAATTAATTTAAAATCAATATTGTATTATCTAATTTTAGTTTTGATTTTTTAAAAAAATTTAATTTTAACTCTTCCTTTGATTTTTTTGTCCTTTTGAAAAAACATTTAAAAAAAAAACAGTTGCATGCTTCCGTATTTTTCGTCTTTTTGTATATTAAAACGTCTTATTCTTATATTAATTTATATCTCCTTTATAATTTTTTTTTAGGTAGGCTGGGCTAGTTTAATTCAGTTGGTATAACATACCCCTAAGAATCTCACGGTTCTAGATTTGATACCGGTCCCTGCCAACTGAGTGCACGTGTCAAACAGATTGGGTGATCTGATCTGTGCAGTAAAGCATCCGGGAGATGACAGTAGGTGTGGTATCTACCTCAGCAAAACAATATCCTTGGTCCAGTACTGGTGATAATGGGATAGACTCCCTCACTATTTGGATGATACTGACAATAGGCCACTCTGTATACTTGACTTTTTTTTTACAGCTGGTTTAAATTCAAAGTTTTTCCTTTCACAGAGAGGTTGGGTAAATACAAATTTCATTTGTTAGACACTAAAAAAGAATTATGAAAATCCTTGAGAATCCTTGATAAAGACCAGAGAACAGATGTAACTGAGATGTTTTGTCTTGGCTTATCTACATATACCTATCTTACATACATATACATATCTATTATCACACTAAAGCTGAGTGAATCAATGATTGTTTGCTTAAGGCTTTTTTCTATTCAGTTTAATGACACAAAACACATCTCCAAATATTCCTTAGTTTCGGGATTAAGTTATGTTTGAAAAAAATTCTGTTTTATTTGGTTCTAATTAGTCATAATTTGCTATTAAGTCAAAAACTCACCTGTCTCTTACTTTACATTCTGCTTATCACTTTCCCACTCTCTATATATATCTCTTTCGAAAGGGGGGCAAAAAAAATTCAAAAGTTATATTACTCTAATTCTCTCCCAACTGTAAGGAAAACTTCAAATAATCTCAGTCCTCAGCTTTCAATCTTCTCTTCTAAAAGAACACCGTTTTCTCCTCACTCGCTTTGGTTATTTTAAGTACACACAAAAACCAAACATCCGGGCACATGTTGAATCTCATGTCCGTCCAGTACCTAGATTGCATTTGTTTTTGCATGCGGACGCGGGTTCGATCCCGGCAGGCAAGACAAAGTCTTGCTCTTTTTCGTTCTCTGTCACAATATCTTAATTAAGTATTCCTTATGTATGTTAGTTTTCTTTGTGGATAAAGAGAGAGATTGCAGAGTGTGAGTGGTAGATTGAACTCCTCACTTTATTCATTGTTAATTTTCAGCAGCTAATGGCCGCCTTATTATAAGACGGGTCATTTTTTGAGTCAATTGCAAATTTTAGCAAAATTATTTTAATGTTTTGTTTTTTATTCTCTAGTTGTATTTATTTTTTTTAATTAGTTCGTTTTGCAAACTAACTTTCTTCCTGATCACAATTATCTACCCAGAGCTCAATGGATGACCCAACGTGTCACATTCTTTTCTAGTATATATATATATATATATATATATATATATATATATATATAAAGTGGATGATATCAAGTGTTACTTTGATAGGATTCAACCAAAATTGAGAACTCAAACATACATATAAAGATTTGCGTATATATTTTTGCATATACGGAGCTCAATAGGTGACCCAACGTCTCATGTTTTTACTAGTTTGAGTAAGTATGTCAATATCAGACCATAGAACAGATGTGACAGACATGTTATGTCATGCCTTATGTAGATCTACCTCTAGGCATAAAATAACCCTAGATGTGTTGACATTCTGTTAAAATCACTCAATGGTAAACATATTATTAACAGAGGGGTTGGGTAAATACACATTTCATTTATTAGACGCTAAGAAAGAATTATGAAAATCTTTGAGAATCCTTGGTAAAGACCAGAGAACAGATGTGACAGACATGTTATGTCATGGCTTATGTACATCTACCTACCTTACATATATATATATATATATACACACACACACATTTGAATATATATGTCAATATCAGCTTTTCCATGTGACATTCTGTGACAGCTCATTTTTCAGTTGACTTCTGTTGATCATATTAACTGACAAGCTGTCCGCTTGCTCGATCACACACAAATTCTTCGTCTTTCTCCTTTTCCCAATTGATATGGATCTTGGAATTAATAAAGACTGTTCAAAAGATAGCCCAAGGGTGGCACGGTGCCACTTTGAAAATCCGAAGCATCGATAGGGAAGTAAGCGGGTTTTTCTTCAAATCGTTCTTGACAGTGTACGGCTCTTGCTAACTTCTTTATCTTCGGTAAGTGAAATTTCTGAGCGTTGCGGTAACGTCTCCGTTCTTTCTCTGTCTTCCTTCTGCTAAGATTTTATAGTCTCAGAGGAGTGGAATCGTCGTGCTTGATATTGAATATGATTTCTAACGCCATAGACACTGAATTGCAAAATTCATTCCGTAGACTAGGAAATTAACTTAAACTCAGAAAGTAACTACTGATAATGTCTTTGATAAATTCTCCAAGAGAATTTGAATGATTAAAAATATGGTCATCATCAGGAATTCTGTACCCACAAAATTATCTTTCCCTGCAAATTGGACAGGAAATTTCTTTATTCTCTGAGTTAAAGTATTTTAAGTGTATTGCTTTAATAAAAATCTCACTATAATGTGCCATTTTCAACACATACATGCACATATATATATATATATATATATATATATATATATAAAGAAATAGTGGAAGTGAATCTGACATATGTGATATTATGAAAAAATTGAAAAACACAAGTTCATAAGTAGAGTAAAGTTTATTTTGCCTATGCTGCAGTGTTTCGATCTGTTTCAATAGATCTTCATCAGGGCTTTCATTAGTTTGAGGAAAAATAAGTGTATCACATAGAATATATATATATATATATAAAACCAGGTAGATAGTATCTGACTCATATAGATCCTTATATATATATATATATATATACATACATATAAATACATACACCAACCCCTCTGCATGAGCAGGATGCGACACAAGGTCAATTACTTAAACAGAGTTTAACAGGTTTTGAATTCAGAGTTTTCCTTCTCCTACACTGGTTACCTAGTCATAATTAAAGAGCCTAGTCTGCCCTGCTATTTGCCCATATCAGGAGGGAGATTTGGATTCATACTTTTCCCAAGGGTATTAGCGCTATGTGAAATGCAAACAGCTTCATCCAGGAATTGAACTCGGGTTGACGAGTCCATTTCCAACAACTCTAACCATTAGACCATGTGCCTCCATATATATATATATATATATATATATATATATGTGTGTGTGTGTGTGTGTGTGTGTATATATATATATATATATATAATGCAAATTTTAGTAATGTTTTGTATATGTATATAGATAAATATAGAGAGAGATAGGTCTTTAATTTGAGTGAATAATATATATATATATATATATATATATATATATATATGTATGTATGTATATAAAGTATTTACTTACCCAACCCCTCCACCACAAGCAGGATGCATCACAAACTCAATTTTTAACTAGAATACCACTGTTTTTAATTCTGACTGGTTGTCATACAAAGGTTAGAACCCACTCTGCCCTGCTATTTATCCATAAGTGAGGTAAGAATAGTTGGATTCATACCTTTCCCAAGAGTATTAGTGCTATGTGAAATGCAAACAGTCTCTTCTAGGATTTGAACTCTGGTCACAAAGTCCATTTCATACCACAATAATTATTACCGTAACTACTAAGCAAAACACCTTCATTTTTCTTCATGATCCTTTTATTTACAAGCAAATTTAAATATAAAAATGTTTGTCTGTTATAAAATACTAGCAGGACCTGTGGATATACTGCAGTATAATAATTTAATTATTACAATGTTTAACAAAATTGAGTATCCATTATGAATGAATTTATTTTAAAACTTTGTCGGCATTAAATGACCCTCTGAGGTTGATGTGCTGTAAAACAAACCAAACCAAATCAAAATCAAATTAAGAGATTTCCAGGTGACAGACATGATAGAGTTCTCTGAACCAATATCCAAATTAGAAGTGCTTATTGCAAGCAGTTCTTCATTTTCTCAGAAAATCTCAAAGGATGTCCCCAAGGAGATTTCAGCCATTATTTTTTAAGCTTCAGAGAAAAAAGAATTAGGAGAGAGAATAAGCTAGGGAATAGAAATGTTTGAATTATTGTAAACAAGTTAAAACCTCATGAACCAATAAGTAGTGGTACAGCTTTGTTTTTAGTACATGCAAAGAACTACTATAACCTGTACAGTATCTCTTATGGTGTAATGGTTAAAGAGCTAGATTAGCAGACTTTTGCTAATGACTTTTATTTTCACTAGGTGCCCTGCATTTCTGACTTTGTGCTAAAACTAACCTATGGTTAGTAAATTAGACATCCTATGTGGTCAACTCCTCCTGATGTAATGGTAAGTGAACTAGACTAGTTTACACCATTGATAGTGAGTTTGATTCTCACTGGGTGCCTCATACCTTCAGATTTGTGCCAAACTAAGCTAAGCTTAGTAAATGACTAGACATCCAATGTGGTCACTTCCTGGTGTAATGGTTAATGAGATGAACTAGTAGACACCATTGATAGTGAGTTTGATTCTCACTGGGTGCTCCATACTTCTGGCCTTGTGCCAAAGTAAGCTAAGATTAGTAAATGACTAGACATCCAATGTGGTCACTTCCTGGTGTAATGGTTAATGAGATGAACTAGTAGACACCATTGATAGTGAGTTTGATTCTCACTGGGTGCTCCATACTTCTGGCCTTGTGCCAAAGTAAGCTAAGATTAGTAAATACTAGACATCCAATGTGGTCACTTCCTGGTGTAATGGTTAATGAGATGAACTAGTAGACACCATTGATAGTGAGTTTGATTCTCACTGGGTGCTCCATACTATCTCCATAATATCTGGACCTTGGCAGAGAACTGAAAAAGCTGTGGAATATGTGAGTGAAAGTGATACCAATTGTAGTTGGTGCACTTGGAACAGTCCCAATAAACTTGGAAAAAAGACTGGAGGATCTGGAAATCAGAGGAAGAATTGAGACCATCCAGACTACTGCATTGCTGCAATTGGATAGAATACTCAGAAGAATCCTGGAAACCTGAGGAGACTTGTTGTCACTCAGACTCCAGTTAATGATCATCAGCCAATGCTGGTGTGAAAAGCTCCATAATAATAATAATAATAATAACTAGCTGGACCTGTGGATATATCACAGTATGATAATTTAATTATTACAACGTTTGATATGTTTACTAAAGAGCTATTAAAAATTACTTCATTATGTAAAAATAGTATAATTATCTTGATTTAACTTTTTCTCACACTTTTTTCTTTCTTTCTTTTTTCTTTTCATTATGTTAGATTGAAACATATTAGCGCTGTCACCCCCTCTCTCTATCTTTCTCATAGTTTCTTTTTTTCTTTCTTTCTTATTATATTGTTTTCTGTATCGCATGTTCTTTTCTTCCCTTATAATAAAAACGGAATGGTCCATTATTTAGCTGAGGTGAGGACACTCATAAAAAATAAGAATTCTACAGATTAGCAACATCACATACTCAGGATTTAGATTTTTGCATTTCATCTTGGGTGATTTGGACAGTCTGATTTTTAATCAGAGGGTTTTGCAAGATGATAATGCTGGTGTGAAAAACTATATGATAATGATAATAATCAAGCAACAACTTTATTATAATTAGCAAGAAGATTGAGGATATTATTAAACAGACTTGTTGTCACTTGGCCTCAACTGAAAGCCATCAGTTTCTACGGGTGTGAAAACTCAATGAGTCCATATATAATAATGAAAATTGTGGAATGGGTTAATATATGAAAGGCAAACACATTGCACGAGCATTTGTTAGCGCATTTGTCATATCGATCATCCCCTTCTGCTAACCTCTGCCAAAACACCGCTAAATATTTGACACCAACTTGACGAAGGGTTCAAGAAATAGTTTGCATTGAAATATATATCGTGTTGTTAATCATTCGTTTATTCATATATCACACGAAGGACTGGCCAGAATGAATCGGGTTGTTTGAAATTTGGTTTTCAATTAAAGGTGCATCAGAAGTGGTTTTGCTTATGAACTGAGGAGGGGAGAAGGGGAGGGGCCGGGTGTGGATGTAAGGTGGGGTCAGTTTCTGTTATGAGAGAGAAGAAACAAAGGCCCTGGTCCTTTGTTTTGATATTATTTATCCGTCCACCTTTTAATTATTAAGCCTCACGCATCTAGGATGCCGAAGTGAGAGATGCTGGCTGGTGGGGTTCTAGAGGGCAAAGTTGGAAGTTGTCAAAGTTAGTGCTGATTCTATCATCGACAAAGGGTGGAGGAAAAAAAAAAGAGACTGAAAGAAAGAAAGAGAAAGAGAGAGTGAGGGGTGTAGCTTCATTTGCAAACGTGTGGTAAGATGATGATCAGGGTCATGGTATGTAGGGAGGAGTAATCCACCTTTCGAGTCGGTTGTGTTGCTGCATGGATTTCACCAAGGTGACACTTTAGTCTCTGCTTACAAAATAACTTACACAGTTGCCCTCAACATGGCATTTTCACTCGCCGGGGTCAGTGTGGGCATTTTGTCTCATATAAGCATGGGTACAGAGTATTTCCCTGTGCATGTTCATCTCTGACCTCAACCTCCCCTCGAGAAAAGCCGTGCATCTCTGAAATGCTAATTAATTTTCGCACCACAGATGCCTAGGACATATGAACAGAAATTTCTTACCTGACAAATTAACCTCTGTCTTGATTCGAGCCGTTCTAAACACCTCCCTCTGCTCAGGTATCTCGTTACTGTGAAGGTAGTTACCCTGGAGTGCCGGACACTACCAGAAGTTTGGTAACCATGGAACGGTTTTGTACAGCTGATCTCATCAGTGTTGGCAATAATCGACCAATGAGAAATGGTGACCTTTGTCTTCTGTCTTTTCAGGAGGTTAGAAATATGAATAACAAATATTTTCTGGAAATTATCTATGTTTTCTGATATTGTCACGTCTGTGTAAATGTTCTACTTTAGTCCTCAGGCCTTTTTTACTTACTCTGCACACTCAAAATATTTTCACAAGTTTCTTAATCTTAAATAAGTTTCTTCAAATCTTCTGTAATAACGACTTGTTGGATACTTGAAATTCCATAGTGAATTTTTACATTAAAAAAAAAATAAAGAACAAATAAAAAAAAAACAAAGAGGTAGTACCTATTAGGGTCCCATCTATGGTTTAAACGGATCAAAAAATGTGTTTTAAAAATATTGAATACTCAATTTTTACATTTAAAAATAAAAAACAAAATAAGTGGTAGTACCTGTTAAGGTCCCAACTATGGTTT
The DNA here is from genome assembly GCA_023376005.1 of Doryteuthis pealeii. Classification (NCBI taxonomy): domain Eukaryota; kingdom Metazoa; phylum Mollusca; class Cephalopoda; order Myopsida; family Loliginidae; genus Doryteuthis; species Doryteuthis pealeii. Next base: position 60,750,392 of record CM042161.1, on the reverse strand, counting down.
AAATAGACCAAAAAAAGTTTTAAAATATATATATATATATATATATATATAATATATATATATAAATGGGTAAAAAAGATAACCTACTCGAGTTTCACCATAAGGATCTTCAGGGTTAAATCCACTGAATTAATTGAGACACCGGTTAATAGCAGTTGATTTCACATGTGTGGTCATTGCATGTTCGTTGCGAAAGAACGCTGACTTTCGATTTTGAATCTGTAAACTCGGTAGAGCTCTCTAGGTGTGATTTAAATTAACTTTCACTGCCAGCATATATAAAACAATGATCATCTGTTGCAGACTGGATCTCTGGTGATTGTAAAATATATAAACAAATGTATGTATTTAACATAGTTTAAACACCACCCTTTACAGCCAAGAGGTTAAGAAGTCAGGCGGACAAAAAGTCAGTCGGATTTCACAACTGATCAGAGGTAGTTGTGTCTAGCCACACTAAAGAGATGTGAAATGCTGAAACACGTGTCTGTGGATGACTTATATTATAATAAATGGAATAAGGGTTAGAGTCGTTGGAAATGGACACATCGATCCGAGTTCAAATCCTAGACGAAACGGTTTGCATAGTGCTAATACCCTTGGGAAAGGTATGAATCCAACTATACTCCCTCCAGCTATGGGAAATAGTAGGGCAGAATGGGCTCTTAAAAAACCCCTCTGAATTCAAACCTGTTAAACTCTGTTAAAAAATTCACCTTGTTTTGCATCCTACACGTGCAGAGAGTTTTAAATATATATATATATATCGTTATATATGTAATGTGTATATATATATATATATATATATATATATATATATATATATATATATATATATATATATATATATATATATAGTGTGTATATATATATATATATATATATATATATATATATATATATATATACTGTGTGTGTTATATTATATATATATATATATATATATATATATATATATTATATATATATATATATATATATATATATGTCTGTGTGTGTGTATATGTATATATATATATATATATATAGATTGGTGTCCATGTTTTTACTTATGAAGTCAGGTCTTTTATTCAGTGTTGTATGAAGTCGTTGAAGAATATATATATAAAAAAAAAACACTAAAAGCATCACCCTCATATAAAATAAGTAAATAAAATTAGTGTGACACGACTACAAAAGACTGAAACATTGCAATGAAAAGTAAAAATCTTTTGAAACTTGTCTCCTGATCATTAACCAATTCTTTGTAATTGCCAAAGGTTTATGAAACGATAATAAAGACTGGGGAATAAAAAAAATAAAATCTCAATGTCAGATGTTGAAAAAAAAAAAAACCCACAAAAAAAAAAAGGATAAAGAAAAAGCAATAAACATTCTAAAGCTTATACCTTCTGATTTTGTCTTATGTTGAACGACCGTGTTAATTGAAATTACCTGTTTTGATCTCCTCATTTGGCTGATAAGAGAACAAGCTCAGCCTTTTTCGCTTCTGGTCTAGCATGTTCTTTTCAGGAGCCATTTCATGTTCTTCTGGTCACAAGACATGACACAGATTTCTTTCTTTTTGATTTTTCTTTTTAGATATTTTTTCTTTTATTTTTCTATTTCTGATTTTGCCATCTTTCATGTGTAGAGATGTATTTTTTTTTTTCGGCCATGTTTTTTTTTTGTTTAATTATTCTTTTTCTAATCTATCATCTGTCTTTTGTTTATTAACTATTTGATTTTCTTTCCTTGTGTCATTAATATTATCACTTCTTCTGTCCCATTGTTTCTTTAATTGTTTTTTTCTTTCTTTCTGTCTTTTACTTTCCTCCTTAATCTCTTATTGTTTTTTTTTCCTTCTTGTTCCTTTCTAGATTTCATTCACCCACCATTTTTGTACTTCTGGTCCCACTACATGACACAGATTTCTTTCTTTTTTATTTTAATTTTATTTTTGATTCTATTTTTCTGTTTTTGATTTTGCCATCTTTCCTGTATAGAGATGCATTTTTTGAATTTTTTTATTTAAAAAAAATCTCTGGCATCTTTTTTTTGTTTTTTGTTAATTATTCTTTTTCTAATTTATCATCTGTTTTTATTTATCAACTCTTGTGTCTATTATTATATTTCTTCTGTCTCATTGTTTCTTTACTTGTTTTTCCTATCTTTCTTTCTATCCCTCACTCTTGTCCCTTTCTTGTTTTCATTCACTCGCCTTTTTTGTATTTCTGGTCACACTACATGACACAGATTTCTTTCTTTTTGATTTTTTTAAATTATTTTTTGATTTTCTTTTCCTATTTCTGATTTTGCCATCTTTCATTTGTAGAGATGTATTTTTTTGTCATTTTTAAAAAAAATTATTCTTATTCTAATCTATCATCTGTCTTTCATTTATTAACCATTTGATTTTCTTTCCTTGTGTCATTATTCTTATCATTTCTTTTGTCCCGTTGTTTCTTTACTTGTTTTTTTCTTTCTTTCTCTCACTCTCTCCTTAATCTCTTATCATTTTCTTTCTAGTTTTCATTCACTCTCTATTTCTGTATTTCTGGTCACAAGACATGACACAGATTTCTTTCTTTTAGAATTAAAAAAAAATTCTATTTTTTTGTTTCTTATTTTGCTCTTTCATGTGTAGAGATATGTTTTCTTTCTTTTCTTTTTAAAAAAAAAAAAAAATCTCTGCCATATTTTTTTTCTTAATTCATTTTTGATTTATCATCTGTCTTTTATATTAACTATTAAATTTCCTTCTTGTGTCATTATTATTATTATCATTTCGTTTCATCGGGTTAGCTCAGTCGGTAGAGTGTTCGGCTAGAAACCACAAGGTTCCTAGTTCGATACCCGCCCCACCAACTCAGCGTATGAGTAGCACAGGGATCTGTGCGGTAAAGTAAGGAGCTGATGGTAGGTGTGACGCTTCACCTCAGACGCTAAAATAATCTCCTTGGTCTAGCACTAGTGAAAAGGCGATAGACTCCCTCACTGATGGCTGATACCGACATTAGGCCGCCCCGATGACTTTACTTTACTTACTTCTTTTTAATATCTTTATTTTTTCTTTCTCCTCCATTCTTCTCTTTGTTTTTCTTCTTTTCATTCACTTTCCCTTTAGTATTTCTGGTCACACTACAAAAACAGATTTCTTTCTTTGGGATTTGTCTTAATTATCTTTTTTGTTTCTGGTTTTGCAATCTTGCTCATGAAGAGATATGTTGGTTTTTTTTTTAATTTTTAAAAACTCTGCCATGATTTTTTTGTTCTTAATTATTTTTTTCTAATTTATCATCTATCTTTTATTTATAAACTGATTTTCTTTCCTTGTGTCATTAATATTATCATTTCTTCTGTCCTATTGTTTCTTTATCTTTTTTTTCTGTCTTTCTTTCTTTCTTTCTTTCTCTAAACTCTTCTCCCTTAATCTCTTTTTTTGCTTTCTATTCCTTTCTAGTTTTCATTCACTCTGCTTTTTGTATTGTAGTCACACTACAATTCTTTCTTTAATTATTTTTCAGTGTATTGTTTTTTCTTATTTTGTCATCTTACAGGTGATACATTTTTAAAATATTTTTTTAAAAACTCTGCCATGTTT
>CM042161.1:60691809-60741809 GCA_023376005.1 Doryteuthis pealeii | reverse complement strand
ACTACTGTAATCTGCCTAGGAACCATAAAGTGCCGGGTTCAGTACCGACCCTCAACAACATATATATATATATGTATATATATATATATATATATATATATATATATATATGTATATATATATATATATATATATATATATGGTATTTGTGGAAAAGGTGACTTACTGGTGAAAATGGTCACAATGGTTAGTTGATGCAAGTTTCATAATAATAAGACAGCAATATAACAAATATAAAGTGCTCAATACGTGAGTAGAGCAAATTTATTATAATAATCCTTATGGTGAAACTCGAGTAGGTTATTACTGTGTACCATCATTATAGTATATATATATATATATATATATATATGTATAAAGTTGCCTAAAGTCTGTATCAGCCAATCAGCAAGGGATTCTATCCCCTTTACACTAGCACAAGATCAAGGAGATTATTTTAGCGTCTGAGGTGGAGCACCACACCTACTATCAGCTCCTTACTTTACTGCACAGATCCCTGTGCTACTCATACACTGAGTTGGTGAGGGCTGGTATCGAACTAGGAAGGTTGTGGTTCCTAGACGAATGCCCTACCGACTAAGCTAAACTGGCCCTTTCTCTCTCTCTCTCTCTCTCTCTCTCTCTCTCTATATATATATATATATATATATATATATATATATATATATATGAGAGGTATCCAAAACTTGGTTGTAAGGGATGATTCTATATGTGATTTCTAAGATATACTGTATTATTATTGTATGATCCAGTATGTATAAATACAGTGAATCTTTAAATCACTAAAGAGAGCTCAATGTATAATGAACTTTTTAGATTATATACAGAGCAATATTTATCTTTGAAAGGAAGGAAAAACTCAACGCTGTTATTCCATTATGGAATAACGGTGTTGAGTTTTTCCTTCCTTTCAAAGATATATATATATATATATATATATATAGTGTGAACAAAAATTATTAAGACAATCAGGAATATTTCTTGTATGTTGTTTATTCTCAACTAGTTTCGACCTTTGGTCATCTTCAGGAGAAAATTTCTTATTTGAAGAAATTGTTGATACATTATTAGAAAGAGAGCATTATAGAAGAATTATAAAAGTTCAAGTGTTATAGTGGGTTTAACATGCTGTTAAAATCCGGGTAGGCGAGTGTATTTAATAGTAGCATGTTCATTTGTTCCGTGAAGAACCTCTATATATATATATATATATATATATATATATATATATATAAGATGATAAAACACATGTGCTGGCAAAGTTTTTGAAGAAAGAAACTTCTCAAAGTGATATTAACAAATATTTAAAAAAAAAAAAAGAATTTATTTTAGCCAGAGAATTAGTCAAGCTCAAAACCATCCCAGAACAATGCATAAAGACAAACAGATACACACATAAAATGATGGCATTTACCTTTTTTTTTTCTTTATGCCTAACCAGGTACAAATCTATTCCTCAGTCCTAGTTATTGTATATACAATTGTTTATGCAGCTGCATTTAGATGAAAAAAGGAAAAAAGATAAAAGCAACAATGGTCTGATGCTTATCAAAAAAGATATTTGGATAAGATGAAAAAAATAAAATCACTGAACTGGACCAAGACTGGTTTGCTTTATGCTTTACATATGCATATATATGAGAAGTTAGATAGCTGTATATAAGTGTGAACATTGGATATAAACATTATGATAAAAGTACAAAGATATACATAATATATTATACACACACACACACATATATATATATATGTATATAACTCATTAAAATGAACACATGGAAACTCTTTCTCTCTCTCTCTCTCTCTCTCTCTCTATATATATATATATATATATATTATTGTATTGTACTCTATGATGAATAAATACAGCTGTAATCGAGCACTTTATGTTCAATTCTCCAATAAAAACTGCTATATATATATATATATATATATATATATTGTCGTTGTGGAGTCCACGTATGCTTCTTGTTTGGTATATATCGTGAGTATAATTTTCAAAGTATATAGTATATTTGTATATATATATATATATATATATATATATGGGAGTAAATATGGAAATAAATCCGACAATATTAAGAAATTTGAAAAAAGTGTTCTAAAAATAAGATGAATTTATTTATTGACCCTTAAACGTTTTGGTTTTTTTAAACCTTCATCAGGATGTATTATGGGCTGAAGAAATTGATGGATGTTTTATATATATATATATATATATATATATATATATATATTTTGCGGGGATTTTGTGTGAAGCATGGCTAAAGTGTTAAATAAATGAGAAATTGAGTTAGATGTTATGTGCTAAGTTTCATTTTATTTCATCCAATATTTCAAGGAAATGATTCCTCTTTTACAAGGATTTTTTAGACAATATATATATATATATATATATACATATATATACTGAGAGAGAGAGAGAGAGAGAGAGAGAGAGAGAGTTGAACCTCTGTATGAATCTGGAGAATATCATGGACATTTCATAACTCAGTAATTTCCTTTTTTGTTTGGCAAAGAACTTCTCAATACCACCTTCTATCTCTACTTCCCTCTAAATATATATAAGTAAAGTCAGCGGGGTAGTCTATTGTTGGTAACAGCCAGACAGGGGGGATTTATATATATATATATATATATATATATATATATATATAACTCCAACAATATATTAAAACATTATTTTATAGGTTGCTTCATGTGTATCTGAGTATATATATATATATATATATATATATATATATATAATTACAGTCATCCACAGACATAGTGTTTCAACATTTCACATCTCTTCAGTCTAATTCCTTAACCCCTAGGCCGTCAGTAGCTACCAGTAAGAAGCAGATTTTAACTGATAAATACATACATAGGTATATATTTCATGGTCACTAGAGAGCTCAAATACATAAATAACAGAGAACCTTGCTTACGCTAACAGTGGACATATATGAATATATATATTTGTGTGTGTGTATGTGTGTGTAGGCATGGTACCTTGTTAAAGTAATAAATTTGAAGAAGACATAAGTAGAGAATTTAGATGTTCAGTTTTATATCTAAGATTTTAATTGTTTCTTTTTTTGTGTTTTTTATTTATTTATTTTTTTTGTATTATTCGGACTATTCGTTTTTTTTATACCCCCTCCCCCTGCTGAAATCAAAGCACCCCCCCCAAAAAAAAAACCCCAAAAAACTCAGAATGTAATGAATTACCGTCCCAAAATATGATATAAGGGGCGTATTGATTTGAATGTTTGGACAGATGTTTATCAAACTGGAACAAACAAACAAACAAACAAACAAAATAAAAAAAGAAAAAGAAAATGAAAATATACACGTACATACAAAAGCACTCTCCTGAAAAAAAAAAAAACAACAAAAAACAACAAAAAAAACCCTTTTCATCACATGTTTTCTACCTCCATAATCTGCCGTGTTGTCCCCATCCTTTGAAATTTTACCTGTGCAATCAAAGACAGCCAAAAAAAAAAAAAAAAAAAAAAAAAAAAAAATAGATGCCAAATAAAAAAAAAATGGTAATATGCTTCCTGGAATTCTCATCAGTTTGTTCATCCATGAAATGTTGAGAGTCTTCATACATATCAACTTTGTCTCGTCTTCTGCTTGAGACGAAAGACCTATTAATGAGAAGTGTCATGTCTTTTCTCCATTACAATTCATCTTTAACTTTGATACATCTGTCTCTGATGTCAACCTGATGACTTAACTTAATCAGAGGAAGAAGAAGAAGCCAACTCTGGTGACGGCTAAAAACATTATATCCATCAGTATATTGTTTATTTTATATAGGAATATACTAGCATAATACCCATAAAAAATGATGAAATTACTTACATATTAATCATCACTTCTGCCTAAGATCAGTGTAGTATCTGTGCACTCCATATATTGTTTATTTTATATAGGAATATACTAGCATAATACCCATAAAAAATGATGAAATTACTTACATATTAATCATCACTTCTGCCTAAGATCAGTGTAGTATCTGTGCACTCCATATATTGTTTATTTTATATATGAATATACTAGCATAATACCCATTATATCCATAAGTATATTGTTTGTTTTATATAGGAATATACTAGCATAATACCCATAAAAATGATTAAAATACTTATCTATTAACCAGTACTTCTGCATAAGATCAGTATCGTTTCTGTGCGACTTGCATAGGCTAAAAGTGTTGCTCCCCAGCTTTCTGCCTAAGATCAGTGTAGTATCTGTGCACTCCATATATTGTTTATTTTATATAGGAATATACTAGCATAATACCCATAAAAAATGATGAAATTACTTACATATTAATCATCACTTCTGCCTAAGATCAGTGTAGTATCTGTGCGCTCCATATATAGTTTATTTTGTATATGAATATACTAGCATAATACCCATAAGAAATGATTAAAATACTTATCTATTAATCAGTACTTCTGCATAAGATCAATATCATTTCTGTGCCACCTGCAAAAAGTGTTGCTCCCCAGCTTTCTGCCTAAGATCAGTGTAGTATCTGTGCACTCCATATATTGTTTATTTTATATATGAATATACTAGCTTAATACCCATAAAAAATTATGAAATTACTGACATATTAATCAGTACTTCTGTCTAAGATCAGTATCATATCTATGTGCCCTGCATAGGATAAAAGTGTTGCTCCCCACCTTTCTGCCTAAGAACAGTGTAATATCTGTTCCCCCTTCTTAGGATCAAAGTGTCACACACCAGCTTTCTCCCTAAGATCAGAGTAGTATCTGCACACTCTGCATAGGATAAAAGTGTTTCTTGGTAGGTTTCTGCCAAGGATCAAAGTGTCACACCACAGCCTTCTTAGACTAGTGTAGTATCTGTGTGCTCTACATAAGATCAAAGTGTTGCTCCCGAGCCTTTTGCCTAGATCAGTGTAGTATCTGTGTTGGATAAAAGTGTTGCTCCCCAGCTTTCTGCTTAAGATTAGAGTAGTATCTGTGCACTCCGTATATTGTTTATTTTATATATAAATATAAATTTTGATCCCCAGCTTTCTGCCTAAGATCAGCATAGTATCTAAGCACTTCTGCATAGCATGTAAGTGTTGCTCCCTAACACCATAGTTTTCATAGCTCAGTGTAGTATCTGTGCACACTTCTTAGGATCAAACTGTCACACCTCAGCATTCTGCCTAAGATCAGCATAGTATATGTGTGCTCTGTATAGGTTAAAAGTGTTGCTCCTCAACCTTCTGCCTAAGATCAGTGTAGTATTTATGCATTCTGCGTAGGATCAAAGTGTTTCCCCCAGCTTTCTGCTTAAGTTGTATTAATGCATTTACATGTTGATCATGCATATTAACAGTTTTAACATGATGCAGGCTGTTTTGATGTTATTGTAAGTACAGAAACATGCATAGTTATTTATATTTATTCATTCATATATATATATATATATATATAGGAAAAAATGAAGTAAACCAGGGACAAAAACTTTTTTGTTCTGTTTTTTGTTTTTGTTCATTTCCCATGCTTCATGATATCCAAAAAAACGTTCACAAGAACAAAGTTGATACGCAATAAATTCATTATATATATTAAAAAAAAATATATATATATAGGCTAATAATACTGCATATATTGGCGCACCACTAACTTATCAAGTTAGACAGTGTTAACCATACAATGTGGTAGTGATATATATATATATATATATATATATATATATATATATATATATATATATAAAGTATTGCAGATGGTCATTGTATGATTTATATGGAGCCATTGTGTCTTTTGTTTTTATCCAGAGAGTTGAAATCTGTCTTGACTTTTTTGTATTATCTATTTCCAAACCAATAGAAACATTTTCATCTTGTTACTACCAACTGCATGATTTCATCATTTTGTAAAATGTAAAAATCTATGCCCTCAACGGCAAATAGCAGACAAAAAGATCTAAGTCACCTTTGGTCCAAAAGATAATTGTGCAACAAACCACCACTTGTGTGCAGCTGCCTCTTGTGTGTTTCATTTGGGATTCAATGCACAAGATGTCAGTTTCCAACAAATTCTCAATTTATTCTCACTTTGAAAAACAAACAAAAAACAACTAAACAAAATAAAACAAAACAAAATAAAACAAAAAAAACAACTAAAACAAAACCTCCTCCTCCTTCTCATCCCTGTCCTCTGTGATTTTTATTTTATTTTATTTTATTTTTTATTTTTTGTAGGTTATCCTATTTAGTTTATTATCACTTGGTGGATCACGTTTGATCTGTGTTGACCAGCTGATGTTGATCAGATGTAGCCACGCCCTAGTGAATTGACAGACCTTTTTTTTTTTTCATCTGTCCCCAGTACCTAATATCTTTTCTCTTCATTCATGCTCTTCAGTTGATATATGTATATGATGTATATATTAGAATATATCTTTATATATATGTGTGTGTGTATGTATATGATCAGCATGTGTATGTATGTGATAAACATGTGTATGCATGATAAGCATGTCTATATATGATTTATATATATATATGTTTGTGTGTATGATGTATATATGTGTACACATGATTCATATATATATATATATATATATATATATGAAGTGTGTATTTATTGATACATAAGTTATGTATATATTCATATTTATATGACATACATGAGATGTACATATATCTATTCATATAGGAGGTATATGTATATTTATATGAAGTATATGTACATATTTATATATATATATATATATATATATATATATATATATGAGGTATATGTATATATAAACACACACACTCACACATATATATATAAATACGAGTGTGTATGTATGATGTATGTGTACATTTATATATGAGGTATATATATATATTGATATATAAAGTATGTATGTATGGTGTTTGTGTGTGTATGTATATATATATATATGGAGAAAAGTAGACAAACACGGGATGTTATGGAAACTGGTTGTTTATTGTCGACGATGCAACGTTTCGGTCATTTAGACCTTCTTCAGGACTCAAATATAGTTCTTGCTTCAATGAAGGACATTTTCAAAATGGTGAAAACAGTAGGTTGTCAGTAGGGGCAGGGGTGGTTGGGGGTGCGTAGTGGATATATATATATATTTGTGTGTGTTTGTTTCATCCCATAAGTAAGTTCTCCAAAGTGTTTGGTATGCAGAGAAACTGTTCACGTAACTATTGGCAACACTGTTGTGTTTGATGTGAATGTGCCTGTCTTGCTGCTATTCTCCTCAGTCTTGCCTTGGCAGTCCTTTCTGATGGAGTTTCTTATTGATGTTATCATCAGGTGTGAAGTTTGTGCTCTTATTCATTTTTTCAATGCAAAAGATTAAATGTTGTTTGGTTTCTTTGTTTAATAGCATATCAACCTTTACAGGTCATTTACTGACAAAACTATCCTTGAAGAAGAACAGTAGTGGTGCTATTTAACCTCTAGTGATACATATAAGAAGGAAACTGGAAGTTAATGCATCAAAAGCAAAAATAATAATGACAAAAATAGGCATTCTGTGCATAGGATCAGCGCAGGTATAAAGCAAAAATGAAAATGATAATTTTGGACCAATCAGTGGCCTTCCCACCTAGACAAGAATTTTTCAAAATGACAAAATTTGGAGCTGTAATAAACAGGGTTAGATTTGTGCGTATGGTGATGAGGAAAAAACAAACACGGATCTTAAGTTTCAATAAATGTATTGGAAAAAGGAACATGAAAAGTGACGAAAGCTGAAAGTGAATTTAAAAGACGTTTATTAAGATTATTAAACCAATTGAAATATATGCCGTAGTGTAGAAAAATTGCAATTATGACATGGTTCAACGGTTCCTCAATGACAAAAATGCATTAACTAAAATGCTGTTTATGTAGAAAATACATTTAGGTTCAAACTTTAAAATAATGTAAACATGATTGACAATTACAATAAATGTTTCTGTGATTTCTAAATATTTTAGAGATTTTTCCATTGGGGTTTCCATTGTATATACTATGGTTGTATATGTGTATATATATATATATATATATATATGAGGAAAAATGAGTAAAGAAAAGAAATGTAAATGGATAAAATGAATTTAATCGATATCACATTAATCGATATCACTTACACATGTGTTTTGGTCAGTTTATGTGTGTGAAAATATTTCGCACACATACAAGAATCGACCTTCATCAGAGTGAACATTTATTTTTATAACTACATAAAAATAAATGTTCACTCTGATGAAGGTCGATTCTTGTATGTGTGTGAAATATTTTCACACACATAAACTGACCGAAACACATGTGTAAGTGATATCGATTAAATTCATTTTATCCATTTACATTTCTTTTCTTTACTCATTTTTCCTCATATTGTCGGATTCATTTCCTTTTCCATTTTTACATATATATATATATATATATATATATTTATTTCCTAGACCGCCCCTACTACCCTCCCAAAATAAGACACCGACCCCCACAAATGGATAGATTAAAACCATTATTTTTTAGAAAATTTTTTAGTAATATCCATGATTTTGCTCTTACCTAAAGATGCTACAGTAATGCGGTTGAAATAAATTATTGTAATGAAGCAAATTTAATGTTTTTTCCTTCATTTATTGAATATATGTGTGCGTGTGTAATTATGAAACTTAGATGTTTTTAGTGAATTTATAACCATAAACATATCTGAAGCATGTTTGTACCTCAAATTTTAGTTCTCAAAACAAAGCAAAAGATTGAACAAGTGACAGCTTGTAACTTGTAAGTCAAGGTACCAGTTTATATATATATATATATATATATATATATATATATATATAGTTTTTTTTTATAGTATTGGAGAATTTAAAATCAAGTGCTCGATTATGGATGTAAGAGCTGTATTTATTTGTTATAGGGTTATACATTTAAGGTGTGATTGTTACCATGGGTTTCAAAGCAGCGTGTTTGCCACTTATTGTAGAGAAATATATATATATAAGGTAATGCAAATGACCGGTTGTAAGAGATGATTCTATTTGGGATCTTCAAAATCTCACTGTATAACCATACTTTATTCTCTTGTAGGTGCAAACATATATTCATACAAGGATTTTTATAAATCCATAAAGAGAGCTCAATATATATAATAATCAATAAATTAGATTATATATATATATATATATATATATATGTGAAGAGAGGAAGTAAATCCGAAGGTATGTAATATATCAAGAAAAATGAAAAAACACAGGTTTAAATGGGTTAAGTGGTGAGTTTATTGGCCGACGCTGCAGTGTTTCGATCTATTAAATAGATCATCTTCAGGGCATAAGATAAGAAATTATATATCACAGAATGATGAGAAAAAGTGAGTGGTAATCCTTCTTATTCAGTCTGTTTAAAAAATTTTTCTGAAGTTTGAAATATATATATATATATATATATATATATATATATTTCTTTCTTTATATCAAGAGTAACTTGATATATCTAGCTGACTATATATATATATCTACTCATAGAGGCAGATGCATCCTAACATGTTTGATGTTTTCTCCTTCACTTTTGTTTCAGTGCAACATTTACCTTAGGGGCATTTCTGTTGATAACACAGAAATAAATCAATGATGGAGAAAAACTCAATTTACTTGAAGCGGTGATGGGCTGTGTGTTTTTTGTCAATTGGCAATTTCAAATTGACACTTTCATGTGACCTTTTGGGTTTTGTCTTCCTCTTCCCCTTTTTCACTTCAATTGGTAGGTTTTTTTAGTCTTTCAAGTCGGACCAAATTGACAAGTTGGATATGTACGAACCAGATGCAGTTGTTTAGTCAATAGAAACACATTCTAACAACTTTATATATATATATATATATATATATATATATATATAAGAGATATGAGGAACACAAGAACAAAACTCAGACAAACGTATGTAGGATATATTTCGCTAAAGCGTTGAGCTTGGCATCATTAGTTACTTTAATGAATTATTCATTAAAGAGACTGATGATGCTGATCTCAACGCTCTAGCCTACATACGTTCTGTTCTTGTGTTCCTCATATCTCTATCACATTCTGTCGAATTCATTCCAATCCTCTTTCCTCATATATGTGTGTGTGTATATATATATATATATATTTATATATAAAGGGTGGCTTATATATATATATATATATTTATATATAAAGGGTGGCTTATATATATATATATATACTTATATATAAAGGGTGGCTTACATGAATATGGGCACGATCGTTCGAGATGCACAGGATCCAGGGGTTAAGTCCGTGATAAAACAAATACAAAGTGCTCAATACAAAGTAGAGCAAATTTATTGAAGAAATGGATACAAGGAAACCTACTCGATGATTCTAATGATGAAACTCGAGTAGGTTTCTATTGTATCCATTTCTTTAATATATATATATATATATATATGTGTGTATGTGTATTTATGTATATATATATATATGTGTGTATGTATTTTTTTTTTTTTCATGCACAAGTCGCATGCAAGGATTGAGAAAAATAACGTAGTGTTCAACCGTTATTACACAACCATTATAAACAAAAAGTAAGTTACAAAAACACACACAACCTATTAAATATCAGAAATCACACATATATGTATTCTGCCAAAATATAGTTATTCAATGCCTGAAGAAGATAACAGATCTGAAACACGTGTCGCATATGTAAGTTAATAATAAATTTTTTTAAAGACATAATCCTTTTTGCAAACATTCATTTTTATGGAATATCTCATTTTCCCCCGTTGGACCCATAACAACACTTTTTATATATATATATATATATATATATATATATATATATGCATATATATGTATGTATGTATGTATGTGTGTGTGTATTTATGTGTATTTATGTATATATATATATATATGTATGTATATATATATATATGTGTGTGTGTATTTATGTATGTAAATATATATATATGTGTATTTATGTATGTAAATATATGTATATATAAGTTATAAGGGCTTTTTTCGCCTATGCTTCACTTGTTTGTTATACAAATAAAGATTTTAAAAATGAAAAATAAAAATACTGGGTTTTTTTCAAAGCATGAATACCTGTAAGAGTAGGTGTTTAAACTAGACTAATGTTTAAAAAATATAAGTAACTTACCAGACATGTTAGAATTGGTATTGTGAATGATATTGAACTTATGATATTCATAGTAATTGTTATATTGCTGGTTAAGGCAGATGTAAATTTTTTTGTAGTTACTAGTTTTTTATTGGAAGGTGGTTTATGTCTTAAAATATATTTAGAAAATAATTTACTAAGCAGGACCACTAAGGGATTTAATATTTTAACTAAAAAATAAATTGGATAATTCTTAAATGGTGGTGAGTTGTAGGTAAATTGAATTGTTGAGTTTTTTGTATGTGGGGTATTGAGGGGGGGTTAGGTATTGGTATTGGTGTATTAAAAAAAAATTTGTCGGGGTGGCCTAAAGTCAGTATCAGCCAATCAGTGAGGGAGTCTATCCCCTTTTCACCAAGACCAAGGAGATTGTTTTTGCATCTCTGGTGGAGTGCCACACCTACTATCAGGTCCTTACTTTAGCACACAGATCCCTGTGCTACTCATACGCTGAATTGGTGAGAGCCGGTATTGAACCAAGAACCTTGTGATTCCTAGCTGAACACTCTGCCGACTTGTGGTTTCTAGCCAAATGCTTTCTCTCTCTCTCTCTATATCTCTCTCTCTCTCTCTCTCTCTATATATATATATATATATATATATATATATATATCCCACATTTAAACATATATCCTTATTTATCAGTGGCTCTCCTTCATTCATATATTATTTTCCTGCTCGGTGAACCTTATAATTTCCCCATTTAATGTTTGGATCATGGTTGAATATTCAAATCGAATTAAGGGTGCTGCATTTTGAAACTGAATCTACACCTACACATGGACACAACAATTTATGCTGACCAGCAAAAAAAACCCAAAACACTCAACACCCTCATTCAGTGGTTGTAGGTATTTATCCAATCTGTTTATCACAGGTAGGATGTAACACAATATCACAAGTATGGGGCATCCAGTGAGGATCAAACTCACTATTAAGTAGTAATGGATCTGCAAGACCAGCTTGTTAACCATTACAGCACAATTAGAGGCTCAGAGTAATTATCTAATTCTGTGTACATATTGCAAAATCGATCAAGTGTTTTTGCTTATTTAAAGGTTCATTAAGTACAAACCTTCTTGAAGCCACTGAACTGAAATGTAGATTTATCCTTTCTTCTGCATCATATATTTCATCATCATCATCCTGTTTCGCTGGCAGCGCAGATATCCATAACAATCTCCCTCACCATCCCTCCCTATCATTCATTGCCTGGTCATGGTTAATGGAATCAGAACAGTCTACCCCTGTGGATTGAATAAAGGCTCCCGATTATGAGAGGAAACACCTGAAGAAGGCAGAACAGCACATCAGCCAAAATATTGTTTATATATACTAGCAAATATATGCACCCTCCGGGTGCAAGTATTTAAGTTTTAATGTAATAAAATATTGTATTAAATTAGAAAGGCTAATGAAACTAAATAAGAATACAGATAAAAAGATTTGAAACAGAGGGAGTATAATAAAAGATTTGAAACAGAGGGAGTATAATAAAAAATGGAACAACTGAAACTTACTCTTCCATCACTCTCGTATTTCATTGTTATTTTTTCTAATTTAAGTAGTTAGTTATAAGAGGAAGTAAAGAATAAAATGACAGTTATTTTATCTTGTTAATGGATTTTATTTAAGATTCATTGAAGAGATTTTTGCTTATATTCATTAAAATAAAACCAAACAGTTAGAAATCAATAATACTAAGCACATATTTATTAAATTCGATTTTTTAATATTAATATGCAAATTAGCCTTCTCGTTCACACTGTAAACCGCTATTTTGTTGTATATATAAATATAATTGCATGCTGTCATTATGTAGACATAATTAAAAGTATTAATAATGTAAGACAATTTTATTAATAATTGAGGTTTAGATAAAAATAAAATCATGGAGAATGTGATGTCAATAACTAAGAGAATTGTGACTTGAGTAGGAATATAGTTTCGGTTACAGACATACAAACACACAATCTCCATTATAATAAGATAACAATTAAGATGAGGACAATACTCCGTATAATACAAATAATACAAATTATCAAGCCTCATCTAAAAAATTCAGAGAAATAGAATAACTATTCAACAGTCATAAATAAGGGAGATAACTCTGTATTATCAGAATTATTTTCCTTGAAGGACTAAAATGTAGAAAATACCAAACGTACCAAGAATTTTTCAATACTAAGTTAAAAGTTTAATATTTCTTTAAAAAATACTAACCACCATCTGTTTTGAAAACATTTTTAAAATAAAAAAAATCTGTGAAAGCTATAACTCCGCACTAAGTCAAAAAGTTAGGAATCAGGGTGAAGGATAATAACACCAGGTGGCACTGGTGTTGGTTGTCAGAGATAAGGAGGTTGGGGATGGGGGAGAGAGAGAGGGACACAAAACAGTTAAAAGTTTTGATTGATACCTTCAGGCAGCTTTCTTCTTGCATGCTCGAAAAGATTTTTGAGGGGCATAAAACTGAAAACAATGGGTATAAACATTGATGGGTGGCAAGGGGGAGGAGGAGGAGGATAGAAACCAAAAAAACCTGAAAAAAAAAAAAAAACAGAAAAAAAATAAAACCTTATTTTCTGAAATCCAAAGTCTTGTGTTTTCTACGGAACAAACCTGGACCAAAGGCTAAAAATTCTATTCTTTCTCTCCCCCTTGTCTACAAGGAATTGCCAAAAGTGTGCAGAAACACTGCCAACTTAATGTATGGACTTAGGGTTGTGGGGGGAGGCCCTGGGGGTGCTTGAATTTGCATCATTGTAGAATCGGACAGTTAAAAGTGGGGGCCGCTGCTGTAGGAGTGTGTCAGGATATAAAAGCTGTCACTTTTTGGCAAGTTGTACCAAACTGCTTTATGACCAGTGCCATGCTTGGAAAAACCACTGAACCAGTGGAATTTAAAAAGAAAATAATCTGCAGAGGACATAAGCATGAAAAGTTAGATCTTGTTGCAAGTCGGGGGGTGGGGGTATGAGGCTCCTGGGAGGGGCAATGGGACGGATACAATAACATTGTCTGACAATTTGGGTGAAACAGTGCATTAGACAATCAACTTCTAATGTACATGTCTATATGGAGGGTTGGTGCTTGAATATAGATGGATGTACATTATTAAATGTGTTTTTTAAAGATAGGTTTCTGCACTTACATAAATATATGTATTAGCATATATATATATATATATATATATATAATATATATATATATATGATTTATTTGTTTTATTTATATATATATATGATTTATTTGTTTTTATACATACATACATATATATATATATATATATATGATTTATTTGTTTTTATACATACATATATATATATATATATATGATTTATTTGTTTTTATACATACACATATATATTATATATATATATATATTGATTTATTTGTTTTTATACATACATATATATATATATATGTGTTTGTATGTATGTGTGTGTGTGTGTGTGTGTGTGTGCCTAAGTTCTTTTAAGTTAGTTGGTTTGTTTGTTTGTTTGCTTGTGTGTTTATCTAAATGTGTACATTTGTTAGTATATTTTAGTATGTTTATGTGTTGTGTGCACTGTTCATGTCAATTTTCACACACACACACATATATATATATATATATATATATATATATACAGACATAAATATTTGTGTGTTTGTGTGTGTGTATTTATATATATATATATATATATATATTGTCTGCTTTTACAAGTGCTTTTTATTTTTGTTTTTGTTTCTGTGTATTATGTGTGTGTGTATATCTGTCTCTCTAAAAATAAAGTATAAATCGATTGTGAATGTAGCCTAAGGTAGAATAAGTATTTTAGAAAGTTTTTTTTAGGAAATATTAACTTTTTATAAATGTATAAGAAAATAAAGAGACATCTTTTTAAATTATTTACTCTCTCATATGTTTATTTTTTAGATATATGTTCCTATACATATATACTGTATATAAATGTTCATACATATACATGCACATGTCATATTTTACAGTTGCAGTAAATAAATTTGCCATATTTCTTTTATATATAAAACATGTTTAAAAAAAAAAAAAATTCACACACTTAAAGTTTCGTCAGTTTTCGGGAATTGATATTTTGTCACAAAATTTGAATGCGAACGTTATTGTTATGTAGTGTTTCGATTTGAATTTTTCTTATATTTCAAATATCAACAAAGACCTTTAAACATTGTTAACAAAGGCTAAAAAATTGTTGATATGATTAATAAATATTAACCCTGTTGATGGGTTAAATAAAACTGAAATGCTATTGCGTCGGATTCAAGAATGTCAATTCCTCGACATTCATTTGTTTTTTCACAAACTTTACACACACACATGCATACATATATATTCACACACTCAAAGTTCCATCAATAAACCAATGATTTCTGGGACTGATATTTCGTCACACAATTTGAATGGGAACGCTAATGTTATGTAGCGTTTTTATTTGCATGTTTTCTTACCTGTCAAGTATCAACAAAGACATTTAAACAAAGATCTTAAACAAAGGCTAAAAAATTGTGGAACAATTTTCTTTGATATAATTAATGAATATTAGCCCTGTTGATGAGTTAAATAAAACCGAAATGCTATAGAATCGGCTTCAAGAATGACAATTCCTCGACATTCGCTTGTTTTTTCACAAACTTTACACACACACATGCATACATATATATTCACACACTCAAAGTTCCATCAATAAACCAATGATTTCTGGGATTGATATTTCGTCACACAATTTGAATGGGAACGCTAACGTTACGTAGCGTTTTTATTTGCATGTTTTCTTACCTGTCAAGTATCAACAAAGACATTTAAACAAAGACTCACAAGCTTTTGGTTTTGTGTTTTTATCTGTATGCATTCCTTTATACGATGCCACTTTGATCGAACGTGTATTCTATATATAAATTTCAAACAAATTAATAATACTAAGCTCACTTTCGATCAAATTATGTGACCTTATCAGATCTAAAATGATTAGAAAGGCTGCTTCATTATTACAAGAGGTAGATTATGCAAGAAAAATAACTGTTATTAAGGTGGTCCAGACAGCCAGACAGACAGATAGATAGATAGATTGATTGATTAATAGATAGATAAGCAAAAATGAATAGATAGATAGATAAAGAAATATATATATATATATAGAGAGGGGGGAAATGGAGATAATATGAGAATAAATGGTGGTGATATGGACAGCCAAATGTAGATAGAAAAATAGAAAATAATGTATTTAACTTGTGAGATGCGCATGTGATGCATTGTATACCAGTTTATGTATTGACAAAGACATTTAAACATTATAAACAAAGAGTCACAAGCTTTTGCTTACCCACAGTTTTTCTTTCATATGATTACCATTATTAGTCCTGTTGTTAAATAAAACCAAAATGCTATGTCAATTTTCAAAATTTTTTCATGTTTTTTCACAAACTTACATTGTCAGATTTTATATCCATTTCCTGATTAAATCGAACTTAACGGACCTAAATTCCACCATTATACAATGGTGGAATTTAGGTCTGTTAAGTCCCTCTGCCGAAAGAAAAAAAATACTAAAAATCAGGCAATTAACCGAATTTAATGAAAATATAATGCACCAGTTATTTTATTTAAAAACTTTTACATTTACATTTTTTCAGGTCAGTTATCTTTGAACCACGTATCTTTGAGGTATAACACAGATTCTCAAAGATACGCGGTTCAAAGTTAACTGACTTGAAAAAATGTAAAAGTTTTTAAATAAAATAACTGGTGCATTATATCTTTTATTAAATGTGGTTAATTGCCTGATTTTTGGTATTATTTTTCTTTCGATGGGGTTGACATACGATGGTGGAATTTAGGTCCATTAAGTTAGATTTAACCTATTTCCTTCTTCAAAATATGTTTTATATGAAAATGCTATTGGGATTTTTTTTCTATAAGATATGAATACTCTGAAATATTCTTTTGTTCCAGTATGCAACTGAAACAACACAAAAAAATGTAAATGTGAGCATACAATGAATGTGATTCTCTAACCTTTTGGCATGAATTAACCCTAGATGGATTGACATGCCATTAAAATCAATCAATCTGATACCAGCCACAATGAGAGAGGTCCCTTTTGAACATTCGGCTTGTCATGTCTAACCCTAGCACCTATATGATTGTCCCAACCCTATTGCTTTTATGGCAAGCTCCATTCCTTTTTATCATATGAGTACTAGAAGGTGGTGGCTGAGGGTCTTCATGTCTTGGGTATGACATTAAACTCTATCTGATGGTGCAATTCAAGTACTGGAGAATGTGGAGTACCCCTTCATCACTATTAGTCTCAGGTCTACTCTGACCTGAAGCGGTAGTACCTGTTGGGTCCCATTCATGGCTTAAATAGAAAAAAAATTGTTTATAAAAAAAAAATTGAGTTTAAAAGATTTTCTAGCAAACTATCACTTCAAATCTTTCAAAACTGAAATGACCCACCAACCTCTGGCCTGAAGTGGTAGTACCTGTTAGGGTCCCATCTATGGGTTAAATAGAGAAAAAAATTGTTTATAAAAAAAAATTGAGTTTAAAAATTTTCCTACCAAATTATCACTACAAATCTTTCAAAACTTAAATGACCTGCCCAGGTTGCTATGCATTAAAACAAAACAAACAAACAGCCACAAGCTGAGAAGGTCAAGTGTATGAAGTACACTTGTCTCAAAGATTTATATACTTTCAAACCTGTAGAGTGTGAGACCATTGATAACTATGGGGACAGAACTAACAGTCTAATTTGGGAAATCAGATATCACATCACCTGTCACATTTGACTTCCATAAGATGTCTTTTCTGTTTCTATCTATCTATCTATATATCTATCTCTCCTTGCTTCTTTATATCTCTCTCTCTCCCTATCTCTCTTTATGTTTCTGTGCCAGCAACACTACTTGGATATCATCAGAGATAATACAACTGTCATCCCCATGGCCTTGAGGGTGTCCAAAGAAATTGACAAGCTACAAACATTGTTATAGTAATGGAGTAGGAAAATAAATTGCAAATAGATTTTTATGAATTGAAGAACTCTTTTTAATGCTTTGTACAAGTATTGCTCAAAATTAAATATTCTAAATAAAATTGAAATTAAATTTAAATAGATTACTAAGTATGTGTGAGCCTATTTTAGTAGTGACCACACCAGGCGGAGATTTAATAGGTTTGAATCAAAGTTTTCCTTCTCCTTGACTGGTTGCCTAACTAAGGTTAAAGAGCCCAGTATGCTCTACTATTTACCCATAGCTGGAGAGAGAATAGTTGGATTCATACCTTTCCCAGGGGTATTAGTGTCATGTGAAAGGCAACCAACCTCATCCAGGATTTGAACTTGTTTCGCTGTGTCCATTTCCTATAGTGATAACCATTACATCATGCTCCTCGATAATATGAGATGTAAGTAAGGCACCAGAAAATTATTTGCCAACGCATGAATTAAGAAATTACATTTAAGTTTTTTTTTTTCAGAATTTCATAATCCAAAATTATTGGTGCATATTATCCACAAATAATTATGGTATTGTTATTTATACTCTTCATTTTCATCTCTATATATTTACCAACAAATCCACATGAGCAATATATTGTTACATAATTATTGGATCCCTAATACTTATATAAGGTAGTGTAGAAACATAATGGCGATTAGTGCAGCTGATGGCCTTGAGAGTGAGTGACGGCACTTGACCTCACTCTCACCTTGCATTCCAGGGATAAATCGTGAGAACCAGAAGGCATGGAAGACCCTTTCTTCCGGTTTAAGGATAGTAAGTTTAAGTCAGTTAGAAGTTAGAAGCCGAGCTTGTAGGATGTAAGGACCTGCGCAGACATCTGGTTTGGGGATTAACAATAAAATAAGATCAAAAGTAAATCGAAGTCTTGTATTTATTATCTAAAAACTAACAATGAAACAGGGCTTCTGATAACAAGAAATCCCCATAGAAGACCAGACCCGAAGTCCCCAAGAAAGTCCAGACCTTAGAAGATATCCAAGATGTTAGAAGATATACCAAGTCAAGATGATAGAAGAACCAAAGCCAGCCAGAAGAAAAGATGACTAGAAGTAAGAAGTAAGAAAGGGTATACAACAATATGGCACAAGATCAATTTCTTAAGCCGAGTTTAATAGATTTAAATTCAGAGTTTTCCTTCTCTTAGTATGGTGGCTTAACCCAGGTTAAAGAGCCCAGTCTTCCCTACTATTTACCCATAGCTGAAGGGAGAATAGTTGGTTTCATACCTTTCCCAAAGGTATGAGTGCCATATGAAATGTAACCAGCCTCATCCAGGATTTGAACTCGTATCACTGTGTCCTTTTCATATGATGATAACCATTACATCTCGCACCTCCATGTAAAATTATTTGCCAACACATGAATCAAGAAGTTGAGGAAATCTTTTGAAAATACATATCTCTATTCATTGACATGTAGTTGATTTTTTTTGTTCTTTTTTGGAATAAGTTTTGTTTTTTTGTTTGAGAAAAAACCAAAAAAAAAACCAAAAAAAACAAATCAAGAATTTTTGTGATTGAATATTTGAAAGCAAGTCGTATTTCCATATCGCTGGCACAGATAAGAAATAAATATTAAATAAACACTAATACATAAAAATGACATTTTATCTCAAACTACTTACTTAAAAGATACCTATATACTTAGATATTCATGGTAGTCTTTTTATTTTTACAACATAAAAAAAAAAAAAATTTGATTGTTTCTCGAAATTTCATCCAGGTCATCAGCTTATCAACTGTGGACATTTTTTTTTTGTTGTTGCGTTTTTTAAAAACTTCTTTTCCCCTCTTGTGTCTTGAATCACAGCTCATTGTTTTTGTTATGTTTTATTTTTTTCCAAAGCAATTGATATCGACTTGTGCTCACTTCTAGTTAATAATTCTATCTTCTTTCTGATTGGTTCATGTGACACACCCATACAATCAAAACAGTCACATGACCTATACAGTGCAGTGATGTACATTATTTACCACCAATTCATCAAGCTCTCAATATTTTCTTTCTCAATAATGATTACAGTGGAAAATACTGAGGAATGCAATTGCTGAAAAGATTTTTTGGGGGTAGGGCTGTTTTTTTTTTGTTATATATATTTGTCATCAAAACTTTTTTCTTTATTTTTCAGTAGTTTCAAGTTCCAATATATTTGAACCATGGATAATAGTTAGCTATTTATTATTAGTTTCATATCTCCAAAAAATACTTAAAATGTATATTAATAATCATTTGTGTATTTTCTTTCTCTACTGAGGAACTTGGAAAGATCCTTTTTTTGTTTTTTTTGTGTTTTGTCTTCAACATATGTGGCTGATTGTTTGCTTCCTGTGCAAAAAAAATGTTGATAAGATATTTGCTGGGCTTTTTTTTTTTCATAAAATTTTTGCAGAAAAAAATAAGAAGTCACTTTTAGATTAAACTTATAAATAGAAAGCTAAATGATGAATGTTTTGGTTCTGAAAATTGATTCTTCTCACGTCCTGTCGGCTGGGGCGTTAGAATGCATCAACTGCACCTCTGCAGAGAGGTAAGACTCCCCCAATGGGGCCACCTGTTGGCCGTGGGTGGCGACCTGTGATGCTTAAGGATAGAGCCCAGGTGGATGAGCAGTTCATGACATGCAGTACTCCACTTTGGCCCTATCTTGGGCTAGACGGGCGGTCGGAGAGGCCCCCTCCGATCAATCGGCTGGTCACGTCAAGCCCTAGCACCTATATGATTTTCCCAACCCTATTGCCCTTATGGCAAGCCCCAACCCCTTTTTATCATATGGGTGCTAGAAGGCGGTGGCTGCAGGTCTACATGTCCTGGGAATGACGTTAAACTCTATCTGATGGTGAGGTTCCAGTTTTGGAGGTTTGGGGAATGTGGAGCACCCCTTCATCACCATTGCTCCCTGGTCCACTCTGACCCGGAATGGTAGTACCTGTTAGGGTCCCATCTATGGGTTAAATAGAAAAATGTATTTATAAAAAAATTGTATTATCCATTAAGAATTGATTTATTTCAAAACTTTATCGGCATTAAATGACCCACTGAGGTTGATATGCCGTAAAACAAAACAAACCAAACCAAACGAATGATTCTTCTCACATAGTTTTGTCTTATCGAAAGGCAGTTTCAAACCTGTGTAGTTTCAACATTGGGAAAAAGGGACGGATGGCAAGAGAGAGTCTAGAGAATCTATGCTGCTGGTGAGGATGATGATGATGATGATGATGATGATGATGATTAGCCATATTATAATGCTAACCTTTGACTTCATTTGTCTAGTTTCAAATCAGGCCAATTATTTGTTGTTAATTTTATAAAAGTTGGTCCATTTCAGCATGACACATTCAGATGAACAAACTGTTACATAATTATTAGATTCCTAATATTTGTGTACGGTAGTGTAGAAACCAAAATGGCTGTTATAAGTTGCAGCCAGTGGCCTTGAAGGATGAGTGACAAGGCTTGACCTCATCCTGATCCTTCCGGTGGATACCGTGAGAATCGGTGGAGAAGACCCTCTTCCGGTTTAGATTAGAAAGAGATTTTTAGTCAGATCGGCCAAAGACCAGGACGGTGGTAAGTCGTGTTATGCACGCTCCGACACAATCTGCGCAGGTAGTCTGGTGGGGATTTCAGAATAAAATATGATCTAAGTAAATCAAAGTCTTGTGTTATTATCTAAAAACTAACAATGACACAGGGCTTCTGATAAAGAGAAATCCCCAATGGAAGACCAGACACGAAGTCCCCAAGAGGAAGTCCAGACGCCAGAAGAGACGCTAGAATGATAGAAGTAAGAAAGTAAGGAAAGAGAGTATACAACAAACAAAATTTAGTGACAATGGTGTTTTAGATTAAACTTACAATGTATAAGTTTAATCTAAAACACCATTGTCACTAAATTTGTTTGAAAGTTAAATGATCAATGTTTTAATTCTAAAAATTGATTCTTCCCACACAATTTTGTTTTATGGAAAGGCAGTTTCAAACCTGCTTACAGTTTCAACGTTGGTAAAAAGGGACGGTTGGTAAAAGAGATTCAAGAGAATCCATGCTGTTGCTTCTGATTATGATTATCAGCCAGATTATATTATTGACCTTCGACCTCATTTGTCTGGTTTCAAATCAGGCCAGTTATTTGTTGTTAATTTAATAAAAGTTTGTTCATTTCAGCATTTCCTTCTGTGAGAGTGGTAACCTAGCCAAGGTTCAAGAACTCTGTCTGTCCTAGTATTTTTACCCATAGCTGGAGGGAGAGGAGTTGGATGCATCCTTTCCCAAGGGTATTAGAGCAATGTGAAATGCAAACAGCCCCATCCAGGATTTGAACTAGGGTCGACGAGTCCATTTCCAATGACTTTAACCATTACACCACACGGCTCCATTGGTGTGTGTACTTATATGCATCCATATATATATATATATATGTCGACTTTTCAGCACGGCTACTAACCCAATATATATATATATATATATTGTATTGGAGGAATGAAAATAAAGTGCTCCATTACAGGTGTTAGAGCTGTATTTATTTGTTATAGTGTACAATACAATTAAAAGTTAGTTGTTACCATTGGTTTCAGACAAGCATGCTAGCCACTTACCATCAGGATAACTCACCTGTGAAAAACACACACACACACACACACACACACACACACACACACACACACATTATATATATATATATATATATATATATATATATATATAAAAGTATTATTTATAACCATGACAAGTGTTAAGCTATGTTAGATCTAATAATCTTAATAGTTAATAATACTTGTTA
Source organism: Doryteuthis pealeii (assembly GCA_023376005.1). Classification (NCBI taxonomy): domain Eukaryota; kingdom Metazoa; phylum Mollusca; class Cephalopoda; order Myopsida; family Loliginidae; genus Doryteuthis; species Doryteuthis pealeii. Next base: position 60,718,807 of record CM042161.1, on the reverse strand, counting down.
AGCTATGTTAAGTATTCCATACTATTATCACCTGTGATCAGGATTGAGCCTGCAACCAACAGATGAGTGTCACTTAGGTCTGTATTAACTTAACCAGAGATGCTGATAGGTATGTGGCCTGCCTCCCTGATGCACAAAAATCTCAAAGTATGAATCGTATCCATGCATCCCAGTGTTTTTCGTTTTTCACCATTTCAAGCTAACTGTAAATACATTTTAATAGTTTCTGAGAAACGAATTACATAAGATAGGTTACAAGGTAGGAGTTAGCCGGCTTTAGTTGTTTCACCAGATCATAAATAAAAACCCTAGAATCTATTAAAAAACTTTACTTGGGACCCATAAATTTTCCATGGGGACTCATTCAAAGCAAATATGTGTGTCTGAGGATGCGCTAAATCAAAAAGCTATCAGCATCACTGCTTAACCGTTGCACCATGTGTCCAACTGGAAGTTTTGTTTCATGTCATTAAAGTGTTAACCAATTTTCTTTATTTTTCAGTGATCAAAAATCAAGAAAAAATGTTCAGTTGGGAAGCATCCAGTCAACAGAAGGTGAGTAGGAATTGATTATAAAGACTTGTTTGTCCAAATGGAAATTTATATCATCTTTATTATCTCTGGAATTTATTGCTCTACATGTCTGGGTCATCTCAGTCCACACTGCAAAGAAAAAGTTTTTTTTTTGATTTCTGGGGAAAAAGAATTATCTTTCTGATAATCACAGCGGTCACTAATCTGCCCAGCCTCACCCCTAATTAAACTTGTTTGGACTTTACTGATAGCATTCTTTTATTACGAAAGTGAAATCTCCAAGAACATATCCCCTAGCTATTTTGTCTTATTGAGCTTTTTTGGACATTTAGAATTTATCTGAACTATCTTTTTTTAATTTTGTATTTCATTTATAATTTATTTATTTATTATAATAATAATAATAATAATGACAAAAATAATGATGATGATGATGAGGAGGACAAAGATGATGATAATATTAATAATATGGGAAGAAAAACAATTATATGGATTCTTCCAATGACAAATTGGAGAGGTTGCACATGAAAAGACTTGGACATGGTTAAGAAGAGGAAACCTCAAGAGGGAAACTGAATCACTAATTGCTGCATATATAATTAATTTTGTATTTAATTTATAATTTATTTATTTATAATAATAATAGTGGAAGGCACCCGACCGACAGGGAGACCACGCCTACGCTTCAAAGATGTCTGCAAGAGAGACCTGAAGACATGGGAGGCTTGTGCAGAAGACCGTGCAACCTGGCGCCTCCTCGTCAAACAAGGAACAAAAAGAAGTTAAGAAGAGAGGAAAAAAGCTGCCACAGAAAAGAGAGCTAAAAGAAAGGAGAAACAGCAGCACCCCCAACACCTACAGAAAGCAACACCTTTTGTTTGCAGCCATTGCACCAGAGACTGCCATTCGAGGATCGGTCTGTTCAGCCACTCACGTAGCTGTAAGTGAGAGAGAAAAAACAAAAACAAACTACGCCATTGTCTAAAATAGACGGAAGGTTGCCAACCAATAATAATAATAATAATGATGACAAAAATAATGATGATGATGATGAGGAGGAGGAGGAGGACAAAAATGATGATAATAATAATATGGGAAGAAAAACAATTATATGGATACTTCAAATGACAAATTGGAGAGGTTGCACATGAAAAGACTGGGACATGGTTAAGAAGAGGAAACCTCAAGAGAGAAACTGAATCACTAATAATTGCTGCACAAAATAATGCCATGAGAACAAATCATATCAAAGCAAAAATTGATAAGACACAACAAAACAGTAAATGTAGACTGTGCGGTGACAGAGATGAGACTGTAAACCATGTATTAAGCGAATATAGTGAACTAGCACAACGGGAATACAAAACTAGGCACGACTGGTCTGGGAAGGTTATCCACTGGGAATTATGCTAAAATTAAATTTTGACCATACAACAAAATGGCTTATGCATAAACCAGAATCTGTTCTTGAGAATGGAATGCATAAAATTCTCCGTGACTTCGAGATAAAGACGGATCACCCTATCCCAGCCAGGAACAAGACCTAATATTGATTAACAACAAAAAAAAGAGAACTTGTCAACTGGTAGACTTCTGCAGTTCCAACAGATCACAAGGTGCAGATGAGGGAAAACGAAAAGATAGACAAATACCTGGACCTTGCCAAAGAATTAAAAAAAAGCTGTGGAATATGAGGGTCAAAGTTATACAATTGTAGTTGGTGCACTTGGAACGGTCCCAAAAAGCTTTGAAAAAGACTGGAGGATCTGGAAATCAGAGGAAGAAATGAGACCATCCAGACTACTACAATGCTGTAATCGGCTAGAATACTCAGAAGAGTCCTCAAGAGAGAAACTGCACAAAATAATGCCATATGAACAAATCATATCAAAGCAAAAACTGATAAGACACAACAAAATAGTAAATGTAGACTGTGTGGTGACAGAGATGGAACCATAAACCATGTATTAAGTGAATGTAGAAAAGTAGCACAACGGTAATACAAAGCTTGGTTGTGAAAGGGATCCACTGGGAATTATGCAAAAAATTAAATTTTTACCATAGAACAATTATATGCATAGACCAAAATCTGTTCTTGAGAATAAAACGCATAAAATTCTTTGGGACTTTGATATAAAGACGGATTGTATTATCCCAGCCAGGAGACCAGACCTAGTGTTGATTAACATAAAAAAGAGAATTTGTAAACTGGTAGACTTTGCAGTTCCAGCAGATCACAGGGTGAAGATGAAAGAAAAGATAGACAAATACCTGGACCTTGCCAGAGAATTAAAAAAAGATGTGGAATATGAAGGTGAAAGTGATACCAATTTTAGTTGGTGCACTTGGAATAGTCCCAAAAATCTTGGAAAAAAGACTTGAGGAACTTTGAATCCGAGGAAGAATTGAGACCATCCAGATGACTTCATTGCTGCAATTGGCTAGAATATTCAGAAAAGTCCGGGAAACCTGAGGAGACTTGTTATTCAGACTCCAGTGAAAGACCATCAGGTAACACTGGTGTGAAAAACTCTATAATAATAATAATAACTAGCTGGACCTGTGGATATAACCACAGTATGATAATTTAATTATTACACGTTTGATATGTTTACTTAAGAGCTATTAAAAATTACTTCATTATGTAAAAATAGTATAATAATCTTGATTTAACTTTGTTCTCACACTTTTTTCTTTCCTTTCTTTTCTTATGTTAGATTGAAACAGATTACCGCTGTCACCCCTCTCTCTATCTTTCTCATAGTTTCTTTTTTCTTTCTTTCTTATTATATTGTTTTCTGTATCGCATGTTCTTTTCTTCCCTTTCTTCCTTATATAAAAACGGAATGGTCCATTATTTAGCTGAGGTGAGGACACTCATAAAGAATAAGAATTCTGCAGTTAAGTAACATCACATACTCAAGATTTACATTTTTGCATTTCATCTTGGATGATTTGGATATTTTATTGCTTAAACTTATTTGGACAGTCTGATTTTTAATCAGAGGGTTTTGCAAGATGATAATGCTGGTGTGAAAAACTATATGATAATGATAATAATCAAGCAACAATTTTATTATAATTAGCATTTCATTTTGGATGATTTGGATATTTTATTGCTTAAACTTATTTTCTTACGCAATGAAAGAGGGTTAAGACATGGCACAACTAGTATAATAATTAGTGTTTTCAATAGTCATTTCATATCTGGTTCAAAACTTGTTAGTACAGCTTGAATATACTGATTGCATCCCCAACAGCCTCAAATACTAAGGCTGCAGTTCTGGAGATCTGGTAGTGTGGAGTACTACTCCATTGCCATTACTCCCAGGTTCAATCTTTTGTTAACTACTTCCAACTGGACAAAATAATCTAGATGCCATCACTTTATTATATAATATATATAATAATAATAGTAAAAGTAATAATAAATTTCTAATCCTTTCCATATTCACTCTCCAAAATCAATTGTGTCAAATTACCAGTGGGAAATCTTATCCATGAGGAAAAAATTCCAGAGTTTTGAGGGAAATTCCATTACATTTGATGTTGGCTTTTAGTTACATCTAGATTATTAGTCAAGATTTGAACCTGGACAATGGAGTAGGAAATGCTTAGTATTTTGAGGGCTGTTTGGGGATGCAATCAGTATATTCAAGCTTGTAACTAACAAGTTTTTGAACCAGTATATGAAATGACTATGAAACACTAATTATTATACTAGTTTTTTGCCATGTCTTAACCCTCTTTCATTTGCCGTAAGAAATTTAAGTTTAAGCAATAAAATATCCAAATCATCCAAAATGAAATGCTAATTATAATAAAAATTGTTGCTGATTATTATCATTAATATATAGTTTTTCACACAGCATTATCATCTTGAAAAACCCTCTGATTAAAATCAGACTGTCCAAATATTTAAGCAATAAAATATCCAAAATTCACCAAGATGAAATGCAAAAATGTAAATCTTGAGTATGTGATTGTAACTTAACTGCAGAATTCTTATTCTTATGAGTGTCCTCACCTAGCTAAATAATGGACCATTCCGTTTTTATTATAAGGAAAGAAGGGAAGAAAAGAACATGCCGATACAGAAAACAATATAATAAGAAAGAAAGAAAAAAAGAAACTATGAGAAAGATAGAGAGAGGGGGTGACAGCGGTAATCTGTTTCAATCTAACATAAGGAAAAGAAAAAGAAAGAAAAAAGTGTGAGACAAAGTTAAATCAAGATTATTATACTATTTTTACATAATGAAGTAATTTTTAATAGCTCTTAAGTAAACATATCAAACGTTGTAATAATTAAATTATCATACTGTGGTATTATCCACAGGTCCAGCTAGTTATTATTATTATTATAGAGTTTTTCCACCAGTGTTACCTGATTGGTCTTTCACTGAGTCTGAATAACAAGTCTCCTCAGGTTCCCGGACTTTCTGAATATTCTAGCCAATTGCAGCAATGAAGTCATCTGGATGGTCTCAATTCTTCCTCTGATTCAAAGTTCCTCAAGTCTTTTTTCCAAGATTTTTGGGACTATTCCAAGTGCAAACTAAAATTGGTATCACTTTCACCTTCATATTCCACATCTTTTTTTAATTCTCTGGCAAGGTCCAGGTATTTGTCCTTTTCTTCATCTTCACCCTGTGATCTGCTGGAACTGCAAAGTCTACCAGTTTACAAATTCTCTTTTTTATGTTAATCACACTAGGTCTGGTTCCTGGCTGGGATAATACAATCCGTCATATCAAAGTCCAAAGAATTTTATGCGTTTTATTCTCAAGAACAGATTTTGGTCTATGCATATAATTTTGTTCTATGTAAAATTTAATTTTTTGCATAATTCCCAGTGGATCCCTTTCACAACCAAGCTTTGTATTACCGTTGTGCTACTTTTCTACATTCACTTAATACATGGTTTATGGTTCCATCTCTGTCACCACACAGTTACATTTACTATTTTGTTGTGTCTTATCAGTTTTTGCTTTGATATGATTTGTTCTATGCATTATTTTGTGCAGTTTCTCTCTTGAGGACTCTTCTGAGTATTCTAGCCGATTACAGCATTGTAGTAGTCTGGATGGTCTCATTTCTTCCTCTGATTTCCAGATCCTCCATTTTTTCAAAGCTTTTGGGGACCGTTCCAAGTGCACCAACTACAATTGGTATAACTTTGACCCTCATATTCCACAGCTTTTTTTTAATTCTTTGGCAAGGTCCAGGTATTTGTCTATCTTTTCGTTTTCCCTCATCTGCACCTTGTGATCTGTTGGAACTGCAGAAGTCTACCAGTTGACAAGTTCTCTTTTTTTGTTGTTAATCAATATTAGTCTTGTTCCTGGCTGGGATAGGGTGATCCGTCTTTATCTCGAAGTCACGGAGAATTTTATGCATTCCATTCTCAAGAACGATTCTGGTTTATGCATAAGCCATTTTGTGTATGGTCAAATTTAATTTTAGCATAATTCCCAGTGGATAACCTCCCAGACCAGTCGTGCCTAGTTTTGTATTCCCGTTGTGCTAGTTCACTATATTCGCTTAATACATGGTTTACAGTCTCATCTCTGTCACCGCACAGTCTACATTTACTGTTTTTGTGTCTTTATCAATTTTTGCTTTGATATATTTGTTCTCATGCATTATTTTGTGCAGCAATTATTAGTGATTCAGTTTCTCTCTTGAGGTTTCCTCTTCTTAACCATGTCCCAGTCTTTTCATGTGCACCTCTCCAATTTGTCATTTGAAGTATCCATATAATTGTTTTCTTCCCATATTATTATTATCATCATTTTTGTCCTCCTCCTCCTCCTTCATCATCATCATCATTATTTTTGTCATCATTATTATTATTATTATTGGTTGGCAACCTTCCGTCTATTTTAGACAATGGCGTAGTTTGTTTTTGTTTTCTCTTCTCACTTACAGCTACGTGAGTGGCTGAACAGACCGATCCTCGAATGGCAGTCTCTGGTGCAATGCTGCAAACAAAAGGTGTTGCTTTCTGTAGGTGTTGGGGTGCTGCTGTTTCTCCTTTTTTTAGCTCTCTTTTCTGTGGCAGCTTTTTTCCTCTTCTTAACTTCTTTTTGTTCCTTGTTTGACGAGGAGGCGCCAGGTTGCACGGTCTTCTGCACAAGCCTCCATGTCTTCAGGTCTCTCTGCAGACATCTTTGAAGCGTAGGTGGTCTCCCTGTCGGTCGGGTGCCTCCACTATTATTATATTATAAATAAATAAATTATAAATTAAATACAAATTATTATATATGCAGCAATTAGTGATTCAGTTTCCCTCTTGAGGTTTCCTCTTCTTAACCATGTCCAAGTCTTTTCATGTGCAACCTCTCCAATTTGTCATTGGAAGAATCCATATAATTGTTTTTCTTCCCATATTATTAATATTATCATCATCTTGTCCTTCCTCATCATCATCATCATTATTTTTGTCATTATTATTAATTATTATTATATAAATAAATTAAATTATAAATGAAATACAAAATTAAAAAAGATAGTTCAGATAAATTCTAAATGTCCAAAAAAGCTCAATAAGACAAAATAGCTAGGGGATATGTTCTTGGAGATTTCACTTTCGTAATAAAAGAATGCTATCAGTAAAGTCCAAACAAGTTTAATTAGGGGTGAGGCTGGGCAGATTAGTGACCGCTGTGATTATCAGAAAGATAATTCTTTTTCCCAGAAATCAAAAAAAAAACTTTTTCTTTGCAGTGTGGACTGAGATGACCCAGACATGTAGAGCAATAAATTCCAGAGATAATAAAGATGATATAAATTTCCATTTGGACAAACAAGTCTTTATAATCAATTCCTACTCACCTTCTGTTGACTGGATGCTTCCCAACTGAACATTTTTTCTTGATTTTTTGATCACTGAAAAATAAAGAAAATTGGTTAACACTTTAATGACATGAAACAAAACTTCCAGTTGGACACATGGTGCAACGGTTAAGCAGTGATGCTGATAGCTTTTGATTTAGCGCATCCTCAGACACACATATTTGCTTTGAATGAGTCCCCATGGAAAATTTATGGGTCCCAATAAAGTTTTTTAATAGATTCTAGGGTTTTTATTTATGATCTGGTGAAACAACTAAAGCCGGTTAACTCCTACCTTGTAACCTATCTTATGTAATTCGTTTTCTCAGAAACTATTAAAATGTATTTACAGTTAGCTTGAAATGGTGAAAAACGAAAAACACTGGGATGCATGGAACGATTCATACTTTGAGATTTTTGTGCATCAGGGAGGCAGGCCACATACCTATCAGCATCTCTGGTTAAGTTAATACAGACCTAAGTGACACTCATCTGTTGGTTGCAGGCTCAATCCTGATCACAGGTGATAATAGTATGGAATACTTAACATAGCTTAACAAGTATTATTAACTATTAAGATTATTAGATCTAACATAGCTTAACACTTGTCATGGTTATAAATAATACTTTTATATATATATATATATATATATATATATATATATTATATTATGTGTGTGTGTGTGTGTGTGTGTGTGTGTGTGTGTGTGTGTTTTCACAGGTGAGTTATCCTGATGGTAAGTGGCTAGCATGCTTGTCTGAAACCAATGGTAACAACTAACTTTTAATTGTATTGTACACTATAACAAATAATACAGCTCTAACACCTGTAATGGAGCACTTTATTTTCATTCCTCCAATACAATAATATATATATATATATGGGTTAGTAGCCGTGCTGAAAAAGTCGACATATATTATATATAATTATATATATATGGATGCATATAAGTACACACACCATGGAGCCGTGTGGTGTAATGGTTAAAGTCATTGGAAATGGACTCGTCGACCCTAGTTCAAATCCTGGATGGGGCTGTTTGCATTTCACATTGCTCTAATACCCTTGGGAAAGGATGCATCCAACTCCTCTCCCTCCAGCTATGGGTAAATACTAGGACAGACAGAGTTCTTGAACCTTGGCTAGGTTACCACTCTCACAGAAGGAAATGCTGAAATGAACAAACTTTTATTAAATTAACAACAAATAACTGGCCTGATTTTGAAACCAGACAAATGAGGTCGAAGGTCAATAATATAATCTGGCTGATAATCATAATCAGAAGCAACAGCATGGATTCTCTTGAATCTCTTTTACCAACCGTCCCTTTTTACCAACGTTGAAACTGTAAGCAGGTTTGAAACTGCCTTTCCATAAAACAAAATTGTGTGGGAAGAATCAATTTTAGAATTAAAACATTGATCATTTAACTTTCAAACAATTTAGTGACAATGTGTTTTAGATTAAACTTATAATTGTAAGTTTAATCTAAAACACCATTGTCACTAAATTTGTTTTGTTGTATCTCTCTTTCCTTACTTTTCTTACTTCTATCATTCTAGCGTCTCTTCTGGCGTCTGGACTTCTCTTGGGGACTTCGTGTCTGGTCTTCCATTGGGATTTCTCTTATCAGAAGCCCTGTGTCATTGTTAGTTTTAGATAATAACACAAGACTTTGATTTACTTAGATCATATTTTATTCTGAAATCCCCACCAGACTACCTGCGCAGATTGTGTCGGAGCGCATAACACGACTTACCACCGTCCTGGTCTTTGGCGATCTGACTAAAATCTCTTTCTAATCTAAACCGGAAGAGGTCTCTCTCCACCGATTCTCACGGTATCCACCGGAAGGATCAGGATGAGGTCAAGCCTTGTCACTATCCTTCAAGGCCACTGGCTGCAACTTATAACAGCCATTTTGGTTTCTACACTACCGTACCACAAATATTAGGAATCTAATAATTATGTAACAGTTTGTTCATCTGAATGTGTCATGCTGAAATGGACCAACTTTTATAAAATTAACAACAAATAATTGGCCTGATTTGAAACTAGACAAATGAAGTCAAAGGTTAGCATTATAATATGCTAATCATCATCATCATCATCATCATCATCATCATCCTCACCAGCAGCATAGATTCTCTAGACTCTCTCTTGCCATCCGTCCCTTTTTCCCAATGTTGAAACTACACAGGTTTGAAACTGCCTTTCGATAAGACAAAACTATGTGAGAAGAATCATTCGTTTGGTTTGTTGTTGTTTTACGGCATATCAACCTCAGTGGGTCATTTAATGTAAAGTTTTGAATAAATCAATTTCTTAATGGATAATACAATTTTTTTATAAATACATTTTTCTATTTACCCATAGATGGGACCCTAACAGGTACTACCATTCCGGGTCAGAGTGGACCAGGGAGCAATGCTCCACATTCCCCAAACCTCCAAAACTGGAACCTCACCATCAGATAGAGTTTAACGTCATTCCCGGACATGTAGACTGCAGCCACCGCCTTCTAGCACCCATATTGATAAAAGGGGTTGGGGCTTGCCAAAGGGCAATAGGGTTGGGAAAATCATATAGGTGCTAGGGCTTGACGTGACCAGCCGATTGATCGGGAGGGGGCCTCTCCGACCGCCCGTCTAGCCCAAGATAGGGCCAAAGTGGAGTACTGCATGTCATGAACTGCTCATCCACCTGGGCTCTATCCTTAAGCATCACAGGTCGCCACCCACGGCCAACAGGTGGCCCCATTGGGAGTCTTACCTCTCTGCAGAGGTTGCAGTTGATGCATTCTAACGCCCCAGCCGACAGGACGTGAGAAGAATCAATTTTCAGAACCAAAACATCATCATTTAGCTTTCTTTTTTATAAGTTTAATCTAAAAGTGACTTCTTATTTTTTTCTGCAAAAATTTTATGAAAAAAAAAAAAGCCCAGCAATATCTATCAACATTTTTTTTGCACAGGAAGCAAACAATCAGCCACATATGTTGAAGACAAAACACAAAAAAAAACAAAAAAAGGATCTTTCCAAGTTCCTCAGTAGAGAAAGAAAATACACAAATGATTATTAATATACATTTTAAGTATTTTTTGGAGATATGAAACTAATAATAAATAGCTAACTATTATCCATGGTTCAAATATATTGGAACTTGAAACTACTGAAAAATAAAGAAAAAAGTTTTTGATGACAAATATATATAACAAAAAAAAAAACAGCCCTACCCCCAAAAAATCTTTTCAGCAATTGCATTCCTCAGTATTTTCACTGTAATCATTATTGAGAAAGAAATATTTGAGAGCTTGATGAATTGGTGGTAATAATGTACATCACTGCACTGTATAGGTCATGTGACTGTTTTGATTGTATGGGTGTGTCACATGAACCAATCAGAAAGAAGATAGAATTATTAACTAGAAGTGAGCACAAGTCGATATCAATTGCTTTGGAAAAAATAAAACATAACAAAACAATGAGCTGTGATTCAAGACACAAGAGGGGAAAAGAAGTTTTTAAAAACGCAACAACAAAAAAAAATGTCCACAGTTGATAAGCTGATGACCTGGATGAAATTTCGAGAAACAATCAAATTTTTTTTTTTTTTATGTTGTAAAAAAAAAAGACTACCATGAATATCTAAGTATATAGGTATCTTTTAAGTAAGTAGTTTGAGATAAAATGTCATTTTTATGTATTAGTGTTTATTTAATATTTATTTCTTATCTGTGCCAGCGATATGGAAATACGACTTGCTTTCAAATATTCAATCACAAAAATTCTTGATTTGTTTTTTTGGTTTTTTTTTTTTTTTTTTCTCAAACAAAAAAACAAAAACTTATTCCAAAAAGAACAAAAAAAATCAACTACATGTCAATGAATAGAGATATGTATTTCAAAAGATTTCCTCAACTTCTGATTCATGTGTTGGCAAATAATTTTACATGGAGGTGCGAGATGTAATGGTTATCATCATATGAAAAGGACACAGTGATACGAGTTCAAATCCTGGATGAGGCTGGTTACATTTCATATGGCACTCATACCTTTGGGAAAGGTATGAAACCAACTATTCTCCTTCAGCTATGGGTAAATAGTAGGGAAGACTGGGCTCTTTAACCTGGGTTAAGCCACCATACTAAGAGAAGGAAAACTCTGAATTTAAATCTATTAAACTCGGCTTAAGAAATTGATCTTGTGCCATATTGTTGTATACCCTTTCTTACTTCTTACTTCTAGTCATCTTTTCTTCTGGCTGGCTTTGGTTCTTCTATCATCTTGACTTGGTATATCTTCTAACATCTTGGATATCTTCTAAGGTCTGGACTTTCTTGGGACTTCGGGTCTGGTCTTCTATGGGGATTTCTTGTTATCAGAGCCCTGTTTCATTGTTAGTTTTTAGATAATAAATACAAACTTCGATTTACTTTTGATCTTATTTTATTGTTAATCCCCAAACCAGATGTCTGCGCAGGTCCTTACATCCTACAAGCTCGGCTTCTAACTTCTAACTGACTTAAACTTACTATCCTTAAACCGGAAGAAAGGGTCTTCCATGCCTTCTGGTTCTCACGATTTATCCCTGGAATGCAAGGTGAGAGTGAGGTCAAGTGCCGTCACTCACTCTCAAGGCCATCAGCTGCACTAATCGCCATTATGTTTCTACACTACCTTAATAAGTATTAGGGATCCAATATTATGTAACAATATATTGCTCATGTGGATTTGTTGGTAAATATATAGAGATGAAAATGAAGAGTATAAATAACAATACCATAATTATTTGTGGATAATATGCACAATAATTTTGGATTATGAAATTCTGAAAAAAAAACTTAAATGTAATTTCTTAATTCATGCGTTGGCAAATAATTTTCTGGTGCCTTACTTACATCTCATATTATCGAGGAGCATGATGTAATGGTTATCACTATAGGAAATGGACACAGCGAAACAAGTTCAAATCCTGGATGAGGTTGTTGCCTTTCACATGACACTAATACCCCTGGGAAAGGTATGAATCAACTATTCTCTCTCCAGCTATGGGTAAATAGTAGAGCCATACTGGGCTCTTTAACCTTAGTTAGGCAACCAGTCAAGGAGAAGGAAAACTTTGATTCACCTATTAAATCTCCGCCTGGTGTGGTCACTACTAAAATAGGCTCACACATACTTAGTAATCTATTTTAAATTTAATTTCAATTTTATTTAGAATATTTAATTTTGAGCAATACTTGTACAAAGCATTAAAAAGAGTTCTTCAATTCATAAAAATCTATTTGCAATTTATTTTCCTACTCCATTACTATAACAATGTTTGTAGCTTGTCAATTTCTTTGGACACCCTCAAGGCCATGGGGATGACAGTTGTATTATCTCTGATGAATCCAAGTAGTGTTGCTGGCACAGAACATAAAGAGAGATAGGGAGAGAGAGAGATATATAAAAGCAAGAGAGATAGATATATAGATAGATAGATAGAAACAGAAAAGACATCTTATGGAAGTCAAATGTGACAGGTGATGTGATATCTGATTTCCCAAATTAGACTGTTAGTTCTGTCCCCATAGTTATCAATGGTCTCACACTCTACAGGTTTGAAAGTATATAAATCTTTGAGACAAAGTGTACTTCATACACTTGACCTTCTCAGCTTGTGGCTGTTTTGTTGTTTTGTTTTAATGCATAGCAACCTGGGCAGGTCATTTAAGTTTGAAAGATTTGTAGTGATAATTTGGTAGGAAAATTTTTAAACTCAATTTTTTTTTATAAACAATTTTTCTCTATTTAACCCATAGATGGGACCCCCTAACAGGTACTACCACTTCAGGCAGAGGTTGGTGGGTCATTTCAGTTTTGAAAGATTTGAAGTGATTAGTTGCTAGAAAATCTTTTAAAACTCAATTTTTTTTTTATAACAATTTTCTATTTAAGCCATGAATGGGACCCAACAGGTAACTACCGCTTCAGGTCAGAGTAGACCTGAGACTAATAGTGATGAAGGGGTACTCCACATTCTCCAATTACATTTGAATTGCACCATCAGATAGAGTTTAATGTACATACCCAAGACATGAAGACCCTCAGCCACCACCTTCTAGTACTCATATGATAAAAAAGGAATGGAGCTTGCCATAAAGCAATAGGGTTGGGACAATCATATAGGTGCTAGGGTTAGACATGACAAGCCGAATGTTCAAAAGGGACTCTTCTCATTGTGGCTGGTATCAGATTGATTGATTTTAATGGCATGTCAATCCATCTAGGGTTAATTCATGCCAAAAGGTTAGAGAGAATCACATTCATTGTATGCTCACATTTACATTTTTTTGTGTTGTTTCAGTTGCATACTGGACAAAGAATATTTCAGAGTATTCATATCTTATAGAAAAAAAAATCCCAATACATTTTCATATAAAACATATTTTGAAGAAGGAATAGGTTAAATCTAACTTAATGGACCTAAATTCCACCATCGTATGTCAACCCCATCGAAAGAAAAATAATACCAAAAATCAGGCAATTAACCACATTAATAAAAGATATAATGCACAGTTTATTTTATTTAAAAACTTTTACTTTTCAAGTCAGTTAACTTTGAACCGCGTATCTTTGAGAATCTGTGTATATACTCCAAAGATACGTGGTTCAAAGATAACTGACCTGAAAAAATGTAAAATGTAAAAGTTTTTAAATAAAATAACTGGTGCATTATATTTTATTAAATTCGGTTAATTGCCCTGATTTTTAGTATTTTTTTCGGCAGAGGCTTACAGACCTAAATTTCCACCATTGTATAATTCGTGGAATTTAGGTCGGTAAACGCTTCTAGCCCCTAGATTCTCTGGAAATAGGTTTAGTTACTTTTCCTTCGCGATGGACCCTTCCCAGCTACAGCTATTAGTTCGATTTAAGCAGGAATGGAATAAATCTGACAATGTAGTTTGTGAAAATAACAGAAAAAATTTTGGAAAATTGATCATTAGCATTTTGGCTCTTTTTATTTACACAACAAGGTACTAATGAATAAGGTCAATAATCAGGAAAGAAAAATGTGGTAAGCAAAAGCTGTGACTCTTTGTTTATAAATGTTTAAACTGTCCTTTGTCAATACATAAACTGGTATACCAATGCTCACATGGCATCTCACAAGTTAAATGACATTATTTCTATTTTCTATTCACATTTGGCTGTCCATATCACCACCATTTTATTCTCAATATCTCCATTCCCCCCTTCTCTATATAGTTTATATATATTCTATCTATCTATCTATTCATTTTTTCTTATCTATCCTATTAATCAATCAATCTATCATCTACTGCTGTCTGGCTTTTCTGGACCACCTTAATAACAGTTTATTTTTCTATGCAATAATCTACCTTCTTGTAATAATGAAGCAGCCTTTCTAACATTTTAGATTGATAGGTCACATAATCTGATCGAAGCCTGGACTTAGTACTTATTACTTTTGTTTTGAAATTTATATATAGAATGACAACGTCTCGATTCAAAGTGGCATCGTATAAAGGAATGGCCATTACAGATAAAAAACACAAAATCAAAAAGCTTGTGAGTCTTTGTTTTTAAAATTGTCTAGTTGTTGATACTTGCACAGTAAGAAAACATTGCCAAATAAAAACGCTAGTAACGTTAGCGTGTGCGCATTAAATTTGTCTCCGTGTTGACGAAAATATCAATCCAGAAATCATGGTTATTGATGGAACGTTGAGTGTCGTATCCAATGTGAATTATATATGATGCAGTGCTTATTGTTGATATAGTTTTGCTGAAAAAACAAAGCGAATGTCGAGAATTGTCATTCTTTGAAGCCGATTCTATAGCATTTCGGTTTTATTAACTCATCAACAGGGCTAATATTTATTAATATATCCAAAGAAAATTGTTCCACAATTTTTGAGCCTTGTTTTAAGATCTTTTAAATGTCTTGTTGATACTGACAGGTAAGAAAATCATTGCCAAATAAAAACGCTACAAAACATTGCGTTTCCCATTCAAATTTGTGTGAACGAAATATCAGTCCCAGAAATCATTGGTTTATTGATGGAAACTTTGGTTGTGACTATATATGTATGCATGTGTTGTTGTAAAAGTTTGTGGAAAAACAATGAATGTCGAGGAATTGAATTCTTGGAATCCGAACGCATATGAAATAAGCATTTCAGTTTTATTGCAACCCGATCAACAGGAGTTTAATTATTATAATATATCAACAATTTTATTAGCTTTGTTTAACAATGTTTAAGGTCTTTTGTTGATATTTGAAAAATAAGAAAATTCCAAATCGAACACTACATAACAATAACGTTCGCATTTCAAATTTGTGCAAAATATCAATTCCCGAAAACTGCCGAAACTTTGATAATGTGGTGTTTTTTTTTTTTTTTTTTTAAACACTGTTAATATATAAAAGAATTTACTTGGCAAATTTATTGATACTGGCAAGGCTGTAATATGACATGTGCTATGTATATGTATGAACATTTATATACATAAGTATGTTATAGGGAACATACTATTCCTAGAGAGAGAGTGAGAGCGATAGCGAGAGTAAAATATTTAAAAAGATGTCTCTTTATTTCTGATATCATTTATAAAAAGTTAATATTTCCTTAAAAAAAATACTTTCTAACAATACTTATTCTACCTTAGGCTACATTCCACAATCGAATTTATACTTTATTTTTAGAGAGACAGATATACACACACACATAATACACAGAACAAAAACAAAAATAAACAAAGCACTTGTAAAGCAGACATATTATTATATATATAATATATATAAATACACACACACAAACACCATATTTATGTTCTGTATATATATATATATAATAAATTATATGTGTGTGGTGTGAAAATTACATGAACAGTGCACACAACACATAAACATACTAAACATACTAACAAGATGTACACTTAGATAAACAACAAGCAAAACTAAACAAACAAACCAACTAACTTAAAAGATACTTAGGCTAACACACACACACACACCACACATAATACAAACACATATTAAGTATATATGTATTATAAAAACAAAATAATCATATTATATATAATATTATATATATATGTGTATCATAAAAACAAATAAATCATAATATTTAGTGTATATATTTATGTTATAAAAAAACAAATAAAATAACTAATACTTTTTATATATATATATTAGGTATGTTAAAAACAAATAAATCAATATATATATAAATAAAACAATAAGTCTTATTATAATATATATAATATATATATATAATATATATATATGCTAATACATATATTTATGTAAGTGCAGAAACCTATCTTTAAAAAAAAACAATTTAATAATGTACATCCATCTTATTCAAGCACCAACACCTCCATATAGACATGTACATTAGAAGTTGATTGTTAATGCACTGTTTCACCCAAAGTGTCAGACAATGTATTGTAATCCGTCCCATTGCCCCTCCCAGTTGAGCTCAATACCCCCACCCCCCGACTATGCACAAGATCTAACTCTTTTCTTATGTCCTCTGCTTCTTCCTCCACCTCTCACTGGCTTCGTGGTTTTTTCCAAGCATGGGCACTTGGTCATAAAGCAGTTTGTACACTTTGCCAAAAAGTGACGCTTTTATATTCCTGACACACTCTACAGAGCGGCCCCACTTGTTACTGTCCGATTCTACCATGATGCAAATTTCAAGCACCCCCCAGGGCCTCCCCACAACCCCTAAGTCATACATTAAGTTGGCAGTGTTTCTGCACACTTTTGGCAATTCCTTGTAGACAAGGGGGGAGAGAAAGAATAAATATATAGCCTTTGGATCAGCGTGTTTGTTCCGTAGAAGAAAACACAAGACTTTGGAATTTTCAAAAATAAGGTTTTAAGTTTTTTTCTGTTTTTTTTTTTTTTTTTCAGGTTTTTTGGTTCTAATCCTCCTCCTCCTCCCCTTGCCACCCATCAAATGTTTAACCCATTCGTTTTCAGTTTATAGCCCCTCAATAAATCTCTTTTTCGAGCACTCGCACGAAAAAGCTGCCTAGCAGGTATCAATCAAAACTTTAACTGTGGTCCCCTCCTCTCTCATCCCCAACCTCCTTATCTCTGACACCAAACCCAGTGCCACCTGTGTTCCATTACTCCTTCAGCCCTTGATTCCTAACTTTATATGCATTAGTGCGGAGTTATATAGCTTCACAGATTTATTTATTTTTAAAATGTTTTCAAAACAGATGGGAGCTTAGTTTTTTAAAGAAAATTATCTAAACTTTTATATTGCATATTGAATTCTGGTTGGTAACGTTTGGTCACTCTTTCCTACATTTTAGTCGTTCAAGTTATACAATCTGAATAATACAGATTAATCTCCCTTATTCTCATGCACTGTTGAAGTGTCTATTTCCTATTCCTCTGAATTTTTTATGATGAGCTGATAAATTATAGATATATAATATTTGTATTATTACGGCCAGTATTGTCCTCATCTTAATCTGTTACTACTATATTATAATGGAGATTGTGTGTTTGTAGGTCTGTAACCGAAACTATATTCCTACTCAAAGTCACAAGTTTCTCTTCAGTTATTGACTATCACATTCCCATGATTTTATTTTTTATCTAAACCTCAATTATTAATAAAATTGTCTTACATTATTAATCTTTTTTAATTATGTCTACATAATACAGCATGCAATTATTTTATATATACAACAAAATAGCGGTTTACAGTGTGACAGAAGGCTAATTTGCATATCAATACTTAAAAAAATCGAAATTTAATAAATATGTGGTCTTGAGTATTATGATTTCTAACTGTTTGGTTTTATTATGTTAATGATATAAGCAAAAATCTCCAATGGCATTTAAATTAAAATCCATAACAAGATAAAAAACTGTCATTTTATTCTTTACTTCCTCTATAACTAACTACTTATTAGAAATAACAATGAAATACGAAGGAAGTTTTATTGGGAGAGAGTAGGTTTCAGTTGATTCCATTTTTTAATTATTCTCCCTTCTGGGTCAATCATTTATTTTACTCCCTCTGTTTCAAATCTTTTTATCTGGATTCTTATTTAGTTTCATTAGCCTTTTAATTTAATACAAATTTATTACATTAACCTTAAATACTTGCACCCGGAGGGTGCATATATTTGCTAGTATATATAAACAATATTTTGGCTGATGTGCTGTTTCTGCCTTCTTCAGGTGTTTCCCTCTCGTGAATCGGGAGCCTTTATCTCAAATCCACAGGTAGACTGTTCTGATTCCATTAACCATGACCAGGCAATGAATGATAGGGAGGGATGGTGAGGGAGATTGTTATGGAATTCTGCATGCCAGCGAAACAGGATGATGAATGATGAAATATATGATGCAGAAGAAAGGATTAAATCATACATTTCAGTTCAGTGGCTTCAAAGAAGGTTTGTACTTAATGAACCTTTAAATAAGCAAACAAACACTTGATCGATTTTGCATATGTACACAGAATTAGATAATTACTCTGAGCTCTAATTGTGCTGTAATGGGTTAACAAGCTGGTCTTGCAGATCCATTACTACTTTAATAGTGAGTTTGATCCTCACTGGATGCCCATACTTGTGATATTTGTGTTACATCCTACCTGTGATAAACAGATTGGATAAATACCTACAACACTGAATGAGGGTGTTGAGTGTTTTGGGTTTTTTTGCTGGTCAGCATAAAATTGGTGTCCATGTGTAGGTGTAGATTCAGTTTCAAAATGCAGCACCCTTAATTCGTATTTGAATATTCAACCATGATCCAAACATTAAATGGGGAAATTATAAGGGTTCACCGAGCAGGAAAATAATATATGAATGATTAGGGAGCCACTGATAAATAAGGATATATGTTTTTAAATGTGGGATATATATATAAATATATATATATATATATATATTAGAGAGAGAAGAGAGAGAGAGAGATATGAGAGAGAGAGAGAAGCATTTGGCTAGAAACCACCAAGTCGGCAGAGTGTACAGCTAGGAATCACAAGGTTCTTGGTTCAATTACCGGCTCTCACCAATCAGCGTATGAGTAGCACAGGATCTGTGTGCTAAAGTAAGGACCTGATAGTAGGTGTGGGCACTCCACCAGAGATGCAAAAACCAATCTCCTTGGTCTTGGTTGAAAAGGGGATAGACTCCCTCACTGATTGGCTGATACTGACTTTAGGCCACCCCGACAAATTTTTTTTAATTACACCAATACCAATACCTAACCCCCCCTTCTCAATACCCCAACATGACCAAAACAATCTCAACAATTCAATTTACCTACAACTCACCACCTTTTAAGAATTATTCCAATTTATTTTTTAGTTTAAAATATTAAATCCCTAGTGGTCCCTGCTTAGTAAATAATATTTTCTAATATATTTAAGACATAAACCACCTTCCAATAAAAACTAGTAACTACAAAAAAATTTTACATCTGCCTTAACAGCAAATTTAACAATTACTATGAAATATCAAAGTTCAAATCATTCACACATACCAATTCTAACGTCTGGTAAGTTACTTATATTTTTTAAACATTAGTCTAGTTTAAACACCTACTCTTACAGTATTCATGCTTGAAAAACCAGTATTTTATTTTCATTTTTAAAATCTTTATTTGTATAACAACAAGTGAAGCATAGGCAAAAAAGCCCTTATAACTTTATATATACATATATTACATACATAAATACCACATTTATATATATTTACTACATAAATATATATATTATATATATACATATATATATATATTTATACATATACACATTAAATACACACACACATACATACATACATATATATATGCATATATATATATATATATATATATTATATATATATAAAAAAGTGTTTGTTATGGTCCAACGGGGGAAAATGAGATATTCCATAAAAAAGAAGTTTGCAAAAAGGATTATGTCTTTAAAAAAATTTATTATTAACTTACATATGCGACACGTGTTTCAGATCTGTTATCTTCTTCAGGTATTGAATAACTATATTTTGCAGAATACATATATGTGTGATTTCTGATATTTAATAGGTTGTGTGTGTTTTGTAACTTACTTTTTGTTTATAATGGTGTTGTAATAACGGTTTTCGAAACACTACGTTATTTTTTTTCTCAATCCTTGCATCGACTTGTGCGTGCTGAAAAAAAAAAATACATACACACATATTTATATATCATAATACAGCCATACACACATATATTATTATTATATATTATAATATAAGAAATGGATACAATGAAAACCTACTCGAGTTTCTCATTAGAATCATTCGAGTATGTTTCCATATTATCCCCATTTCTTCAATAAATTTGCTCTACTTTGTATGGCACTTGTGTGAGTGGTATTTTATCACGGACTTAACCCTGGTCCTGTGCACGAACGATCGTGCCCATATTCATGTAAGCCACCCTTTTTTAAGTATATATATATATATATAAGCCACCCTTATATAAATATATATATTATATAAGGCCACCCTATAATAAATATTATTTATATATATACACACCACACATATATGAGGAAGAGGATTGAATGAATTCGACAGAATGTGATAGAGATATGAGGAACACAAGAACAGACTATGTAGGCTAGAGCGTTGAGATCGCATCATCCAGTCTCTTTAATGAACTAATTCATTAAAGTAACTAATGATGCCAAGCTCAAACGCTTTTAGCGAAATATACCTACATACGTTTGTCTGAGTTTTCTTGTGTTCCTCATATCTTCTATATATATATATAATATATATATATCTTTAACTCTCTAAAGTTTTAGAATGTGTTTCTATTGACTAAACAACTGCAATTCTGGTTCGTACATATCCAAGCTTGTCTTTGGTCCGACTTGAAGACTAAAAAAACCTACCAATGAAGTGAAAAGGGAGAGACATAAACCAAGACAAAGCGGTGCGAGGAGGTGGAAGTGTCAATTTTGAATTGCCAATTGACAAAAAACACCACAGCCCACACCGCTTCAAGTAAATGAGTTTTTCTCCATCATTGATTTATTTTCTGTGTTATCAACAGAACTGCCCCTAAGGTAAATGAGTTTGCACTGAAACAAAAACGTGAAGGAGAGAAAAACATCAAACATGTTAGGATGCTCTGGCCTTTATGAGTAGGATATATATATATACGTCAGCATAGATATATCAAGTTACTCTTGATATAAAGAAAAGAAAATATATTATATATATTATATATATATATATATTTCAAACTTCAGAAAAATTTTTTAAACAGACTGAATAAGAAGGCTCATCTTACCACTCACTTTTTCGTTCATCATTTCATTTTGTGCAGTATTTATAATTTCTAATCTTTATTGCCCCTGCAAAGATGAATACATTTCTCTCACCTTGCACAGCGTCGGGCCAATAAATCTCACACTGCCTGAAACCCATTTAATACCTGTGTCATTTTCTTTGATATATTATACCTTCGGATTTACTTCCTCTCTTCACATATAGTTATATATATATATATATATATAATCTAAATTATGATTGACCTATTGATATATATGATTGAGCTCTCTTTATGGGGATTTATAAAATCCTTGGTATGATATATGTTTGCACCTTACAAGAGAATAAAGATGGTTATTACAGTGAGTTTTTGAAATGATCCCAATTAGAATCATCTCCTTACAACCGGTCATTTTGCTTTCACCTGTATAATATACTATCTTCTACAATAAGCTGCAACCGCTGCTTTGAAACCCATTTGAACAATCACACCTTAAATGTATAACGCCATAACAATAAATACAGCTCTTACATTCCATATCGAGCATTGATTTTAAATTCTCCAATACATAAAAAAAAATATGAGTATTTATATATAATAATATAGGTGTATTTATATATAGGAACACTGTCTACCTTGCCTTACAAGTTACAAGCTGCACTTGTTTCTCTTTGCTTTGTTTTGAGAACTAATTTGAGGAGTGTACAACATGCTTCAGATATGTTTATGGTTATTAAATTCACAAAAACATAACACGGCACAGCAATATTCAATAAATGAAGGAAAAACATTAATTTCATGTACATAATTTATTTCAACCGCATCTACTGCTGCATCTTTAGGTAAGAACCAAAATCAGAACCTATACACCCCATTGGTATACATTACTACAAATTTCTAAAAAATGAATGGTTTTAGTGGAGTGCGATTTGTGAGTCGGATCGGCTCGTTTCTATCTCTCTCGCATCGCAGTCTTCGCTTCAGTAGGCCGGTCTAGGAAAATATATTATACTCTAGTAATCGAGGATTTATCGTAAATATGCGAAAGGAAAATGAGTAAATAGAACATTATGGAGAAAATGACGTAAACAAGACATAGATAAAATGGATAAAATGAATTTAACGATACACTTACACTGTTTTCGGTCAGTTTATGTGTGTGAAAATATTTCAACACACATACAAGAATCGACCTTCATCAGAGTGAACATTTTATTTTTATGAGTTATAAAATATAAATTGTCTCACTTGCACTAATGGAAGGTCTTGATCATTGTACTGTGGAACATTTTTCCACAACACATATAATGACCAAACAGCATGTGTAAACGTAGATTAATCGATTGTCCCGATATCGATAAACTCATTTTACTCCATTTACATTTCTTTCTTAACTCTTTTTCCTCATATATATATATATTATATTATATACACATTACAACCTGTATATACAATGGAACCCCAATGGAAAATCTCTAAAATATTTAGAAATCCAGAGGAAACATTTATGTAATTGTCAATCATGTTTACATTATTTTAAAGTGTATACTAAATGATATTCTACACTAACTCTCTCTTAGTTTAATGTGTGTGTGGTCTTGAGGCACACGTTAACCATGTCATTACTTGCTTTTTTCTTACACTTACGCGCAATTATTTCAATTAGGTTTAATATTTCTTACATAGAACTCTTTTAAATTCACTTTCATGCTTTCGTC
This sequence comes from Doryteuthis pealeii, assembly GCA_023376005.1. NCBI lineage: Eukaryota > Metazoa > Mollusca > Cephalopoda > Myopsida > Loliginidae > Doryteuthis > Doryteuthis pealeii. The sequence continues at coordinate 60,695,409 of CM042161.1, read as the reverse complement.
ACTTATCTGTTCCTTTTCCTATTACATTTTATTGAAACTAGATCCGTTGTGTTTGTTTTTTCCTTGCCTTCACCATCACGCACAAATCTATCCCCTCTCTCTTACAGCTCCCAATTTTGTCATTTGAAAAATTCTCTCGGCCTATCGCGTGAGGCACTGATGGTCCAAATTTATCATTTTCATTTTTGCTTTATACCTGCGCTGATTCCTATGCACAGAATGCCTATTTTTGTCATTATTATTTTTTGCTTTTTGATGGCATTAACTTCCAGTTTCCTCTTATAGTATCACTAGGAGGGTTAAATAGCCCCACTACTGTTCTTCTTCAAGGATATTTTGTCAGTAAATGACCTGTAAAGTTGACTAGTGTATTAAATCAAAAGAAACCAAACAACATTTAATCTGTTTGCATGAAAAAATGAATAAGAGCACAAACTTCACACTGATGATAACATCAATTTAGAATCCATCAGAAAGGGACTGCCAAGGCAAGACTGAGGAGAATAGCAGCCAAGACAGGCACATTCACATCAAAACACAACCAGTGTTGCCAATTAGTTACGTGAGTTTCTCTTGCTACCAAACACTCTGGAAGATACTTACTTATGCGGGCATGAAACAAACACACCACAAATACTATATATATATCTTGCGACCCCAACTACCCCTCCTACGGGACAATCCCACTCTACTGGTTTTTGCACCCTTTTGAAAAGTCGTCCTTCATTTTGACGCACGCAAATATTCTTGCTCTCCCTCAGAAGAAGTCTATAATGCCAACTATTGCAATGTACTAGATCCTAATAAACACAGTTTCCATAACATTTGTTTGTCTACTTTTTCTGTCCATATACTTATTATATATACACTAAGCATTATCCAAACCTTGACCATACATACATTGGACTTTATATTATCAATAGTTGTTATATATACCTCCATAATAAATTACCAGTAATCATACATTACACATCTCTGTGTATATATATATGTGTGCGTGTCTTGTTAGTGTTATATTACATACCTCATATACTATTATATAGTATATTATAATATTATAAATAACATTACTCTCTTATTAATTATAATATACATCTATATGAAAGAATATGTACATCTCATGTATGTCATATACTATGAATATATACATAACTTATGTATCAATAAAACCTCAATATATTATATATTATATATATATATGAATCATGTGTACATATACATCATACACACAAAATTATATATATTATAAATCATATATAGACATGCTTTCATGCATACACATGTTACACATACTATACACATGCTGATCATATACATACCACACAACCATATGATATAAAGAGTAATTCTACAATATATACATTCATATACATTATCAACTGAGAGCATGAATGAAGAGAAAAGATATTAGTATGACAGATTGAAAAAAAACAAAGGTTGTCAATTCACTAGGGCGTGGCGTACTCTGCATCGAACATCAGCTTGCCGCTCAACACGATCAAACTCGTGAATCCACTCAAGTCGATAAAACTAAATAGGAGTAACCTACAATAAAAATAAAAAATAAATAAAATAAATACAAAATCACATGCAGGGACAAGGGATGAGAAGGAGGAGGAGGTTTGTTTAGTTTTTGTTTTGTAATTTATTTTGTTTTATTTATGTTAGGTTTTTTGTTGTTTTCAAAGTGAGAATTAAAGTTGAGAATTGTTGGAAACTGACATCTTGTGGCATTGAATCCCAAATGAAACACACAAGAGGCAGCTGCACACAAGTGGTGGGTTTGTTGCACATTATCTTTTGGACCAAAAGGTGACTTAGATCTTTTTGCTGCTATTGCCGTTGAGGGGCCTCCCCCCCCCATCGCCCCCCACCCCCCCCCATAGAATTTTTTTTTCGTTTCATTTCTTTGTTCTCTTTTTTTTTTTTTTGTTTTAGTATTTTTTTTTTTTTTTTTGCGTGGCTGTGTATTATCTTTTTTTTTTATTCTGTGTTTTTGTTTTTGTTTTTTCTCTTTTTTTCTCCGACCGTATTTTTTTTATTTTTCTTACTTTTTTTTTTTTTTTTTTTTTTTTTTTTTTTTTTCTTTATTCGTTTATTCGGTTCCCTGTTTCTATTTTTAATATATTTTACTGACAACATGATGCAATCTGCAGTGGTAGTAGCAACAAAGCTAGTGAATCAATGTTTCTTTGGTTTGCGAAATAGATTAAAAAGTCAAGACAGATTCAACTTCTTGGATTAAAACAAAAGACACGTGGTCCAAAAACTCCATACAATGCCATCCTGCATGACCTTTAGCCTATCTTACTCTTATATATTATATTCTTTCACTATATATATATATATATATACCTATCATACCACATTGTATTGGTTAACACTTGCTAACTTTATAACCGTTAGTGGGTGCGCCAATATATGCCAGTCGATTATTGCCTATATATATATATTTTTTTTTTTATTATAATGAATTTTTGCGTATCAACTTTGTTCTTGGGAACGTTTTTGGATTCTGAAGCATGAAATGAACAAAAACAAAAAACAGAACAAAAAAGTTTTTGTCCCTGGTTTATTTTTTTCCTATATAATATTATTATATATGAATGAATAATATTTAAAAATAAAACTTTACTGATGGCCTTTGGTTTTACTTACACAATAACATCAAACAGCCTGTCATGTTAAACTGTAATCATGCATGATCACATGTAATGCATTAATACAACTTAAGCGAAAGCTGGGGAAACACTTTTGATCCTACGCAGAAGCATAAATACTACACTGATCTTAGGCAGAAGGGTTGAGGAGCAACACTTTAACCTATACCAGAGCACACAATACTATGCTAATCTTAGGCAGAATGCTGAGGTGTGACAGTTTGATCTAAGAAGTGCACAGATATACACTGAGCTATGAAAACCTTATGGTCGTTAGGAGTAAGCTAACACTTCCTGCTAGTTTGCAGATAGTTGCTTGAGTACTATGCTGATCTAGCAGAAGCTGGGGATCAAATTTATATTTATTATAAATAAAACAATATACGGGTGCACATACTACTCTAATCTTAAGCGAAAGCTGGGACCCCCCAGCAACCTTTTATCACACGATACTCACTGATTAGGCCAAAAGGTCGGGCAACCTTGATCTTATGTAGAGCACACGATATACACTTAGTAAGAAGGGTGGTGTGTGACACTTTGGCCTTGGCATGAAACCTTACAAAAGATAACACTTTATCCTACTGCAGACGCTGTGGCAGTGATCTACTCTGATCTTAGGGAGAGAGCGTGTGGTGAACTTGATCGGCTAAGATAGAACAATATTACACTGCTAGCAGAAACGGGAGCAACTCCAGGACATGACTATGATCTGCATCTTAGACAGAGTTATATGTGTACAGCTATTTCCATAATTTTTTATGGGATATTAACCGTAGTATATCATATTATAAATAAACAAATATGGTTGCGGAACAGTGTCTTTAGGATAGAGCTGTGCACAGGGTCACAGAAATGTTGATTTATGCGAAATTAATCTGATTTAAAGATAGTTTTTTATGCATTCTATGGGCTATCTCATGCTATCTCTCTCTATTTT
>CM042161.1:60653790-60691709 GCA_023376005.1 Doryteuthis pealeii | reverse complement strand
AAGATTGCCTACGCCCTCCCTGATCACAAAAATCTCAAAGTATGAATCGTATCCATGCATCCCAGTGTTTTTCGTTTTTCACCATTTCAAGCTAACTGTAAATATATTTTAATAGTTTCTTAGAAACAAATTACACAAGATAGGTTACAAGGTAGGAGTTAGATGGCTTTAGTTGTTTCCCCAGATCATAAATAAAAACCCTAGAATCTATTAAGAAACTTTAGTTAAGACCCATAAATTTTCCATGGGGACTCATTCAAAGCAAATATGTGTGTCTGAGGATGCGCTAAATCAAAAAGCTATCAGCATCACTGCTTAACCGTTGCACCATGTGTCCAACTGGAAGTTTTGTTTCATGTCATTAAAGTGTTAACCAATTTCTTTATTTTCAGTGATCAAAAATCAAGAAAAAATGTTCAGTTGGGAAGCATCCAGTCAACAGAAGGTGAGTAGGAATTGATTATAAAGACTTGTTTGTCCAAATGGAAATTTATATCATCTTTATTATCTCTGGAATTTATTGCTCTACATGTCTGGGTCATCTCAGTCCACACTGCAAAGAAAAAGTTTTTTTTTTGATTTCTGGAAAAAGAATTATCTTTCTGATAATCACAGCGGTCACTAATCTGCCCAGCCTCACCCCTAATTAAACTTGTTTGGACTTTACTGATAGCATTCTTTATTACGAAAGTGAAATCTCCAAGACATATCCCCTAGCTATTTTGTCTTATTGAGCTTTTTGGACATTTATAATTTATCTGAACTATCTTTTTTAATTTTGTATTTCATTTATAATTTATTTATTTATTATAAAATAATAATAATAATAATGACAAAAATAATGATGATGATGATGAGGAGGACAAAATGATGATAATATTAATAATATGGAAGAAAAACAATTATATGGATACTTCCAAATGACAATTGGAGAGGTGCACATGAAAAGACTTGGACATGGTTAAGAAGAGGAAACCTCAAGAGGAAACTGAATCACTAATTGCTGCATATATAATTAATTTGTATTTAATTCATAATTTATTTATTTATAATAATAATAGTGGAAGGCACCCGACCGACAGGGAGACCACGCCTACGCTTCAAAGATGTCTGCAAGAGAGACCTGAAGACATGGGAGGCTTGTGCAGAAGACCGTGCAACCTGGCGCCTCCTCGTCAAACAAGGAACAAAAAGAAGTTAAGAAGAGAAGAAAAAGCTGCCACAGAAAAGAGAGCTAAAAGAAAGGAGAAACAGCAGCACCCCCAACACCTACAGAAAGCATCACCTTTTGTTTGCAGCCATTGCACCAGAGACTGCCATTCGAGGATCGGTCTGTTCAGCCACTCACGTAGCTGTAAGTGAGAGAAAAAAAAAACAAAAACAAACTACCCGTCTAAAATAGACGGAAGGTTGCCAACCAATAATAATAATAATAATGATGACAAAAATAATGATGATTGATGATGAGGAGGAGGAGGAGGACAAAATGATGATAATAATAATATGGGAAGAAAAACAATTATATGGATACTTCAAATGACAAATTGGAGAGGTTGCACATGAAAAGACTTGGGACATGGTTAAGAAGAGGAAACCTCAAGAGAGAAAAACTGAATCACTAATAATTGCTGCACAAAAATAATGCCATGAGAACAAATCATATCAAAGCAAAAATTGATAAGACACAACAAAACAGTAAATGTAGACTGTGCGGTGACAGAGATGAGACTAAACCATGTATTAAGCGAATATAGAACTAGCACAACGGGAATACAAAACTAGGCACGACTGGTCTGGGAAGGTTATCCACTGGGAATTATGCTAAAATTAAATTTTACCATACAACAAAATGGCTTATGCATAAACCAGAATCTGTTCTTGAGAATGGAATGCATAAAATTCTCCGTGACTTCGAGATAAAGACGGATCACCCTATCCCAGCCAGGAACAAGACCTAATATTGATTAACAACAAAAAAAAGAGAACTTGTCAACTGGTAGACTTCTGCAGTTCCAACAGATCACAAGGTGCAGATGAGGGAAAACGAAAAGATAGACAAATACCTGGACCTTGCCAAAGAATTAAAAAAAGCTGTGGAATATGAGGGTCAAAGTTATACCAATTGTAGTTGGTGCACTTGGAACGGTCCAAAAAGCTTTGAAAAACTGGAGGATCTGGAAATCAGAGGAAGAAATGAGACCATCCAGACTACTACAATGCTGTAATCGGCTAGAATACTCAGAAGAGTCCTCAAGAGAGAAACTGCACAAAATAATGCCATATGAAACAAATCATATCAAAGCAAAAACTGATAAGACACAACAAAATAGTAAATGTAGACTGTGTGGTGACAGAGATAAAACCATAAACCATGTATTAAGTGAATGTAGAAAAGTAGCACAATGGTAATACAAAGCTTGGTTGGGAAAGGGATCCACTGGGAATTATGCAAAAAATTAAATTTTGACCATACAACAATTATATGCATAGAGCAAAATCTGTTCTTGAGAATGAAACGCATAAAATTCTTTGGGACTTTGACGGATTGCATTATCCCAGCCAGGAGACCAGACCTAGTGTTGATTAACATAAAAGAGAATTTGTAAACTGGTAGACTTTGCAGTTCCAGCAGATCACAGGGTGAAGATGAAAGAAAAGATAGACAAATACCTGGACCTTGCCAGAGAATTAAAAAAAGCTGTGGAATATGAAGGTGAAAGTGATACCAATTTAGTTGGTGCACTTGGAATAGTCCCAAAAATCTTGGAAAAAAGACTTGAGGAACTTTGAATCCGAGGAAGAATTGAGACCATCCAGACGACTTCATTGCTGCAATTGGCTAGAATATTCAGAAAAGTCCGGGAAACCTGAGGAGACTTGTTATTCAGACTCCAGTGAAAGACCATCAGGTAACACTGGTGTGAAAAACTCTATAATAATAATAATAACTAGCTGGACCTGTGGATATACCACAGTATGATAATTTAATTATTACAACGTTTGATATGTTTACTTAAGAGCTATTAAAAATTACTTCATTATGTAAAAATAGTATAATAATCTTGATTTAACTTTGTCTCACACTTTTTTCTTTCTTTCCTTCTTTTCCTTATGTTAGATTGAAACAGATTACCGCTGTCACCCCCTCTCTCTATCTTTCTCATAGTTTCTTTTTTTCTTTCTTTCTTATTATATTGTTTTCTGTATCGCATGTTCTTTTCTTCCCTTTCTTTCCTTATAATAAAAACGGAATGGTCCATTATTTAGCTGAGGTGAGGACACTCATAAAGAATAAGAATTCTGCAGTTAAGTAACATCACATACTCAAGATTTACATTTTTGCATTTCATCTTGGATGATTTGGATATTTTATTGCTTAAACTTATTTGGACAGTCTGATTTTTAATCAGAGGGTTTTGCAAGATGATAATGCTGGTGTGAAAAAACTATATGATAATGATAATAATCAAGCAACAATTTTATTATAATTAGCATTTCATTTTGGATGATTTGGATATTTTATTGCTTAAACTTATTTCTTACGCAATGAAAGAGGGGTTAAGACATGGCACAACTAGTATAATAATTAGTGTTTTCAATAGTCATTTCATATCTGGTTCAAAACTTGTTAGTACAGCTTGAATATACTGATTGCATCCCCAACAGCCTCAAATACTAAGGCTGCAGTTCTGGAGATCTGGGTAGTGTGGAGTACTACTCCATTGCCATTACTCCCAGGTTCAATCTTTTGTTAACTACTTCCAACTGGACAAAATAATCTAGATGCCATCACTTTATTATATAATATATATAATAATAATAGTAAAAGTAATAATAAATTTCTAATCCTTTCCATATTCACTCTCCAATCAATTGTGTCAAATTACCTGTGTCAAATGTAAATCTGGAATTTCCCATGTCAAAACTGGTAGAAAATCTGGAATTTCTCATGTAAAACTGATAGCAAATCTGGAATTTCCCATGTGAAAACTGGTAGAAAATCTGGAATTAACCATGTGAAAACTGGTAGAAAATCTGGAATTAACCATGTGAAAACTGGTAGAAAATCTGGAATTTTCCATGTAAAACTGATAGCAAATCTAGAATTTCCCATGTAAAACTGATAGCAAATCTGGAATTTCCCATGTTAAAACTGGTAGAAAATCTAGAATTAACCATGGGAAAACTGGTAGAAAATCTGGAATTTCCCATGTCAAAAGTGGTAGAAAATCTGGAATTAACCATGTCAAAACTGTTCATAATATACAGATACGACCAAACCATTATGGCTTGGTCCAACCAATATATTTGCTAACAGTTTTTTTTCTTTTATATATTAATAATATTGGTTGACACACCATATCAATGATGAAAGCCACAGTGAATATCAAATCATCTGTCATAATAATGGCTTAGTCCAATCAGTATATTTAGCAGAATTTTTCTTTTGGTCTCCTTTTTTTCTGAAGAAGAGAGACCCCCACCTCTTTTCATAAGGATATCACACCTGAAAGTGATAGTTGCATGGATTGACTGAAATGTTGTAAAAACAAAAGCATCAATATCAAAGTTTAAACAACTATTAAAATTTGATCCTCTGAAAGTGATAATGATTAAAATGAGCCTTATATTCCTCATGATTAACAAATAACACTGTCAGCCAATGAAGGTTCCCCAAAATAGATACATCCAGTTTAAAGGAATGCAATATGACACTATGCTATAATATAAAATAAGAAAAAAAGAAAGTACTTTTGGTTAAATGTTGTCAATAAAATATACAAAGAGGTTTTCTTAGTATTGATTTGCCTTCAAGGGTGAAAGTAACTGATTCCGCTATGAGGGAAATGGCATACATAAATAAAAATGATTTAAGCCCCTTGTAACTTGAAGAAGAAAAAGAAGACTTTAACTGAGTGTAAGGGAAAATCCTCAAAGAAGAAGGAAGAAGAGAAGAAGAGAATGAAAGAGGAAGAAGAAGAAAAGAGTGAAAGAAGAAGAAAAAAAGAGTGAAAGAGGAAAAAGAAGAAAAGAAGAAAAGAGTGAAGAGGAAAAGAGAAAAGAGAAGAAGAAGAAAAGAGTGAAAGAGGAAAAAAGAAGAAAAGAGTGAAAGAAGAAAAGGAAGAAGGGTGATAGAAGAAGAAGAAGAAGGTGAAGAAGAAGAAGAAGAAGAAGAAGAGAGAGAAAAAGGAAGAAGAAGAAAAGACTGAAAAGGGAAGAAGAAGAAAAGAGTGAAAGAGGAGGAAGAAGAAAAAATAGTGAAAGAGGAAGAAAATAAGAAGAAAAGAGTGAAAGAGAAAAAGAAGAAAAAAGTGAAAGAAGAAAAGGAAGAAGAGTGATAGAAGAAGAAGAGTGAAAGAATAAGAAGAAAAGAGGGAAAAGGGAAGAAGAAGAAGAAATAGTGAAAGAGGTAGAAAAAAGAAGAAAAGAGAAGAAGAAGAAGAAGAAGAAGAAGAAATGGGGGATACCAAGAAGAAGAAAAAGAAGAAAAAGTTCTTTGAATTGAACCGATCTTATGCAATTTGCAAAAGAGTTTTTTTTTTAAATTATGATACATAGGCAGTTCATAAAAGCAAGTTTTAACTGTTGATATTTCATTATTATATTTCTCTATATTTTTTTATACACTCTTTTATTCCATGGGGCATGTTTTATGCTCCGTTAAGTTGTCCCTACAGTTCACATTCACACTGGTCACAATGGACAAATGAAAAAAAAAAAGAAAGAAAAGCGGGTGCTTTCAGAAGACGATTTGCATTCTTCTCTGACACCCAAGAGCATAAAGACGCTGGTATGTTCCATAAAAAAATGGTTTTCTCGGTAACAAATAAAAAATAGCTCCATCTTTTTATTTTTTATTTTATCTATTTTGCAAAAAGGACTATAAAAGCTTGGATTACTACTAGATAGAAGAAATAAGTGTTTGAACGCTAAACTGGCCAGTTATGAGGGCTAATTTAAAATCCATTGAGATGTTTGCTATTGTCTGCTAGCCATGAAGTTTTGCATCGGAGTCTGGAGCAATGGAATGATGTTTTAGAGCCATTGATCTTTTTTGCAATCCTTAAAAGTCAAAAAGCTGTTGTTCGGCAAACAGCAGGGGGTCTTCGGCGCTGTACATCAGAGAACCAAATTCCCTGGGGAGAGCATTCTTTCAATCTCTCTTTGAAAAAACTTTACACTAAAGGTCTCTCTTTCTACCAAAGAATTGCTTTACTTCTCTAAATCAAGACATGCAGCGCCAAGACAAGTCTCTCTTTCTCTCTTCTTTTTTTTTTTTTTTTTTTTGATATTTTTTAAAACTTTTTATTCGTTTATTTTTTTTTTTTTTTTTTTGTGAAAGTGATGGGTTTTTTTTTTCTTTTCCTTATTTTCCAAGTTTGACTCTTTCTTTTCTTTTTTCTGTTTTTTTTTTTTTTTTTTTTTTTGAGCCTGATTTTCTTTAGAGAATTTTTTTTTTAAATCTTTTTTTTCTTTCTTTCCTTATTTGGCAAAGTGTTATTCTCCAAATCAACTTGTTTGCTCTTCATCTTACTGTTCATGTCCTTTGGTGTGTTTTCCTTGCTATTTTTTTTTTTTTTCACTTTGTTCTCTATGCATTTTTTTTTTTCTTAGGAAAACAACTTCAGAATATACTAAAAAGATCTTCATGAAAATCTGATGACTGCACCCACCTTCCCTACCCTTACTCCTTTTTTTTTCTTTCAGTTTTTTCTTTTTTTTTTTTCTTTCACAACGAAGTGATTTAGAAGGTGTAGAAATATCATTTTCATTTTTTTTGTTATACTTTTAATTTTGGTCATTTACCTTTTTTTTTTTTTTTTTTTTTTTTTTTTCTTTTTTTTCTTCTTCAGTTTTTGACTTCTAAAGAGCAAAAGATTTCTACTTTAATGTATTTCTTTGTAAAAATTATTATCAATCAAAAGAGCAAACAGTTTTTATTCTCTTGTATCCATTTCCATTTCTTTGTTCTTTATTTATCCAAGAATTCTTTTATTCACAGTTAATAATTGACTTTGCCTTTTTATCATCTGATCTTTAGTATCGGTTGGTGCCAGAAAAAAAAATTCTTCACCTTATACATATCAACAAGTCATTCTGCTTTTGCTGTGAGACAAAAAAAAATATCCTCTTGAGATTACCTCATGTTTTCTTGAAGTTAATTGAAATAAAGCCAAGTGCAGGTCCTTATTTTGTAATAACAACTTCTGTTATTTCTCTACTAGTAAAATTCATTATCATTACTTTTTTTTTCATTTATGTAAACTAGGTGAACCTTTGACCCTTACCCTTTTTTTATATTGATGCTTTTATATATGTTTAGTTATTTCTCTACTAGTAAAATTTATTATAATCTTTACTTTTTTTCATTTATGTAAACTAGGTGAACCTTTGACCCTTAAAGATATTGATGCTTTTATCTATATATGAATACTCGTGTTCCTTATGTTACATAATTATTAGATCTCTAATACTTATATAAGATAGTGTAGAAACATAATGGCGATTAGTGCAGCTGATAGCCTTGAGAGTGAGTGACGGCGCTTGACCTCACTCTCACCTTGCCTTCCGGGGATAAATCGTGAGAACCGGAAGGCATAGAAGACCCTGTCTTCCGGTTTAAGGATAGTAAGTAAGACTCAGTTAGCAAGTAGGAGCCGAGCTCGTAGGATGTGCGCAGATGTCTGGTTTGGGGATTTACAAATAAAGTAACATCAAAGTAAATCGAAGTCTTGTGTTTATTATCTAAAAACTAACAATGACACAGGGCTTCTGATAAGGAGAAATCCCTAACAAAAACCAGACCTGAAGTCCCCAAGAAAGTCCAGACCTTAGAAGATTCCAGACTCAGATGCAAGATATTAGAAGAATAGATGTCCAAGATATAGAAGCAAGTAAGAAGTAAAGAAGTAATGAAGGGTATACAACATATATCACTTTGGTACCGTGAAAATCTCAGTATACAACACTTAATTGTACGACCGTTATCATTTTGCAACTCCTTCTTTAATAACAACTTCTGTTATTCCTCAACTATTATTCTTTCTACTAGTACAATTCATGATAATCATTACTTTTTTTCATTTATGTAAACTAGACGAACCTTGGACCCATTGGGTTCATATTGTAACCATGAACATATTGAAGCTTTTTTCTATATATTAATACTCGTGTTCCTTAATTGTATGACTTTTATCATCTTGCAACACCCTCTGGTTAAAAATGAGACTGTCCAAATCTTCAAAGATAAAATGCAAAAATATAAAGATTACCAGGTGTTGCTTATCCGCCAAATTCTTGTTTTGTCACCACAGCTAAATAATGGAACATTCCGTTTTTATCATGAAATTTTATCATGGAATTATTTTTAAACATTCATGTTTTCAGCGTTTGAAATGGAGAAGTATTCATTTGAATAAAAATGGGCCTAGTTGTTATTCATTTCAGTGAAAAGTTTTTGGTTTGAAATAAATTTTGGATGTTTATAAATTTAAATGTATTGTGATAAATTCAGAATTTGTTTAGATATCTATGCTATTTAAGGAGGTATGATTATAGGTATTTGTGTCATTGAATATTTCCATTATTTTGTTGTGGTCATCTAAGGTGTCTGATAATTTTTAATTGGAATGCTGTATATGTAAAAAAATTCCCATCAAAACATGTGTCAGCATATAATAAATTTCATCCATACAAATGTATTTATGTTTTTCCATCTATCTTCTCAACAATATGTATATATATATATATATATATATATATATATATGGAGGTGGGTGATCTAATGGTTAGAGTTGTAGGAAATGGACTCGTCAATCTGAGTTCAATTCCTGGACGAAGCTGTTTGCATTTCACATGGCACTTTAATACTCTTGGGAAAGGTATGAATCCAATACCCCTCCAGCTATGGTAAATAGCAGGGAAGACTTGGCTCTTTAACCCTGACTAGGTAACCAGTCTAGGAGAAGGAAAACTCTGAATTCAGACCTGTTAAACTCTGCTTAATAAATTGTGTTGCATCCTGCTCATGAGGAGGAGTTGGTAAATATATATATATATATATATATATATATAATATAATAGTATAAATATATAAAGGTTTTACATATCTATTTATTAGGTGACAAAGGAACATTCATGACCATATTGGTTTCATGCAAGGCAATCATCAGGTGAAGATGTTTCAAATGCAAGGAAAATCGAAAAAAAATTCAGAAAATTCAATAGACATGGGATGTGTATGATTGGTTTTCGTACCAATCATACACATCCCATGTCTATTGAATTTTCTGAATTTTTTTGAAATTTTTTTTCGATTTTCCTTGCATTTGAAACATCTTCACCGGATGATTGCCTCGCATGAAACCAATATGGTCGTGAATGTTCCTTTGTTACCTAATAAATAGATATGTAAAACCTTTATATATTTATTTTATTATATATATAACAGCTCTATTTTATATTGAGCACTCTATCAATAATACTGCCTTTGGTACAGCATTCCAGCAAAAGCTGAAACATTGACCATCTCACACTATATATATATATATATATATATATATATATATATTTAGAGAGAGAGAGAGAGAGAGAGAGAGAGAGAGAAGTAAAATACTTGTGTATCTAGAAAAAATTCCCCTTTTGAATCACTAGTAAGTAACAGATAAATATGGGGGTAAACAGAGTGATAATAAAAATGATATCAGAAGGGAATATTAGAAATCAGTTATTAAAAACAATAAATTCCATAAAGACAGATATACCAAAAGAGAGGTTAACATTATTGGATGCATAAACAGATAAAATAAGAAATACAAAAAAAAAAAGATGTGAAGCTTCATAGATTTTCAATCAAAAACAAAATAAAACTTTTATGCATTTGACTAAATGGTTTCTACATTTCTCGGTAGCCATAACAGGGTATATAAACACACGAAGAGGAAGAGAAGATGAAGATGAAGGTTCCTTTGAAATGAGAGAATGATGGCACTGGTTTATTTTCTCCTTAGTTCTTTGAAGAATAAAAGGGTTCATTGTTTCGTTTTATCCAAGCCAATCATAAAAACATACAACAAAAGATTATTCATTGCAATACAAGATGTTTTGAGACTCTTCTACTTGTGTTATTACTATCATCTTTTCAATGATGGGGGTCATTCAAAGAAACTTATTGGATTTTATAAGCACTTATTTTAGCTTTAAAGACCAGTTTTATTATATTTTTCTTACAGTTTTCTTTTCTCTTCTTCTTTTATATCACTCCAATAGAATATCTGATATATTAAATCTGCAGAAATTATTGACTCCACCAGAAACGCTGTGCGAATCACTTTGTCAATAATTTTTAAATAGAAATAAAGTAAAGTCGACAGGGTGGCCTAATGTCGGTATCAGCCAGAGCAAGGGAGTCTATCCCCCTTTTATATCCCAGGATAGGTTACAAGGTAGGGGTTTAGATGGCTTTTGTTTTTCCTGGTGACAAAGCAAATATGTGACAAAGGTGACAAAACAAATATGTCCCAGGCCTCACTAAATCAAAAAGCTATCAGCATTACTGCATATACATGTATATATGCATATATAAAAATAATTCTTAAAAATATGTGTATGCATATATACATACATATATAATATATATATATATATATATATATATATAAAGAGTGTTCAATATCATTTTTACAGCATATATATCTAAGAACCCTATATATATATATATATATATATATATATATGAGAGTAGTAAATAAATAATGTGTTTATTTGATATGGCTTTTAGCCGACAATTTTTGATTAATGAATTTATTCATGATTTTTGATTAATGAATTTAGGTGGGCATATATGTTCAAATATATGGCTAAACAAATCGAGTCACACATGGAGCAGTCTCCCATGTCTATAACATTGCTGATGAGACCTAATAGGTCGAAATGGACATTCAGGGATTGACATTTTCTCGATTTGTTTAGCCATACATTTGAACATATATGCCCGCCTAAATTCATTAATTATTAACTAATTAATTTTCAAAATTCTTTTTACCACGGTTTCAGTGTTCAAGGTACACCTACTTTGGGAGAACTAAAAAAATTTAGGTAGCCACATTTTCTGTATACTTGTCAGCATGGGAATTAGTCTGGTTTAGAATTATTCTTATTACTCTTTCTGTCTTTTAGTTAGTTTGTATAAACTTTAGTTTCTAAGTCAAATATAAATGCTCTATATTTTATTAAATATATTGAGTTCCTTTTAGATTAACTACTAATGCTACTTACAGGGAAAAACGTTGCAGCAGCATTTGATGAATATATATATATATATATAATATATATATATATATATATATGAAGTAGACAAACAATCTGTTTGAGATGGTGATAGCTGACAATTTTTAGGAGATTATTTGCTTAATTGAAGTCATACCTAATTTGTAAATTAATTAGTTATAATTAAATGAATTAGACGTGCATATTTTACGCCTTACATTTAAACCGATATGCATGCCTAATTCATTTAATCATAATTAATTAATTTACAAATTAGGTATGACTCCAATTAAGCACATAATCTCTTATATATATATATATATATATATATATAATCCAAAGATCAGGTGAAGAAATCTTTGTTAGATTTTTAAAATGTTGTGTGCTCTTATTGTCAGAATCACAGAGGAAAATTATATCAGTAAAAAATAACTGAAGATTTAGATTTTTAGGCTATAATGCTAAAAATCTAAATCTTCTGTTATTTTTTACTGAGATATATATATATATATATATATTGATTAGGAGGTTAATTTAGAAGTCTATCACAATGCAGATGTAAAGAAAAAAAAAGGATAATACGGTAACAATGGTGTTGTGTGTAAACCTGTATTTTAAATACAGGTTAACACACAACACCATTGTTACCGTATTATTTTTTTTTCTTTACATCTGCATTGTGATAGACTTCTAAATCAACCTCCTAACCAATATATACACAATGCTTCAAGCAAATTATAAAACTCTTTTAATTTTATGCGATACATGCGTTGTAAGTGCCTTCAAGTAAAAATTTAATACATACTTTATTCAACAACGTTTCTAAATAAACAAACATCCAAAAATCTTATATATATATATATATATATATATGTGTGTGTGTGTGTGTGTATATTTATTCATTATGCCTGTACACTAAATGAAAACCAATTATGTTATCTAAGGACTTTGTCCACTATTGGATCCTATACTATCAAATATCCGCCATAATTTGGTTTCTAATTTTCTGCTTTCCTTCGCGTAATGGAAACAAGCGGAACTGAAACATTGTGTCGACTGAAAAGTATGTTTTAAGAAGTGGGATGGTCATGTCACGCCAATAACACGTCATTTCCTCGAACCAGGATAGTGAACCTACACTGCTCAGATGGTTTGTGAATCGAGGCAAGGACAGTACGATGGACAATATTGTCGGAAAAGAAGGGTGATGTGTGGCCACCCTCCCCCCGTCGGTCAGTCAGTTGTGCTGTTGATCGGTCAGCCACCCTGCCACGTTTCAGAGGAGCCAGCGTTGCCATCAGAGGAGACAGAGAACTGTTCTAGTCCAACAGAGCATCACTTTAGCCATTGATTTCATCTTGCCAAGAGCGTTGAGGGTTCGGTTCAAGGAAGGACAGGGGTGTGGGTTTTTACGTATGATGTGTGTGTACAAATGGGCTTAAAGATGCGGCCAATATACTGAGTGCTCTGTAAAGATGTGATATATTGTTGTAGACCATGTGCAAAACATAGGGAGTGTTTCTGTGCATAGCAAAAAAGGGGGTCGGTGGCGAACCCGATAGACACTTATATTTGTGTGCGTTTGAAAGACATGGTCAGTGAACCGTGAGGTCACATCAGAAGGAGAGCCATGCTGGCATTTGAAGGAAAGACAGCCAGTGAAAACACGACAGCTCTCTGACACAAGAGAAACCCAAGATCAAATCACCATCAGTTGTTGGCTCTTCATATACAACTGTGTCATAGATCTATCAAAGCCATTCAATCAGTCTGTTATGGTCTTTCCTCACCACGCAAGCTTGATAAGCAAGGGGGCAAAGACACAAAGGGGTGATTGGTAGAGGGGGGAAACTGTTCGGATAAAGGGTTTTGAGATGTCAGAAGCAGGTGTTGGTAATCGACTGGCCAGCACTTCTTCTTTTGACTTTATGATATACACTATCAACCACTTTTATTCTTTTTATTTATCAAAATAGAAATTTTTAATACGTATAAGTAAAGTATTAATCAACTTTCAGAATATGTAAAAACAAAAAATAAAAATAAAAACAATAAAAAAAACAACTGAGTAGTCACTACTAGAATAGACTCAGTCCTAATTAGTGATCGTCCTCCACACATTAATACAACAACCAACATTACGAAAATGAATTTAATATTAAAAAAAAATAGGTATGCATGTACTTATTTATAGGTGAGACAGGTGTGCACAGATATGATTACAAACATACACATGTATAAAGTGTGTGAGTGTAATCATATTTATGCACACCTGTTTATATATATATGTATATATAAAGTTAATCCTAATGAGTCAGATATACCTACTAATAGTTTCTCTTAGTAGCCCATCTACAATGAAAGAAACATCATATCATATGATATCATATATATATATATATATATATATATATATATATATATATATATATATATATGACATTTATCTAAAAACTGAATTACAGAGTGTTTCAGAAAAATTGGTATATTTGATTTGTGCTTATATTGTGTAATGTGTGAAAATAAATCATTGTCTTCTTCATCTTAAATTATGGATTTTGTAACTGATAATAAAAAATCTTATAAAAGATGTAGAAATATGTTAATAGTTTAATTGATAATTTATTCTTAAATTGATTATAAACATAATTGTCTCTGCAATAAATATTGAGGATAGGGAACTTTTTTTATGTTTCTGTTTTGAATTATATATGAGAGAAAAAGTGAGAAATTATATATATATAATTTCACACTTTTTCTCTTATATTGAAATATATATATATATATATATATATATATATATATATGAAGAAAGATAAGGAAGAAAAGAGAAAGTGAAAAAAGAATAAGCTGGAAGGAAAGAGTAATTAAAAGAACAAAAGAAGAGGAAGAAGAGAGAAAATGAAAAAAAAACTGGAAAGAAAGAGTATTTGAAAAAAAAGGAAGAAGAGAGAAAGTGAAAAAGATTAAATTGGAAGGAAAGAGTGAATGAATGAAAGAAAGAAAAGGAAGAAGAGAGAAAGTGAAAAAGAATAAGTTGGAAGGAAAGAGTAATTGAAAGAATGAAGAATAGAGAAAGTGAAAAAAGAATAAGTTGGAAGGAAAGAGTAATTGAAAGAATAGAGAAAGTGAAAAAGAATAAGTTGGAAGGAAAGAGTGAATGAAAGAAAGAAATAAAGAAAAGGAAGAAGAGAAGAGAAAAAAATAAGTTGGAAGGAAAGAGTGAATGAAAGAAAGAAAAGAAGAGAGAGAAAGTGAAAAAGAATAAGTTGAAGGAAAGAGTAATTGAAAGAATGAAAGAATAGGAAGAAGAGAGAAAGTGAAAACGAATAAGTTGGAAGGAAAGCATGAATGAAAGAAAGAAAGAATGAATAAAAAGTGACATAGAGAAGAGAGAAAAATTTAAATAATCCATGACTGGATTTATCCAAGTAACATAAATGATATAACAACTGGAAATTTCATCAAGTGCCAATTTCCCAGCACCACAATTCCAAGATTCTTGAGAAATTGAACTTTAGTATTTGCTAAAAAAAGATCAAACATTTCTATAAATACTTGAGTCTTTAATTCTATTCTATTTATTCATTTTGATCAGGGGAGGTAATTTCTTTTCTCATTAAAAACAAAAGCTAGCAATAGGATTTGATTTAATACGACTGACAATCATTAATAAATGTTTATTGACTGCATTTTAACAATGTACTTAAAAAAAAAAAACAACCAAAAAACAACAGTTTCCATGGACAAAATCTTACTTTAATGATTAAAAAAAAAATGTTTGTATTCTGAATGATGCCCCACCCCCCAAAAAATAAAGAATTGTCTTTATAAGCGAAGGAAATTAGGAAATGAAGCAATTTGAAATTAGTGCCATTTCCTGTGATAAACCGTTTTGGTGGCGTTCTTAAAAGGCAGTTAATACCCTTTCAGAAAATTTCCGCTCACAAGACAAAAGTCCATCTAATCATTCCAGAAAAAGAATTAAAATTGAAATCTTCTGAATTTACAAATGTCTGTGGTTCAGTTGAAAAAGAAACCAAGAAAATAAAATTTCTAATTGCCAAGTATCTATATAATAATACTGGTGTTCCTAAAAAATATGACCATTATCATTTTGCAACACCCTCTAGTTAAAAAATCAGACTGTCCAAATCATCCAAGATGATAGTGTCGTCGCCACAGCTAAATAATGGACCATTCCGTTTTTTTTTATAAAGAAAGAAAAGGAAGAAAAGGACATGCTACACAGGAAAAATATGATAAGAAAGAAAGAATTTACAATTGTCTGCTCTTCAGTTAAAAAAGAAACAAAGAAAAGAAAATTTCTAATAGTAAATATCTATATAATGATACTAGTATAATAGTATTAGTGTTCCTAAAAAATACAACTGTTATCATTTTGCAACACCCTTTAGTTAAAAATGAGACCATCTAAATCATCCAAGATGAAAGTGTTGTCACCTCAGCTAAATAATGGACCATTCTGTTCTAATTATAAAAAAAGCGAAGAAAAAGGACATGCTACACAGAAAAAAAAAAGAAAGAAAGAAAGAATTTACAAATGTCTGCTTCTTCAGTTGAAAAAGAAACTAACATTTCTAATTGCCAAGAAAAAGAAAAATAAAATTTCTAATTGCCAAAATAAAATTTCTAATTGCCAAGAAAAATAAAATAAAATTTCTAATTGCCAAAATATCTATATAATAATACTAGTATAGTAACATATTTTTGACATTTCAGTCTCGGAAGACTATGATATAGTTTTTGTGCTCCTGAAGTTACAGCTCCTCCTGTGACTGTGAAGTCCAATGTTTGAAAAACATTCTCAACCACAGATGTTGAAGGCTGTCCCTTAAGATGTTGATATGACAGTGCTTTGTTGTCTGCTTTCTTCTGGGCCTCTTAGCTTCATCGTGTTGCGTCAGGGTGACTTCTGACATGAAAAGTCCTCTATAGAGAGCCGTAGAGGACTGTTCATAAAAAAACAATATATATCCATAAATAAATACAGATAAAATATGGTTGTATATTTAATTTAATTGTATTTGATTCATTTGTATCATATATCTCATTGAATATTCACATTATACATAATATTTGATTAAGTCGCGTACAGAAATGATATTTAATATAAAATCTCCATAAATAAATATAATAATAAATATCTCGGTAGAGGGTTTGGCTAGAAACCACAAGGTTCCTAGTTCGATACCGGTCCTCGCCAACTCAGCGTAGGAGTAGCACAGGGATCTGTGCAGTAAAGTAAGGAGCTGATGGTAGGTGTGGCGCTCCACATCAGATGCTAAAACAATCTCCTTGGTCTAGCCCTATTGAAAAGGGGATAGACTCCCTTGCTGACTGGCTGATACTGTCTTTAGGCTGCCCTGTCGACTTTTTACTTTATAATGATACTAGTATAATAATATTAGTGTTCCTAAAAAATACAACTGTTATCATTTTGCAACACTCTTCTACTCTCTCTCCAGCTATGGATAAATAGTAGGGCAGACTGGGCTTTTTAACCTTGTTAGGCAACCAGTCTAGAAGGAAAACTCTGAATTCAAACCTGTTGGACTCTGCTTATGAAATTGACCTTGTATCACATCCTGCTCATGCAGAGGGGTTGGTAAATATATGAACTTATTAACGTAAGCATATCTGAAACTTGC
This sequence comes from Doryteuthis pealeii, assembly GCA_023376005.1. Lineage (NCBI taxonomy): Eukaryota > Metazoa > Mollusca > Cephalopoda > Myopsida > Loliginidae > Doryteuthis > Doryteuthis pealeii. The sequence goes on along the minus strand of CM042161.1, from coordinate 60,674,769 downwards.
TAATACTTCATATTTTAACTCTCAACACAAAGCAAAAAAAAAATCAACTGACTACTCATAACTCAGAAAACTCTGAAAAGACAAGTTGGGGTACTTTTAAATCAAGGTACCACTGGATTTCAATTCCCATCCACACATATATTGGTAAGGGTAGCAGTCTAGAAGAAAAACTCAAACCAGCTTTACTCAGCTTTAAAATTGACCTTGTGTCTCATCCTGCCCAATGGGGGAGTCCCTTATGGTGTAGTGGCTAACATGTCCCCAGTTATGTGTAAATAGTAGGGCAGACTTGGTTCTTTAGCCTTGGTAAGTAGAGCAGTCTAGAAGGAAAACTCAAACCAGCTGTAAAGTAAAGTCAAGTCATCAGGGTGGCCTAAAGTTATCAACCAGACAGTGAGAAGTTTATCCATTTTTCAATAGCACTAGACCAAGGAGATTGTTTTTGTATCTGAAATTGGGGTACTTTTAAATGAAAGGTACCACTATATTTACATTCCCATCCACATATATTTTAGCTTAATTTATGTGATAAAGTATTTCACTTGATATTAAAAATTAAAAATAAGGAATATTAAGATTAAAAGTAAGATAAGTTATTATTTTGAATTTTCATTGTTATTTTTATCTATTTTAAGCTTCTAATTTAACTAACAGGGCTTCCCATCCTCCATTACATATATATGTGTGTGTAGATATAGCTTTAACCCAGTAAAAACAGCACATCATAGCAAGATATTTAATAGAGCAATCCACTTAAAATAATTTCACTTAAAGAATAAAGCGATTTTCACCCAATTTACAACTGAATAATAATTTTAGGTGGGTTTGGATTTTTTAATCATCCAAATTCTAATTATATGAACCCCCCACCCACCCATGGGGCCACTTGTTGACCGTGGATAGTAACCCGTGATGCTTAAGGACAGAATCCTTGTGCTGAGCAGTTCATGACATGCAACACTCCACATTGGCCCTTACTTGGCTAGATTGGTGATCAAAGAGCCCCCCTCTAATCAATCAGCTGGTCACATCAAGCCCTAGCTCTATATGATTGTCCCAACCTATTGCCTTTATGGCAAGCCCCAACCCGTTTTATCTTTATGTGCTAGAAAGCAGTGACTGAGGGTCTTATTTTCCTGGGTATGATGTTAAACTCTAACTGATGGTGAAGTTCCAGTTCTGGAACTTCAGGTATTTCTTGTCGGACTCGGAATCCTCTCTTCAAACTCGGGAACCTTCTTGCCATAATTGGGAGCAATGACAGAACTTTCAACCTAACTGTTAAGTATCTGGTCGGCATCCTTAGTTTCAGATGTAGTAAATAAGTAAGCAAGCCAATAAGAATCCGGTGTTATAGTATTCTTTGTAAGTCCGATGTCCAAGATAATCCAAATAGCAATAACATAAGTTTAGAATCAGGTCTCTATTAATACAGCAGAAGCAGCAGCAGCAGCAGTGCCAGTGATTGGACAATGGGAATCTTTCTTGGGTCACGTGTTAGTCAATGAGTCTATATTTATAAGTGACCATTTGCCCCATGCCTTAAATTACAAAAATCCAACACTAACCCATAATTCAATCCATGGGGCTATCCTGTTCTCATTCCACTATGAATGAATTTATTTCAAATTTTTGTAAATGACCCACCGAGGTTGATATGCTGTTGTAAAACAAAACAAACTATTGCTATGTAATTATTTAAAAGTTGAATAAAAATAATAGAAGAAAAGAACTTATGTAAAATTTATACACAAGATATTCATTTCCTTATCAGACAGAAAGGCTTCAATGTTTTTCCCTTTAAGCTGAACATATGGTAATGAGTTGTACTCATAATATATACTCTAAGTCCTTGAGTACTAATAACTCACTAATCACTAATCTAAAACCCCTTCCAGAATATTCTTTGTTGAATCATCCCAACATAACTAGGTCATGTGACTTGGGGATGTTTTTTTGGAAACTTTCTCATTTGCCTGATAATTTCCTCAGATTACAGATTAGGGATAATTTAATGTTTTTTGTTTTTTTTATTCATTTATTTATTCATTTTTTGCCTCTGGATGCATTTTTTACATCTGGCCTAGAAAAAATGCAAAATATTCCTTTCATTACGGTATGCAACTTGGGTTACTTTTATAATGGAGGCACACTTAGTGCAATGGTTATCATCGTAGGAAATTGAAATCGACGACCCAAATTCAAATAATTAATGAGATTGTTTGCATTCTAATTTGTGCTAAGACACTTGGAAAAGACATGAATTGATCTTTTCTCTCATCCTTCCCCAGTTAAATAGTAGGGCAGACTGGGTTATTTAGCCTTGTAAGAAATAGCAGTCTTGGAGAAGGAAAACTCAAACCAGCTGTACCCAGCTTTAGAATTTACCTTGCATCTCATCCTGCCCAGTGAGAGAGTCCCCGTTGTATAGTGGCTAACATGTCTCCAGCTATGTGTAAATAGTAGAGCAGACTGGGTTCTTTAACCTTGGTAAGGATAGCAGTCTTGGAAAACTCAAATCAGCTGTACCCAGCTTTAGAATTTACCTTGCGTCTCATCCTGCCCAATGAGAGAGTCCCCGTTGTGTAGTGGCTAACATGTCCCCAGCTATGTGTAAATAGTAGGGCAGACTGGGTTCTTTAACCTTGGTAAGGATAGTAGTCTTGGAGAAGGAAAACTCAAACCAGCTGTACCCAGCTTTAGAATTTACCTTGCGTCTCATCCTGCCCAGTGAGAGAGTCCCGTTGTGTAGTGGCTAACATGTCCACAGCTATGTGTAAATAGTAGGGCAGACTTGGTTCTTTAGCCCTGGTAAGGAAGCAGTCTAGAAGGAACACTCAAACCAGCTAAAACTAAAGTCGATATCAGCCAGACAGTGAGGAATTCTATCCATTTTCACTAGCACTAGACCAAGGAGATTGTTTTTGTATCTGAGGTGGAGCACCACATCTAACATCAGTTCCTCATGTAGCATCTAACATTTGCGCTGCGACATTGTAGTAATTGAGTTTGAACCCCAGTTGTGCTATTACACTCACTTTCGGATTAATACCCTTAGGAAAAGTTGCATTGGTCATACAAAACTGATACACTCTTATATACTCAAACAAGAACAACCACCAATGTGAAACATGTCAAACACCACTGACTGTTAAACACTTATTCATGGAATGCAGATTTTTTGCTCACATCAGAAACTGTTATTTTAAAGCAAACAATATGAAAGATCTGTTTGAAAATGTCAACATAGAGGATATTTTCTCCTTTTTGAGGGAAATAAAATTATACCATAGAATATAGACATGAAACAAATCAATGCCATACAATATAATCCCCAAAATGCTAACACATTGTTAAAACCAATTACTAAAAGTATATATGTGAATACACTATGTATTAAACCCTAACCATTAGGCATGATATAACCCCAGACGGGTTGATATGCCGTTAAAATCAATAAACCAACCAACTTAAATAGTACCACTGCTGTTTTCCTACAAGTATAGGTTTGACATTAAATAACCCCGGAAGGTTGATATGCTATGGGTAAATAATAGAGTTGATGGGGTTCTTTAATCCTGGTTAGGCAAGCAGTCTGAATTCAAACCAAACCTTAAAGTAAAGTTGTCAATTCTGACAAGAAACACCTGAAGAAGACTGGAGGGCACATCAGCCAAAACATTGTGTATATAACAATGAAGATGAGGACAATAGTTGAATGATACAAATTATCAAACAAGATTTCAAAAATTCTTAACTGTAGTTGAAAGGCATTTGTTATATATATATATATATATATATATATATATAAATATTGTGTATAAATCTAAAAAGTTTATTATACATTGAGCTCTTTTTAGTGATTTAAAGATTCACTGTATTTATACATACTGGATCATACAATAATAATACAGTGTATCTTAGAAATCACATATAGAATCATCCCTTGCTACCAAGTTTTGGATACCTCTCATCATATATATATATATATATATACCCAACCCCTCTGTATGAGCAGGATGTGACAAGGTCAATTTCTTAAGCGGGGTTTAACAGGTTTGAATTCAGAGTTTTCCTCCTCCTAGACCATGGTTAAAGAGTCCAGTCTGCCCTGCTATTTACCCATAGCTGGAGGGAGAATAGGATTCATATTTTTCCCCAAGGGTATTAGTGCCATGTGAAATGCCAACAGCTTTGATCATATATAAGCCACCATGGAATTCCTCCAATGTTACAAGTAGAGATTGCTATCATTAATTTTATTATTTATTATACTGTTTTCTGTTTCTGCCCTTCTACACATATCCTCTGAATGTTCTTATCATGTAAGACTAAATTTGCATATAGATATTCAACAAAGATGGTCTTATCAATTTTCTAAGCTCAGTTTTCGTGGATTAGATTACTCTAACAATTATTTAATAAACCATCTTTTTTTATTCTTATTTTTCTCTTGTTTTATTTCAATTTTATATTTCCATTTTTTTTTCTTTTTACTGATAAGGCAATAAATAAAGGAATCTGTTTTAGCGTATTTCTTTAAAAAAAAAAAGTTAAAAATGATGATTTTTTATTTTTTTATTTAAAAAAAAAAAAATCTTGAGTGGAGATGGGATTCTAATCAGGCATTAAGAAAGAGATAATCATAAAAATTCCTTCCCTAAGAAGAGAAATTCTGACCCCCACCATAAAAAAAAAAACCAGTAAATGCTCTTTTTGACACTTATTTTCCTCTTGGGATGAATTATTTTAGTAATAACTGTTAAGTAATCAGATAAATAAAATGTAAAGCAAAAAAGTAAGAGAGAGAAACTGAAAGATACTAAGTCTTACTAATTGATAAAATTTGTACATATTAACCTTTTGTAATACTTTCATAAGTGACATTCTACTGTGGAAGCTAGCACATGGGTGTGCCAGTGTGGGCCGACCAGCAAAGACGTACCTTTACCAACTCTGTGTGGATACTGGATACTGTGTACAGGACCTCCCAACGATGGGACGGCTGGAGAGAGATTGTCATGGATATCTGTGCTGATATCGCGACATGATGATGATGATGATTCTGTGGTTCGGGGAAACTCCTGTTGTCTGGTATATTTTTAATAAGTTAAATGTGCCAGATAATTGCAGTTGTTAGATTGCAGAGTACCAGATTGGATATATACAACTGGAATTTCTTTTATTATGCATATATTTATTTATTTATTTATTCAATATGGGATACTATACAATTAAAAAGTGTTTGTTACCATTGGTATCAAAGCAGTGTATTATCCACTTATCATCAGGACCAAACACTGAATTAATCAAATGAATGTTTATTCAAAGTGTTTTGATGTTCACACACTTCACATGTTAATAATCCAGCATTTTTGATAGGAACTATACTCATACCAAGACCAGAATTATGGGATGCCCAGTGAGAATTGAACTCACTAACAATGATCTGCTAAGCTAGCTCGATAACCATTACACCACATAATTATCTTTTGTATTTTACCCAACCCTTCCGTCATGTGCAAAATGCAACCAAAGTTCACTTTTTTAATTGGAGTACAGCTGGTTTGAATTCAGAGTACCCAAAGCAGAGGGGAGAAGATAAGGGTTCATGCCTTTCGCAATGGTATTAGTGCAAAAGGAAAAAAAAATAGCCTTATTCAGGATATGAAATTTTCTCACTGATTTCATTTCCTACAATGATAACCCTTACCATAAACATGCCTCCTATCATTGCTTGTATAGATAGATAACCTACTTAAGTTTCACCAAAAATGGATCATCAGGGTTAATTGTAATGAATTAATCAAAATAATTGATTAATTAAGGACAATCGCGATTATCCTTACTTAATATGTCTTTCTCATCTTGGGTATTGAAAACAGTGTTCTTATCTACTAGGGTGAGTCAAAAGTTTTGCAATATCTTATTATAATGGAGATTGTGTGTTTTTCTGTCTGTAACCGAAACTATATCACTACTCAAGCCACAATTCCCTTAGTTATTTGCGCACATTCTCCATGATTTTATTTTTATTTAAACTTCTATTATTAATAAAATTGTTTTACATCATTTATACTATTGACCATATCTAGATACAAATAACAGGTAATTGTATTTAATATACGACAAAATAGCGGTTTACAGTGCGAATCGAAAGGCTAATTTGCATATTGATCTTTAAAATTTGATTTTAATAAATATGTGCTTAGTATTATTGATTTCTAATTGTTTGGTTTTATCTTAATGAATATGAGAAAAAATCTCGGGGATAAATCTTAAATGAAATCGATTAATAAGAAGAAATAACTGTAATATTATTCTTTACTTCCTATTTTAACTAAATAGTTACATTAGGAAAATTTACTAATGAAAAACGGGAGTAATAGAAGATGATGGAAGAGTTCGTTTCAAAGTTGTTCTATTTTTCAATCATACCCCCTCTGTTCCAAATCTTTCTATCTGCATTCTTATTCAGTTTCTAATTTAATATGATATTTTATTATATTAAAACTGAAATACTTGCACCCGGAGGGTGCATATATTTGCTAGTTTTAGTAATGCATTTTAGTAACATGACCCATGAGGCACGTGGTGTAATGGTTTTTGTCAAAGAAAATGAACTTGTCAAACCAAGTTCAAACCCAGGACAAGGCTGTTTGCATTTCACATAATGCTAATAGCTTTGGGAAAAGTATGCATCCATCTATTCTCCCTCCAGCTATGGGTAAATAGAAAAGCAGAATGGGATCTTTTATCTTATTTAGGCAACCAGTCTAGAAGAAGGAAAATTTTGAATTTAAACCTGTTAAACTCTGCTTAAGAAATTTACTTTGTGTCAAATCCTACTCGTGCAGAGGGGTTGGTAAATTCATATTTATAACATGATCAAAGCAGTTCAAACTGTGAACAGAACTTTGGTTGGTAGTATGGTGGTAGTTGGTGCACTGACATGTTGTGCATTGTTTCACACTAAATTGTCCAGTTTGACACATGACTCAAGAAATGTAAGGGTTAAGTTAATACATTTCTAAGTGACAATAATCTGTAGCTTTCAGGTTAATTCCTGACTATGCGTTAAAATAATAGGGTTTGGTTCAAAGTTCTGTGAAGGCTCCCGAGTTTGACAAGAATCACCTGAAGAAGTAGGAAAGCACATCACCTGAATAATTGTGTATATAACAAAGATGAGGACAAAAGTCCCAAAAATCTAAATAATACAAAAAAAAAAAAAACAACAATTTGGTTTGGTTTGTTTTGTTTTACAGCATATCAACCTCAGTGGGTCATTTAATGCCAATAAAGTTTTGAAATAAATCAATTCTTAATGGATAATACAATTTTTTTATAAATATATTTTTCTATTTAACCCATAGATGGGACCCTAACAGGTACTACCACTCCGGGTCAGAGTGGACCAGGGAGTAATGGTGATGAAGGGGTGCTCCACATGCCCCAAACCTCCAGAACTGGAACCTCACCATCAGATAGAGTTTAACGTCATTCCCAGGACATGTAGACCCGCAGCCACCGCCTTCTAGCAACCATATGATAAAAAGGGGTTGGGGCTTGCCATAAGGGCAATAGGGTTGGGAAAATCATATAGGTGCTAGGGCTTGACGTGACCAGCTGATTGATCGGAGGGGGCCTCAACAATTTGGATTATTGTCTTCATCTTTATTGTTATCTACACCACGTTTTGACCGATGTGCCCTCCTGTCTTCTTCAGGTTTCTTGTCTCAGGAACCTTCTCTTTGACTTCAGGAATCTTCTTGTAGAAGTTGGGATCCTTCGGGGAACTTCAAACCAAACTCTTTATTCAACTTAAAGGGGTAGATTGTTCTCGTTCTGTTAACCATGACCAGGTACATGTGTTAAGCTGTGTTAAATATTCTATGTTATTATTGCTCATGGTCAGGATTGAACCTACAACATAGAGATGATTGTCACTTAGAACTGTATTGACTCAACCCTTATATCCATCACACCATGGAGGCGCATGGTCTAATGGGTAGAGTCAATGGACTCGTCGACCTGTGTTCAATTCCTAGACGAAGCTGTTGGCATTTCACATGGCGCTAATACCCTTGGGAAAGGTATGAATCCAATTCTCCCTCCAGCTATGGGTAAATAGCAGGTAGACTGGACTCTTTAACCATGGCTAGGTAACCAGTCTAGGAGAAGGAAAACTTTGAATTCAAACCTGTTAAACTCCGCTTAAGAAATTGACATTGTGTCGCATCCAGCTCGTGCGGAGGAGTTGGTAAATATATATATCCATCACACCATGTGTCCAACTGAATGAGAACAGTCGAACTACATGGATTGAACAAAGGGTTCAGTTCCAAGTTCCGTGAAGGCTCTCGATTATGACCAGAACGCTCCTGAGTTTGAAGAGAGAGTTTCCAAGTCCAACAAAAAACACCTGAAGAAGGCTGGAGGGCAAATCGGCTGAAATGTTGTGTAGATAACAACAAAGATGTGGACAATAGTCTGAATAATTCAAAGAATCAAGCCTCATCTCATAAATTCAGAAAACAAAAAAACAATTTTTTGTTGAATATTTTTGTGTATTTCTGTAAATCTGTACTTCCTGCTCTTTTTACTTTCTTCATTTTCTTTCTCTTTGAGATTTTACTCATTCCTTTGTTTCTTTCTTTCTCTTTATTTTGCTTTTTATTTTTCTTCACTTCCATTTTTCATCTCTCTACCCTTTCTCATTCATTTTATTTTTCCTTCTCCCGTTTCCTCTTAAATTCTTTCTCTTCTCATCATTTTCCCTCTTTCATTTCATTATCCTTCACCAATATTCTTTCTTTATCTTTCTTTTCCTCCTCCCTTTTTTTTACCATCCTCTCTTATTTATTCTCTTTTCATCTTCTTTGTTCTCCCAATTTTCATTTTTTCTATCCTTTCTCATTCATTCTATTTTTCCTTCTTTTTTATTCCCCTATCCTCTCTCCTTCTTCAGAATTTCCCTCCTCTTCCTTAACTTCCTCCTTCCTTTTTTTCTTCCTATCTCGGATTCCATCTGCAATTTTTTTATTTTTTCTATCCTTTCTTGTTCATTCTATTTTTTTCTCCTTTTCGTCTTAAATTCTTTATTCTTTATCACTTCCTCTTTTTCATTCCTCTATCCTCTCTCTGAATTTCCTCATCCTTTTCCCCTTGCCCTTTTTCTTCCCATCTCTGATTCCACCTGCAATTTGCCCTTTCTTCTCACTTTCTTTTGATCTGCTTTTGAAACCCTTTCAATAAAAAAAAAAAAACTAAAAAACTAAGAGTTGAACTGAAGAAAGTGAAAGTGAAAGTAAAAAAAAACTTAAAAAACATCTAAAGAAGAAGGGCAAACAGGGCAGAACCCTTACCCCAGACCTAAACCCCCTACCCTCAAGGGTGAAGAATGATCTGCAGAAAGTTTTGCACTATAGGAAAAGCCAGCATGAGTGACTAGTTTATCAGCCCATTGTTGCTGTTGGCTTGGGAAAAGCAATGGAAAACTAATTCACAGCAATATACTCATAGTGTTTACTAAAGAAATAACCTGACATATGTCATTTTGGGGAAGAGAGAGAGAGAGAGAGAGAGAGAGAGAGAGAGAGAGAGAGAGAGTTCTTGTGTGTGAGGGAGGAGGAGAAGATAAAGCAAAAAACACCTTTGAAGAGTTTAAGCTGGATCTATAACCAAAATGATTCTTGGAAAATAATAGGTGATAAAATCCAACCCATTATCAATACCATAATAGTTGTTTATGATTTGGTAAGTTTTAACTGTTTATTTGATGTTTCTCATCGCTGAATTCTACCCCCACCCCACACACATGCGTAAATACTAGGGTGAGTCAAAAGTTTTGCAATATTTTGGTAACATTAAGCACAATTCAGTAGTTCTGGATATTTTTGTTGAGTACTATCTGTCTGAATTTTTAAGATGAGACTTGATAATTTGTATTATATCATTTTTTTTTTTACTGTTGTCCTCATCTTTATTGTTGTATACACATGGCGCAATGTTTAAATCATAAATTTTTGGATGACGTGTGAAAGGCTACCTGACGTTTTCTGTTCGGTCCACACAAGGTGAGAAAGAGTATGAAATAAAGAGAGAGTGAACAGTTGCCAATCTTGGCTGAATGTTTGAAAAGAACAGATGCAAGATGAGTGTCTGTTCTCCAAGGCATTTTTACTTGGGAGTAAAATAAAATAAAGGCTCTGAAAAAAATTGAATTAATACAGTTCTAATGACAATCATCTGTAGGCTGCAAATTCAATCCTGACCACAAACGACAATAATATAGAATACTGAACATAGCTTAACACTTGTACCCGGTCATGGTTAATGGAATAGGAACAGTCTACTCTGGTGGATTGAATAAAGAGTTTGGTTTGAAGTTCTGTGAAAGCTCCCAAGTTAGACAAGAAAAATCTGAAAAGGGCTGGAGAGCACATTGGCTGAAATGTTGTGTATATAACCATAAAGATGAGGACAACAGTCTGAAAAATCCAAATGATACTTTAGTTGAGGTTGCAAAGTGAGACTTGAATTTAGGTTGGGAGTCCCTGTAGAGTAATGGTTAACATTCTGAATTGTATGTAAGCGAGTTCAAACTCCTGTCACACTATTCACTTTTGGATTAATACCAGCAAGGTATAAACACCTTCAACCCCCCAGCTATGGGTTAAATAGTACCATTGCTATTCTTCTACATGGATGGCTTGGCATTAAATAACCCATGACATTGATATGCTATTAATGAAAGAAAGAAAGACAGACTTGCGAACATGAGGCATAATTTGGCAGCTGTGGATAATTTTGTTGAGGTTGTGAAGATTAAGCTGTCAGTGGGACTTTAATTAAGGGTGGGGAGTCCCTATCGGGTAGGGGCAGAATCCAACGTACTGGACTGGGTATTTGCCTCATTCCCACTTGTATGGGCTGGGCACAAGGCCTCGTTTTTTATACCCCACTTGTATGGGCCCATCCACAAGCCGAAGCTCATGGGTGGGAAAGAACAAAAATTGCGTCGATCCCTTCGGCATTTTTCCTCAAATAAACCCAGCCCTGCCCCCATGTACAGGACTGCAGCATTGTAGTAAGTGAATTCAAACTCCTGTTGCACTATTACATTTACTCTCAGACTAATAACCTTGGGAAAGGTGTGAACCCCCTTATCCTTCTACTATCGCTTAATTAGTACCCACTACTGTTCTTCCACAAGGATGGCTTTGACAATAAATAACGCATGAAGATTAGTATTATTTGTATTATTCGGACTATTGTCCTCATCTTCATTGTTATCTGTAATACAAATCTTATTATAATGGAGATTGTGGGTTTGTCTGTCTGTAACCGAAACTATATTACTATGCAAGTCACAATTCCTTTTGTTATTTACACCACAATCTCCATGATTTTATTTTTTATTTAAACCTCAATTATTAGTAAAATTGTTTTACATCATTAAGACTGTTAACAATATCTACATACTAATAACATGCAATTGTATTTATATATACTACAAAATAGCGGTTCACAGTGTGAATGGGAAGGCTAATTTGCATATTGATCTTAAATATTTGATTTTAATAAATATATGCTTAGTATTATTGATTTCTAATTGTTGGTTTTATCTTAATGAATATTGCAAAAATCTTGGGGATAAATATTAAAAGAAATCCATTAACAAGAAGAAATAACTAATATTATTCTTACTTCCTATTTTAACTAAACAGTTAAATTAGGAAAATTTACCACTGAAAGAGGGGAGTAATGGAAAATGATGGAAGAATTAGTTTCAAAGTTGTTCTATTTTCCAATTATACCCCCTCTGTTCCAAATATTTTTATCTGAATTCTTATTCAGTTTCATTAGCCTTTCTAATTTAACATGATATTTTATTATATTAAAACTTAGATACTTGCACCCGGAGGGTGCATATATTTGCTAGTAATACTAATAATCAAGCTTCATCTAAAAACTTCAGAAAAATACCATGAAGATTAATATACCATTAAAAAAAACAAAGAAAGAAAGACTTGATCTTAGTATTTTTAATAAATCTGTAATATTAAATTAAACATAACAAAGTGTTATAACCATGTGGCTGTAGAAATCTTGTAACTTTAAAAAGAAATGTATCTACTACAAGTCAGTATAACTATCTCCGACTATCTTTTCTAAGCCCTAACATGGACAGCTTATTGCCCCTAAGCCAAATCCGGCCTGTTAGCATTTCACTTGGGGCTATTTTCCAAATTGCCTTCAAATTGATTCCTTTACAATGATAGGGCCGGTAGAGCGTCCGCCTAGGAATCACAAGGTTCCTGGTTCAATCTAAATTGCCATTTTCAGAGAGTTAAGCAGCAATGAGCCTATTCTTTACTTCATTGGGTGACCCATGATGCTTAAGAACAGAATTCTATATATATATATATATATATATATATATATAATCAATGGTAATATTATGGTTTCACACTCATAACTTAAAGTTTCATGGTAATCCAATCATCAGATGAGATCAGTGGTTGAGATGTCAAAAACCAGTCGTGAAATGGTTGAGATGTTAAAAATCAAATTTTTTAGCGTTTATATGAAGCGTTTTTCACGCGATGGGAAATGTAAAGCTAAAAATTGTTTTTTTTAAACTGTGGCTTGTTTAATGTTTAAGTGACGTGGATTGTGTTCACATGATGTAATGTCATGACGTTAAATTTGTATTTAAAAAAACATTATAATCAAACAAACTTGTATTGGTGTTAATGCACGCGGGTGTTCAGATGAATTTTTTTTTTTTTTTTTAAATAAACAAAAGGACAGAGAAAATTCAGGGATCAATTAGGGTCAGGTGGTAAGTGACACAGTAAAAATTTGTTCAAATGCCTACATTTCGAAACAAGTTCATATATATATATATATATATATATATATATATATATGTATACAAACAAAATGCAAGCGCATGGTATAATGGTTAAAGTCATGGGAAATGGACTCGTCGCCCCGAGTTCAAATCCTGGATATGGTAATTGCATTTCACTTAGCGCTAATACCCTTGGGAAAGGTATGAATCCTACTCTCCCTCCAGCTATGGATAAATAGTAATGCAGGCTGGGCTCTTTAACCTTGGTTAGGCAACCGGTCTAGCAGAAGGAAAACTCTGAATTCAAAACCACTTGAACTCCGCTTAATATATTGACTTTGTGTCACATCCTGCTCGTGCGGAGGGGTTGGTAAATATATATATGATTGCCCTAATCGTATTGCTATTATGGCATACTCTAATCCTTTTAACATATATGTGCTAGAAGGCGGTAGCTGAGGTCTTAATGCCCTGGTTATGACGTTAAACTTTATCTGATGTTGAAGTTCCAATTCTGGGGGTCTGGGGAATGTGGAGTACCTCTTCATCGTCATTGCTCCCAGGTCCACTCTGACACGGAGTAGTGGTAACTGTTAAGCTCTAATCTATGGATTAAATAGAAAATAATGTTCCATGATGGCTTCCGATTATAACAAGAAGGTTCTCGAATTTGAGAAGGTTCCCAAGTCCAACAAGAAATACCTGAAGAAAGCCGTGGGCACATTGGCCAAAACGTTGTACAAATAACAATGAAAATGAGGACAATAGTCCGAATAATAAAAATAATACTAATTATCAAGCGTCATCTCAAAAATTCAGAGAAATAGTGTAGAAAACAATAAAGATGAGGACAATAGTCCGAATAATACAAATAATACTAATTATCAAGCGTCATCTCAAAAATTCAGAGAAATAGTGCAGATAACAATAAAGATGAGGTCAATAGTCCGAATAATAAAAATAATGCTAATTATCAAGTGTCATCTCAAAAATTCAGAGAAATAGTGGAGATAACAATAAAGATGAGAACAACAGTCTGAATAATACAAATAATACTAATTATCAAGCATCATCTCAAAAATTCAGAGAAATAGTGTAGATAACAATAAAGATGAGGACAATAGTCCGAATAATACAAATAATGCTAATTATCAAGCGTCATCTCAAAAATTCAGAGAAATAGTGTAGAAAACAGTAAAGATGAGGACAATAGTCTGAATAATACAAATAATACTAATTATCAAGCGTCATCTAAAAAATTCAGAGAAATAGAAAATATTGAGTTTTAAAATAAATTGAGCGCCCATCAAGAAGGAATAAAACAAAAACGTCTTTGGTATAAAATGACCCAATTGGTTGACACGCTGTAAAATCCAACCCACCAAAATTGATTATTATTTTTCTTATATGTCTTTAATTTACCTTAATGTTTTAAAATAGATAAAACAAAACTCCTTATAATTATAATTTTTAAGATCTAAAAACCTGCTTTTAAAAAATCGTAACTTCTTAAGCAGTGAAAGTTCAAGCCCATCTATGATTTTGTGTTTAAAGTCTTTCATGTGTACATAGGTGAACTTGGCGTCAACTGTTCTTCTGGAGAATCGGTAATAGGAGACTAAATGATTTGGATTCTACAGAGATGCAGTTTTTCTTTCTTCTCTTTATTTTTTTCTGTACTCTTCGACACTAAATTATCTCTTTAAAAGCATTAATTTTAGACAGTTACAGTCAGAAGACCTCCTCTTAGGATTGAGTGAATGAGCGTTGTATTATTTATTGATATCAAACTATCATTAGTCTAACTGAAAACTGCTATTTACGTTCTGTGCTCAACTGGGCTGAACTAGGCTCAACTCAAGGTGAACTTGATCTCACCAGATGTAATCTCCCTTCTAAGATAGTGATTCACTCTCATCATGTCATTGGCTAGGCTTTCTTTTTTCTTTCTTTTTTGTTCTTCTTTTATAAGGATCACCCCAACCAAACCACCTATTTCATCCTCTTGCATGCCAAACCTCCTTCTTTTCCCCGCACGAAGAAAGAGAGAGAGACAGAGAGAAAAAAAAAAAATCCAAGATATATCTTTTCTTTTTTTTTTTTTTTTTTTGCTTCCACTTTTTCTTTGATTATTATTTTATTTTATTTTTATTTTTGACTGTCTTGTTTGCTGGCAACTTCTTTTTCGTCACCACTCTCTCTTCCATTTTACGTTTAGCAAAATAATGGCGGCTATCATCCATCACAAATCAAAATGGGCGGCCCACAATTACAGCATGTCACAATCAGGCTGTGAACATGTCTGACTAGAATGCCACTATCACAACTCTTGGCCGACATGTCATGGTCACCAGCCAGTGCCACCCGCCTGCCGTACTTAAAGGTGCTGTCACAAAACTGTGTAACGCCAAATATATTCTTCTTGGCTGCTATTCCGTCATTTTTCTGCCTGCATTATGCATCTCTCTCTCTCTCTCTCTCTCTCTCTCTCTCTTTCTTTTTGTCCTATTTCCTCTTGTCTTTTTTTTAGCTCACTTTGTCAAGTTCCTTATGTCTTTCAACCAGTCTTTATCTTAATCACGCATTATCTCCTTTTCTCTCTCCATCTCTGTCTGTCGTTGTCCACTTTCCAGATCTTTCATCTTATTTCATCTTCTCATTACTTGTATTATTTCTCATCTTCTTTCTTGCTAATTCTTTCTTTGTTTTTTTTTGTTTTTGTTTTTTACATTTTTCTTTCTTTTTTCTTCCTATTTTTCTTTTCTTGTCTTACTTTTCTTCATTTTTCTTTTTTCTTTTCTCTTCCTTTTTTTCTTCTCCTTCTTTTTCTCTTTCTGTTCTTCATTTAATTTTATTTTCCTTTCTTTTTCTTATCCTGTCTTTCTTTTCTTCATTTTCCATCCTATTTTTCTTTTCTTTTCTTTCTTTGCGCTTTCTTTTTCTCTTACCATCCTTTTCTTTTTCTTTCTTTTTTCCTTCATTTTTCTCATATATTTATCTCTCTATGTTTTTCCTTCTTTTATCTTTATTTCTTTTCCTTTTTTTCCTCTTCCTGTTTCTTCTTCATTTATCTTTCTTTTCCTCTTCCTGTCTTTCTTTCTTTTCCTTTTTTTCTTCCTATTTTTCTTTCATTTATCTTTCTTTCTTTTCTTTCCTTTTTATCTTCCTGTCTTTCTTTTCCTTTCTCTTCCTGTTTTTCCTTCTTTTATCTTATTTCTTTTCCTTTTTTCCCTCTTCCTGTTTCTTCTTCATTTATCTTTCTTTTCCTCTTCCTGTCTTTCTTTCTTTTCTTTTTTTCTTCCATTTTTTCTTTCATTTATCTTTCTTTTTTTCTTTCCTTTTTATCTTCCTGTCTTTCTTTTCCTTTCTCTTCCTGTTTTTCCTTCTTTATCTTTATTTCTTTCCTTTTTTCCTCTCCCTGTTTCTTCTTCATTTATCTTTCTTTTCTCTTCCTGTCTTTCTTCTTTTCCTTTTTTTCTTCCTATTTTTCTTTCATTTATCTTTCTTTCTTTTCTTTCCTTTTTATCTTCCTGTCTTTCTTTTCCTTTCTCTTCCTGTTTTTCCTTCATTTATCTTTCTTTCTTTTCCTTTCTTTTCTCTCTTTCTTTTTTCTTGCTGTTTTCTTTTATTTCTTTTCATCTCTTTCTTTCTTTTTCCTTCCCTTTCTTTTCTTTCTTTCTTTTCTTTCTTTCTTTTCTCTTGCTGTTTTTCTTTTATTTCTCTTCATCTCTTTCTTTCTCTTTCCTTCTTTCTCATCCTTGTATTTTTTTTTCTTATTATTACTTTTTTTCTCCTTCATTTTGCTTTTTCATCTGATTTCTTTATTACTCTCTTTTCTTATCTTATTTCTTTCTTATTACTCTTTCTTCTTCATATTCTTTCATTCTTCTTATATTTTCTTTTTCCTTCTTCATTCTTTCAAAACTGATCTTTCCTTCTATTTTCACATTTTTTTATTGTAATCTTTCTCCTCAACCCTCTACCATTTCTTTCTTTCTCTTTCTTTTTTGTCATTTTCTTTCTATTCCCTTATTTTTTTTTTCTTTCTTTTTCTTTTTCATTTATTCAAATCTTTTTAGTTCTATTTCCCTATTCTTTTTAAAAATCTTAGTTCAAAAAACTCTTTTCCTCTTCTTCCTCAACCCTCTGTCATTTACTTTCTTTTTTCTTTTTTGTTATTTTTTCTATTTCTTTATTTTATTTAAATCTTTTTAGTGCTATTTCTCTATTCTCTTTTAATCTTAGTTTTCAAAATCTTTTAGCCGTAATTTTTACCTTGATTTTATAAAAATTTTATTACCTTTTATTTTTTTGAATTCTTTTATATCTTATCTATTTTATATTTATTTTTTTATTTATTTCTTCCTTCCTCTTTTATTTGTATTTTCTCATTGCTCTTTACTTCAATTGTTTCCAAATTCTTTTCATATTTATAAATTTTTCTTTTCGCATTCCTGCACGTTTTTTTTTTTTCTTTCTTTTTCTTTTTAAATTTCAATATTATTAACAATTTACTTCAGTCTCTAATTTTATTTATTTTTTTTTTTTTAATTTAATTTTCTCTCCCTATTTTTTGAATTTACCATTATCCACCATTTTAAACCTGTCTTACAAATATTGTCAGCCATTTTCAAAACTGATTGTTTTCGCTTTTTCCTTTGTATTTTTTTTTTTAGATGGGTGAGGCTGCGGGGGAAGGGGTATAATTTTTCTTTCAACTCTCTGTCACTTTCTTTTCATTTAATTTTAATCTGCCCCCTTCCTCTTCTTCCCCACTTTTTCTTTCTGTCTTTTTTTTCTCTTGAATTTCCTTATCATTTCCCTTTCTCTTTCCTTTTTTTTTGGGGGGGGTAATAGAGGAGGTTACAAATCTTATTTCTCAACCCTCTGTAACTTTTCTTTCATCTGATCTGCCCTATCTCCTCTTCTTCGTCCTTAATTTCCTCTTGTCTTTTAATTTTTAATTTTCTCATTGTTTTCCTTTTTCCTTTCTAATTTTTTTTTTTGGGTGGTGGGTACAGGGAGGGGGTATACTTTCCTTCCTCAAATCTCTATCACTTTCTTTTCATTTAATTTCAATCTGCCCCCTTTTCTTCTCACTTCCGTCTTTCTGTCTTGTTTTTTTTCTTTTCAATTTTCTGATCATTTCTCTTTTTCTTCCTATTTTTTTTGGGCGGGGGGGATGCAATGGAGGGGATATAATTTTCTTCCTCAACCCACTGTCACTTTCTTTTCATTTAATCAGCACCCTGTCTCCCTTTCTTCCTCCTTTCTTCTTTCTATCTTTTTTCGTTTTGTCTCTTCAATTTTCTCATTGTATTTCCTTTTTCCATCCTATTTTTTTTTGGGGGGTGGTGGTGTAGAGGAGGGGTACAATGTTATTCATCAACCCTCTGTCATTTTCTTTTTATCTAATCTACACTCTCCTTTCTCTCTCACTTTCCTCTTTCTTTTTTTCTTCTTCTTCTTCTATTTTCTTTGTATCCCTATTCATTTATACCCTTTTTACCTGTCTTTCAGTAATTGTAAGCCTTCATATAATTTTGTCCCCTATTTTAAGGACATGTTTTTTTTTTCATCCCCTTCTTTTTCTCCTCCCCTTTTTTTTTTTATTCCACCACTTACTCTTTCCGACCCCATTCTCTTAATTAACACATTCCCTCATTTCTCGACAAAAGTTGTCTCCCCCTTGCATCCCGCCGCCCCACCGCCCTAATGCTTTGCAGAATTTGTCACAATTTTTTTCCTTCCTGTAGACAGACTTCATGCCTTCACTTTGAGACAGTCCACCCTCCACCCCCCACCACCCCAAATTTCTCCACAGCAAACAAAATTCTTTGCCACATTCTGAACAAAGTTAGCAAAGTAAGCAAACATCTTCGAGGGTTTCCTAACTAGAACCTCTGTAGGAAAAGGGAAAAAAGACGAAATACTGGATGTCCTACTAAGAATAAGATAATGTTAAATTAACATCCCTAATCTCCTGAAGATATCCTTATGCAAATTGCGCATATATATATATTATTATATATATATATATAGTGGATCTATATCTTGTAGCGACTTCATCAAAAAAAAGAAATTCAATTCAAGTGCAATACATATTTCTCTTAACCACTACTAGTACTAATAATCTTATTATATATATATATATATACATACTAGCAAATATATGCACTCTCCGGGTGCAAGTATTTAAGTTTTAATATAATAAAATATCATATTAAATTAGAAAGGCTAATGAAAATGAATAAGAATGCAGATAATAAGATTTGGAACAGAGGGAGTATAATCGAAAAATAGAACAACTTTGAAACTAACTCTTCCATCATTTCCCTTACTCCCGTCTTCATTGGTAAATTTCCTAATTTAACTATTTAGTTAAAATAGGAAGTAAGAATAATATTACAGTTAATTCTTCTTGTTAATGAATTTCTTTCAAGATTTATCCCCGAGATTGTTGCTCATATTCAATAAGAAAAAAACCCCAAACAATTTGAAATCCATAATACTAAGCATATATTTATTAAAATCAAATTTTTAAGATCAATATGCAAATTAGCCTTCCCATTAACACTGTAAACCGCCTCATTGTTGTATATTTAAATACAATTGCATGTTATTAGTATGTAGATATGGTCAACAGTCTTAATGACGTAAAACATTTTACTAATAATCGAGGTTTAATTAATAATAATATCATGGAGAATGTGATGTAAATAACAAAGGAATTGTGATTTGTATAGTAAAATAGTTTTCGGTTACAGACAGAAAAACACACAATCTCCATTATAATATAAGAATATATATATATGTATATTGTGTGTGTGTGTGTATTTGGGTAGCATTCCTTCATTTATACATGTAGAAATTATAAACTTTCCTACCAATTCTCCTCTTTCCAGTCTCCACACCCCCTTAATATACTAACTTTGAAAAAAACTGGAACATAAACACATCACCCCTGATGATGGCACTCAAAGTGCTGAAAGTACTTGGGATAAGAACTTTGGTGGACTAATCTATAGATGCCATCCAAATGTAAAAAAATTGGCCAGAAAGCTTGAAAAGATTGTTAATAAAATTGTTAAACAGGAGATGTGCCTTTTGTTTAATTCTACATGTATATATGTATGTATATATATATATATTATATATATATATATATATATATATAAAGTGCATCTATATATTGTAGTGACATTATCATAAAAAGAAATTCAATTCGAGTGCAATACATATTTATTTTAATCACTACTAATTCTAACATATATATATATATATATATATATATATATATATAAGAATTGGCTACCCATGTTGCCAGGGTAGAGGGGGTATAATAAAAAGTTAGTCTCTCAGATCCATTGATTGTTTTGGTCCTACATAATTGATTTATGTTTTAAATGAATGCAACCAATAACATTTCCTTTTCTTACTATTCACATCCTAACTTTTAAATATCTTCTGAGATATGATAAAAATCCTCATTATTTTTGCATAAAAAGGAAGCTCTGGTGATAGTGAATGTGTATATATATTTACATTGTCGTTAATTGTTTTTATTTTTCGTAGTTTCCTCTGGAAATACATGCATACACACAACTGCCCTATATATAGATATATATATTATATATATTATATATTATATATTCTCTGAACATATAATATTTTACATTCTTCTGTAAATTTCACATGGTTTTGCATTTCTTAGTCACCGAAATTTGATGGCAGACTTCTGTTCAAGTGCCTGAGGCACTTTGTTTGATTTCGCTTGCCATTCTAAATAACCTTAAAACAAAATATTTTTGGGAATAAAATAATTTTTCTATAAACCATTCCACACATTCCTTGAAAAAACATTCTGGAAAAAATATTTTCTTTTCCCCCTCAAATTCCTCTTATTTATTAAATGATCCTCATTATTTAGAAATATAGTACTAATAACTGAAAACCATTTGATTAAGAAAATGTTGATTATCTTTTTAATATTAACATTTTGACTTCTTCATCAAATTGCACCAGGTTTTGCAGACTTTTATAAGAATTTGGTCTCTTGAGAAGGTTTATATGGTTAATTTGGAACTTAAGACTAAATTCCACATCATATGTGTACC
>CM042161.1:60624130-60653690 GCA_023376005.1 Doryteuthis pealeii | reverse complement strand
TTTCAGTATTAGTACTATTTTCAAATATGAGGATCATTTAATAAAATAAGAGGAGATTTGAGGGGAAAAGAAAATATTTTTCCAGAATGTTTCCAAGGAATGTTGTAGAATTGGTTTATAGAAAATTATTTTTATCTCCCAAAAATATTGTTTAAGTTATTAGAATAGCAGCGAAAATACAAAACAAAGTGCCTCAGGCTTGAAACAGAAGTCTGCCATCAAATTTTCGGTTGACTAAGAAATGCAAACCCATGTTTGAAATTTACAGAAGAATTAAGAATACGTTAGCGTGTTCAGAGAATATATAGTATACTATATATATATATATATATATAATATATATTATTAGGGCAGTTGTGTGTATGCATGTATTTCCAGAGAAACTACGAAAAATAAAACAATTAACACAATGTAAATATATATACACATTTTCACTATCACCAGAGCTTCCTTTTTATGCAAAAATAATGAAGATTTTCTATTCTCAGAAGATATTTAAAATTAGGATGTGCTAGTAAGAAAAGGAAAAAGTTTGGTTGCATTTCATTAAACATAAATCAATTATGTAGGACCAAAACAAACATGGATCAGTTGATACTAACTTATACCCCCTATACCCTAACAACAGGGTAGCCAAAAGTCTATATATATATATATGATATATTATAATATATATGTTAGAATTAGTAGTATTAAGAGAAATAGGTATTTGCACTCGAATGAAGTTCTTTTTTATGATAATGTCACTACAAGATATAGATGGCACTTATATTATATATATATATATTATATATATATATAATATATATAATATATATATTATATATACATATATACATGTAGAATTAAACAAAAAGGCACATCTCCTGTTTACCAATTTTATTAACGATCTTTTCAAGCTTTCATGGCCAATTTATTTACATTGGATGCATCTATAGATTAGCCACCCAAACGTTGCTTATCCCAAGTACTTTCAGCACTTCAAAGTGCCATTCATCAGCGTGATGTGTTTATTTCCAGTTTTTTCAAGTTAGTATATTAAGGGTGTGGAGACTGTAAAGAGGAGAGATTGTAGGAAAAGGTTTATAATTCTACATGGATAAATGAAGGAATGCTACCCAAATACACGACACACACACACACATATAATATATATTATATTATTATATATAAATATCTTATTTATAATGGGAGATTGTGTGTTTTCTGTCTTGTAACCGAAACTATTTTACTATAACACAATCACAATTCCTTTTGTTATTTTACATCACATCCTCCAATGATATATTATATTTAAAACCTTGATTATTAGTAAAAAAATTTTGGTTTTTTAACGGGGTTTTCATTAAGACGAAGTTGACCATATTCTAATACTAATAACAGTAATGTATTTAAATATACAACAAAAGAGCGGTTTTACAGTGTTAATGGGAAGGCTAATCAGTATTGATCTTAAAAATTTGATTTTAATAAATAATTGCCTTAGATTATGGATTTCAAATTGTTTGGGTTTTTTCTTATTGAATATGAGCAAACAATCTCGGGGATAAATCTTGAGAAGAAATCATTAACAGAAGAAAAAATGTAATATTATTCTTACTTCCTTATTTTTAACTAAATAGTTAAAATTAGGAAAAGTACCATTGAAAGGACGGGAGTAGGGCAAAATGATGGAAGAGTTAGTTTCAAAGTGTTCTATTTTCGATATACTCCCTCTGTTCCAAATCTTATTATTGCATTCTTATTCAGTTTCATTAGCCTTTCTAATTAATATGATATTTTATATATTAAAAACTGAAATACTTGCCACCCGATGGCATATATTTGCTTAGTATATATAAAGATTGTTAGTTCACTAGTAATGATTAAGAGAAAATGTATTGCACTTGAGATTGAAGTATTATTTTTTTTGATGAAGTCGCTACAAATATTAGATCACTTTATATATATATATATATGCTGCAATTTGCATAAGGATATCTTCAGGAAGATTAGGGATGTTAATTTACATTATCTTATCTTAGTTAAGACATCCAGTAATTTCGTCTTTTTTCCCTTTTCCTACAGAGGTTTCGTAGTTAGGAAACCCCTCGAAGAGTTGCGTACTTTGCTAACTTGTTCAGAAGTGCCAAAGAATTCTGTTTGCGATGGAAATTGTGGGGGGGTGGGGATGGAGGGTGGTCGGACTGTCTCAAAGTGGAAGGCATGA
Source organism: Doryteuthis pealeii (assembly GCA_023376005.1). Classification (NCBI taxonomy): domain Eukaryota; kingdom Metazoa; phylum Mollusca; class Cephalopoda; order Myopsida; family Loliginidae; genus Doryteuthis; species Doryteuthis pealeii. Next base: position 60,651,481 of record CM042161.1, on the reverse strand, counting down.
AGTGTCTACAGGCAAGGAAAGAAAATTGTGACAAATTGTCTGCAAAGTGCATTAGGGTGGTGGGGGGGATGCAAGGGGGAGACAACTTTTGTCGAGAAATGATGGGGAATGTGTTATATAAGAGAATGGGTCGAAGAGAGTAAGTGGTGGAAAAAAAAAAGGGGAGGAGAAGCGAAAGAAGGGGGGATGAAAAAAAAAAAACATGTCCTTAAGAATAGGGGACAAAATTAATGAAGGCCTTACAATTACTGAAAAGCAGGTAAAAAGGGTATAATGAATAGGGGATACAAGAAATAGAAGAAGAAAAAAAAAAGAGAAAGAGGAAAGTGAGAGAGAAAAGGAAAGGTGTAGATTAGATAAAAAGAAAATGACAGAGGTTGATGAATAACATTGTACCCCCTCCTCTACAACCACCCCCAAAAAAGAAGGAAAAAGGAAATACAATGAGAAAATTGAAGAGACAAAACAAAAAAAGATAGAAAGAAGAAAGTGAGGAAGAGAAAGGAGGACAGGGTGCTGATTAAATGAAAAGAAAGTGATAGTGGTTGAGGAAGAAGATTATATCCCCTCCATTGCAGCCCCCCCCCCCGCCAAAAAAAAGGAAGTAAAAAGGGAAATACAATGAGAAAATTGAAAAGAAAAAACAAGACAGAAAGATGGAAGTGAGGAAGAAATGGGGGCAGATTGAAATTAAATGAAAAGAAAGTGACAGGGATTTTGAGGAAGGAAAGTATACCCCCTCCCCTGCATGCACCACAAAAAAAAAATTAGAAAGGAAAAAGGGAAACAATGAGAAAATTAAAAAAGAAAAAAGACAAAGAGGAAATTTAAGGATGAAGAGGAGGAGATAGAGCAGATCAGATGAAGAGAAAGTTACAGAGGGTTGAGGAATAAGATTGTACCTCTCATTACCCCACCCAAGAAAATAGGAAAGAAAAAAGGGAAATGATCAGAAAATTCAAGAGAAAAAAAAAGACAGAAAGAAGAAAGTGAGGGAAAGAAGAGGAGAGGGGGGCAGATTAAAATTAAATGAGAAAGAAAGTGACAGAGAGTTGAGGAAGAAAATTATACCCCCAACCCCGCAGCCTCACCCACCTAAAAAAAAAATACAAAGGAAAAAGTGAAAACAATCAGTTTTGAAAATGGCTGACAATATTGATAAGACAGGTTTAAAATGGTGGATAAGGTAAAGTCAAAAATAGGAGAGGAAAATTAAATTTAAAAAAAAAATAAAAAAAATTAGAGACTGAAGTAAATTGTTAATAATATTGAAATTTAAAAAAGAAAAAGAAAGGAAAAAAAAACCGTGCAGGAATGCGAAAAGAAAAATTTATAAATATGAAAAGAATTTGGAAAAACAATTGAAGATAAGAGCAATGAGAAATACAAATAAAACGAGGAGGAAGAAATAAATAAATAGATAAAGATAAAAGAATTTTCAAATAATAAAAGGTAAAATAAGTTTTTATAAATCAAGGTAAAAATTTAAGGCTAAAAGAGTTTTGAAAACTAAGATTTAAAAAAGAGAATATAAGAGAATAGCACTAAAAAGATTTAAATAAAAATAAGGAAATAAGAAAGAAAAATAACAACAAAAAAAAAGAAAGAAAGTAAATGACAGAGGGTGGAGGAAGAAGAGGAAAAGAGTTTTTGAAACTAAGATTTTTAAAAAAGAATAGAGAAATTAATACTAAAAAAGATTAAATAAAATGGAAAGAAAAGGAAAAAAGGAAAAAAGGAAATAGAAAGAAAATGACAAAAAAAGGAAAGAGAAAGAAAAGAAATGGTAGAGGTTGAGGAAGAAGATTACATAAAAAAAAATGAAACATAGGAAGGAAAAAGTAAAAGATCCAGTTTTGAAAGAAAGGAAAATAAAGAAACAAAATATTTATTAAAGAAAACAAAAGAATGAAAGAATATGAAGACGAAAAAGAGTAATAAGAAAGAAAAATAGGAAAAGAAAATAAGAAAGAGTAATAAGAAAATCAAATGAAGAAGCAAAATGAAGGAGAAAAGTAATAAGAAAGAAAAATACAAGGATAAGAAAGAAGGAAAGAGAAAGAAGAGATGAAAAGAAAAAAAGAAAAACAGAAAGAGAAAAGAAAGAAAAGAAGAAAGAAAGAAAAGAAAGGGAGGAAAAGAGAAAGAAAGAAGAGATGAAAAGAAATAAAGAAAAAACAGCAGAGAAAGAAAGAAGAAAAGAAAGGAAAAGAAGAAAGATAAATGAAGAAAAAAATTGAAGAGAAAGAAAAGAAAGACAGGAAGATAAAAAGGAAAGAAAAGAAGAAAGATAAATGAAAAAAAAAAAAAAAAAAAAAAAAATGAAAGATAGGAAGAGAAATGGAAGGGGAAAAACAGGAAGAAAAAAGAAAAGAAAGAAATACAGGAAGAGGAAAAGAAAGATAAATGAAGAAACAGGAAGAGGAAAAAAGGAAAAGAAATAAAGATAAAGAAGGAAAAACAGGGAGAGTAAAATATGAGAAAAAGAAGGAAAAAGGAAAGAAAAGAAAAGGATGTTAAGAGCAAAAGAAAGAAAGATAGCAAGAGAAAAGAAAGAGCAAAGAAAGAAAAGAAAAGAAAAATAGGATGGAAAATGAAGAAAAGAAAGACAGGATAAGAAAAAGAAAGGAAAATGAAAATAAATGAAGTACAGAAAGAGAAAAAGAAGAAGAAGAAAAAAAGGAAGAAAAAAGAAAAAGGAAAAATGAAGAAAAGTAAGACAAGAACAGAAAAAATAGGAAGAAAAACAGAAAGAAAAATGTAAAAACAAAACAAAAAACAAAGAAAAGAATTAGCAAGAAAGAGATGAGAATAATACAAGTAATGAGGAAGATGAAATAAGATGGAAAGATCTTGAAAGTGGACAACGACAGACAGAGATGGAGAGAGAAAAAGAAATACATCGTGTGCATTAAGATAAAGAACTGGTGAAAGACATTTAAGGAACTTACAAGTGAGCTAAAAAAAAGACAGAGGAAATAGACAACAAGAACGAGAAAGAGAGAGAGAGATGCATAATGCAGCAGAAAAAATGACGACATAGCTAGCCAAGAAGAATATAATTTGGCGTTACACAGTTTGTGACAGCACTTTAAAGTAACGGCAGGCGGGTGGCAACTGGCTTAGGTGACCATGACATGCGGCCAAGAGTTGTATGTGGCATTCTAGTCAGACATGTTCACAGCCTATTGTGACATTGCTGTAATTGTGGGCCGCCATTTTGATGATTTTTTTTTTGTGATGGATGATAGCCGCCATTTATTTTGCTAAACGTAAAATGGAAGAGAGAGTGGTGACGAAAAAGAAGTGCCAGCAAACAAGGGACAGTCAGAAAATAAAATAAAAATAGAATAATAATCAAAGAAAAAATGGAAGCAAAAAAAAAAAAATAAGAATAAAAGAGTATTATCTTGGATTTTTTTTATCTCTCCTGTCTCTCTCTCTCTTTCTTCGTGCGGGAAAAGAAGGAGGTTGGCATGCAATAAAGAGGATGGTAACATATAGGTGGTTTGGTATGGCTTACATTCGAACCGGCAAGTACCTTATAAAGAGAAGACCAAAAAAAAAGAAAAAGAAAGCCTAGCCAAATGACATGATGAAGAGTGAATCACTATCTTAGAAGGGAGATTTACATCTGGTGAGATCAAGTTCACCTTGAGTGAAGCCTAGTTCAGCCCAGTTGAAGCACAGAAACGTAAATAGCAGTTTTTTCAGTTAGACTAATGTGATAGTTTGATATCAATAAATAATACAACGCTCATTCATCAATCCTAAGAGGAGCGTCTTCTACTGTAACTGAATCTAAAAATTAATGCCTTTTAAAGAGATAATTTATGTCGAAGAGTAAGAAAAAAATAAAGAGAAAAAGAAAAACTGCATCTCTGTAGAATCCAAAATCATTTAGTCTTCCTATTTACCGATTCTCCAAGAAGAACATTGACGCCAAGTTCACCTATGTACACATGAAAAAGACTTTAAACACAAAATCATTAGATGGGCTTGAACTTTCACTGCTTAAGAAGTTACGATTTTTTAAAAGCAGGTTTTTAGATCTTTAAATTATAATTTATAAGGAGTTTTTTTATCTATTTTAAAACATTAAGGTAAAATTAAAAGACATATAAGAAAAAATAATAATCAATTTTGGTGGTTGGATTTTACAGCGTGTCAACCAAATGGGTCATTTTATACCCACAAGACGTTTTTGTTTTTTCCTCTTGATGGGCGCTCATAATCTTTTAAACTCAATATTTCATTTCTCTGAATTTTTTAGATGACACTGGGATAATTAGTATTATTTGTTATTATTCGGACTATTGTCCTCATCTTATTGTTATCACACTATTTCTCTGAATTTTTAATGACACTTGATAATTAGCATTATTGGGACTTATTTCCTCATCTTTATTGTTATCTTATACTATTCTCTGAATTTTGAGATGACGCTTGATAATAGTATTATTTGTATTATCGACTATTGTCCTCATCTTTATTGTTATCTACAGCTATTCTATGAATTTTTTTAATACACTTGATAATTAGCATTATTTGTATTATTCGGACTATTGTCCTCATCTTTATTGTTATCTACACTATTTCTATGAACTTTGAGATGACGCTGATAATTAGTATATTTTTATTATTCGGACTATTGTCCTCCCTTTTCATTGTATTGTACAACGTTTTGGCAATGTGCCACAGCTTTCTTCAGGTATTCTTGTTGGACTTGGGAATCTTCTCAAATTCGAGAACCTTCTTGTTATAATCGGAAGCCATCATGGGAACATTGATTTTCTTTTTATCCAAGAATCAGGCTTAAACAGTTACCACTACTCCTTGTTCAGATAGACCTGGAGCAATGACGATGAAGAGGTTACTTCCCATTCCCCAGACCCCAGAATTGGAACTTCAACATCAGATAAAGTTTAACGTCATAACCAGGCATTAAGACCTCAGCTACCGCCTCTCTAGCACATATATGATAAAAGGATTAGAGTATGCCATAATGCAATAGGATTAGGGCAATCATATTATATTATATTTACCAACCCCTCCGATGAGCAGGATGTAAACACAAAGTCAATATATTAAGCGGAGTTCAAGAGATTTTGTAATTCGAGTTTTCCTCTCCTAGACTGGTTGCCAACCAAGGTTAAAAGGGCAGCCTGCATTACTATTTATTCCATAGCTGGGAGGGAGAGTAGATATCATACCTTTCCCAAGGGTATTAGCGCCTAACTGAAATGCAATTACCATTATCCAGGATTTGAACTCGGTGACGAGTTTTCCCATGACACCACAAGGGCAATCATTAGTGCTAGGGCTTGACATGACACAGCGATTGATTCGAGGGGCAACTCTCAGAGTCTAGCCTAATAAGGGCTTACATGTCATTTCTAGCAGGATTCCATCCTTAAAGCATAGGTTGACATCCAGGCCAAGTGGATTCTGAAGTTTGTTCTGGAGATGTGAAGTCATGTATTGCTAAAGTCCAGCCAACAGGGCCAAAATCAATGTCAAAAAAATTGAATTCCTTTATTTTTGGATGGAAGCGCGTGGTTTGAATTGGAGTATGCCTTCTCCTACAGGTTTAACCAAGGTTTTACTTATTTTAATAGCTGGAGAAGTAGAGAGCGAAAATTCAGGGATCAATTAGGGTCAGGTGGTAAGTGGACACAGTAAAATTTGTTCAAATGCCTACATTTTCGAAACGAGTTCATATATATATATATATATACAAAACAAATGCAAGCGCGTGGTGTAATGGTTAAAGTCATGGGAAATGGACTCGTCGCCCTGAGTTCAAATCCTGGACGTGGCAATTGCATTTCACTTAGCACTAATACCCTTGGGAAAGGTATGAATCCTACTCTCCCTCCAGCTATGGCTAAATAGTAGGGCAGACTGGGCTCTTTAACCTTGGTTAGGCAACCTGTCTAGGAGAAGGAATACTCCGAATTCAAACCACGCGCTTCCATATATATGTATATATAAGAGGACCAAAAATATGGAAGGAATTCATGCGTAGTTCTTTTGACATTGATTTTGCCCTGTTGGCTAGGACTTTAGAATACACTGACTTCACATCTCCAGAAGGGCAAGACTTCCCCCTCAGAATGGGGCCACAGGTTGGCCATGGATGTCAACCTGTGATGCTTAAGGATGGAATCCTGGTGGCTGAGAAGTCCATGACATGTAACAATCCACTTTAGCCCTTACTTAGGCTAGACAGGCGGTCTGAGAGTTGCCCTCGATCAATCGGCTGGTCATGTCAAGCCCTAGCACCTATATGATTGCCCTAAGCATGTGGTGTCATGGGAAATGGACTCGTCACCCCGAGTTCAAATCCTGGATATGGTAATTGCATTTCAGTTAGCGCTAATACCCTTGGGAAAGGTATGAATCCTACTCTCCCTCCAGCTATGGATAAATAGTAATGCAGGCTGGGCTTTTAACCTTGGTTAGGCAACCAGTCTAGGAGAAGGAAAACTCGGAATTCAAAATCTCTTGAACTCCGCTTAATATATTGACTTTGTGTTACATCCTGCTCATGCGGAGGGGTTGGTAAATATATATATATGATTGCCCTAATCCTATTGCTATTATGGCATACTCTAATCCTTTTATCATATATGTGCTAGAAGGCGGTAGCTGAGGTCTTAATGCCCTGGTTATGACGTTAAACTTTATCTGATGTTGAAGTTCCAATTCTGGGGGTCTGGGGAATGTGGAGTACCTCTTCATCGTCATTGCTCCCAGGTCTACTCTGACACGGAGTAGTGGTAACTGTTAAGCTCTGATCTATGGATTAAAAAGAAAATAATGTTCCATGATGGCTTCCGATTATAACAAGAAGGTTCTCGAATTTGAGAAGATTCCCAAGTCCAACAAGAAATACCTGAAGAAAGCTGTGGGCACATTGGCCAAAACGTTGTACAAATAACAATGAAAAGGAGGACAATAGTCCGAATAATAAAAATAATACTAATTATCAAGCGTCATCTCAAAAGTTCATAGAAATAGTGTAGATAACAATAAAGATGAGGACAATAGTCCGAATAATACAAATAATGCTAATTATCAAGTGTCATCTAAAAAATTCATAGAAATAGTGTAGATAACAATAAAGATGAGGACAATAGTCCGAATAATACAAATAATACTAATTATCAAGCGTCATCTCAAAAATTCAGAGAAATAGTGTAGATAACAATAAAGATGAGGACAATAGTCCAAATAATGCTAATTATCAAGTGTCATCTAAAAAATTCAGAGAAATAGTGTAGATAACAATAAAGATGAGGACAATAGTCCGAATAATACAAATAATACTAATTATCAAGTGTCATCTAAAAAATTCAGAGAAATAGAAAATATTGAGTTTAAAAATAAATTGAGCGCCCATCAAGAAGGAATAAAACAAAAACGTCTTTGGTATAAAATGACCCAATTGGTTGACACGCTGTAAAATCCAACCCACCAAAATTGATTATTATTTTTCTTATATGTCTTTAATTTACCTTAATGTTTTAAAATAGATAAAACAAAACTCCTTATAATTATAATTTTAAAGATCTAAAAACCTGCTTTTAAAAAATCGTAACTTCTTAAGCAGTGAAAGTTCAAGCCCATCTATGATTTTGTGTTTAAAGTCTTTCATGTGTACATAGGTGAACTTGGCGTCAACTGTTCTTCTGGAGAATCGGTAATAGGAGACTAAATGATTTGGATTCTACAGAGATGCAGTTTTTCTTTCTTCTCTTTATTTTTTTCTGTACTCTTCGACACTAAATTATCTCTTTAAAAGCATTAATTTTAGACAGTTACAGTCAGAAGACCTCCTCTTAGGATTGAGTGAATGAGCGTTGTATTATTTATTGATATCAAACTATCATTAGTCTAACTGAAAACTGCTATTTACGTTCTGTGCTCAACTGGGCTGAACTAGGCTCAACTCAAGGTGAACTTGATCTCACCAGATGTAATCTCCCTTCTAAGATAGTGATTCACTCTCATCATGTCATTGGCTAGGCTTTCTTTTTCTTTTTTTTTTGGTCTTCTTTTATAAGGATCACCCCAACCAAACCACCTATTTCATCCTCTTGCATGCCAAACCTCCTTCTTTTCCCCGCACGAAGAAAGAGAGAGAGAGACAGAGAGATAAAAAAAAATCCAAGATATATCTTTTCTTTTTTTTTTTTTTTTTGCTTCCACTTTTTCTTTGATTATTATTCTATTTTATTTATTTTTGACTGTCTTGTTTGCTGGCAACTTCTTTTTCGTCACCACTCTCTCTTCCATTTTACGTTTAGCAAAATAATGGCGGCTATCATCCATCACAAATCAAAATGGCGGCCCACAATTACAGCATGTCACAATCAGGCTGTGAACATGTCTGACTAGAATGCCACTATCACAACTCTTGGCCGACATGTCATGGTCACCAGCCAGTGCCACCCGCCTGCCGTACTTAAAGGTGCTGTCACAAAACTGTGTAACGCCAAATATATTCTTCTTGGCTGCTATTCCGTCATTTTTCTGCCTGCATTATGCATCTCTCTCTCTCTTTCTCGTTCTTTTTGTCCTATTTCCTCTTGTCTTTTTTTTAGCTCACTTTGTCAAGTTCCTTATGTCTTTCAACCAGTCTTTATCTTAATCACACATTATCTCTTTTTCTCTCTCCATCTCTGTCTGTCGTTGTCCACTTTCAAGATCTTTCATCTTATTTCATCTTCTCATTACTTGTATTATTTCTCATCTTCTTTCTTGCTAATTCTTTCTTTGTTTTTTGTTTTGTTTTTACATTTTTCTTTCTTTTTTCTTCCTATTTTTCTGTTCTTGTCTTACTTTTCTTCATTTTTCCTTTTTCTTTTTTCTTCCTTTTTTTCTTCTTCTTCTTTTTCTCTTTCTGTACTTCATTTATTTTCATTTTCCTTTCTTTTTCTTATCCTGTCTTTCTTTTCTTCATTTTCCATCCTATTTTTCTTTTCTTTTCTTTCTTTGCTCTTTCTTTTCTCTTGCTATCTTTCTTTCTTTTTCTCTTACCATCCTTTTCTTTTTCTTTCTTTTTTCCTTCATTTTTCTCATATATTTATCTCTCCCTGTTTTTCCTTCTTTTATCTTTATTTCTTTTCCTTTTTTTCCTCTTCCTGTTTCTTCATTTATCTTTCTTTTCCTCTTCCTGTATTTCTTTCTTTTCCTTTTTTCTTCCTGTTTTTCCTTCATTTCTCTTCCTATCTTTCTTCATTTATCTTTCTTTCTTTTCTTTCCTTTTTATCTTCCTGTCTTTCTTTTCCTTTCTCTTCATATTTTTCCTTCATTTATCTTTCTTTCTTTTCCTTTCTTTTCTTTCTTTCTTTTCTCTTGCTGTTTTTCTTTTATTTCTTTTCATCTCTTTCTTTCTTTCTCTTTCCTTCCCTTTCTTTTCTTTCTTTCTTTCTTTCTTTCTTTTCTCTTTCTGTTTTTCTTTTTTTTCTTTTCATCTCTTTCTTTCTCTTTCCTTCTTTCTTATCCTTGTATTTTTCTTTCTTATTACTTTTTTCTCCTTCATTTTGCTTCTTCATTTGATTTCTTATTACTCTTTCTTATTTTCTTTCCTATTTTTCTTTCTTATTACTCTTTTTCGTCTTCATATTCTTTCATTCTTTGATTTCTTATAAATATTTTGTTTCTTTATTTTCCTTTCTTTCAAAACTGATCTTTTACTTTTTCCTTCCTATGTTTCATTTTTTTTATGTAATCTTCTTCCTCAACCCTCTACCATTCTCTTTCTTTCTCTTTCTTTTTTGTCATTTTCTTTCTATTTCCTTATTTTCCTTTTTTCCTTTTCTTTTCCATTTATTTAAATCTTTTTAGTATTATTTCTCTATTCTTTTTAAAAATCTTAGTTTCAAAAACTCTTTTCCTCTTCTTCCTCCACCCTCTGTCATTTACTTTCTTTCTTTTTTTTTGTTGTTATTTTCTTTCTATTTCCTTATTTTTATTTAAATCTTTTTAGTGCTATTTCTCTATTCTCTTTTTAATCTTAGTTTTCAAAACTCTTTTAGCCTTAATTTTTACCTTGATTTATAAAAACTTATTTTACCTTTTATTATTTAAAATTCTTTTATCTTTATCTATTTATTTATTTCTTCCTTCCTCGTTTATTTGTATTTTCTCATTGCTCTTTATCTTCAATTGTTTCCAAATTCTTTTCATATTTATAAATTTTTCTTTTCGCATTCCTGCACGGTTTTTTTTTCCTTTCTTTTTCTTTTTAAATTTCAATATTATTAACAATTTACTTCAGTCTCTAATTTTATTTATTTATTTTTTTAAATTTAATTTTCTCTCCCTATTTTTTGAATTTACCATTATCCACCATTTTAAACCTGTCTTACAAATATTGTCAGCCATTTTCAAAACTGATTGTTTTCACTTTTTCCTTTGTATTTTTTTTTTAGGTGGGTGAGGCTGCGGGGTTGGGGTATAATTTTCTTCCTCAACTCTCTGTCACTTTCTTCTCATTTAATTTTAATCTGCCCCCTCTCCTCTTCTTCCTCACTTTCTTCTTTCTGTCTTTTTTTTTCTCTTGAATTTTCTGATCATTTCCCTTTTTCTTTCCTATTTTCTTTGGGGTGGGGTAATAGAGGAGGTACAATCTTATTCCTCAACCCTCTGTAACTTTCTCTTCATCTGATCTGCTCTATCTCCTCCTCTTCATCCTTAATTTCCTCTTTGTCTTTTTTCTTTTTAATTTTCTCATTGTTTCCCTTTTTCCTTTCTAATTTTTTTTTTGTGGGTGCATGCAGGGGAGGGGGTATACTTTCCTTACTCAAATCCCTGTCACTTTCTTTTCATTTAATTTCAATCTGCCCCCCATTTCTTCCTCACTTCCATCTTTCTGTCTTGTTTTTTTCTTTTTCAATTTTCTCATTGTATTTCCTTTTTACTTCCTTTTTTTTTGGCGGGGGGGGGGCTGCAATGGAGGGGATATAATTTTCTTCCTCAACCCACTATCACTTTCTTTTCATTTAATCAGCACCCTGTCTCCCTTTCTTCCTCACTTTCTTCTTTCTATCTTTTTTTGTTTTGTCTCTTCAATTTTCTCATTGTATTTCCTTTTTCCTTCCTATTTTTGGGGGTGTGTAGAGGAGGGGGTACAATGTTATTCATCAACCCTCTGTCATTTTCTTTTTATCTAATCTACACCTTTCCTTTTCTCTCTCACTTTCCTCTTTCTCTTTTTTTCTTCTTCTATTTTCTTTGTATCCCCTATTCATTTATACCCTTTTTACCTGTCTTTCAGTAATTGTAAGCCTTCATTAATTTTGTCCCCTATTCTTAAGGACATGTTTTTTTTTTTTTCATCCCCCTTCTTTCTTCTCCTCCCCTTTTTTTTTATCCACCACTTACTCTCTTCCGACCCCATTCTCTTTATATAACACATTCCCTCATTTCTCGACCAAAAGTTGTCTCCCCCTTGCATCCCCCCCCAACACCACCCTAATGCTTTGCAGACATTTGTCACAATTTTCTTTCCTTCCTGTAGACAGACTTCATGCCTTCACTTTGAGACAGTCCACCCTCCACCCCCACCCCCCCCAAATTTCTCCACAGCAAACAGAATTCTTTGCCACATTCTGAACAAGTTAGCAAAGTAGCAAACATCTTCGAGGGGTTTCCTAACTAGAAACCTCTGTAGGAAAAGGGAAAAAAGACGAAATACTGGATGTCCTACTAAGATAAGATAATGTTAAATTAACATCCCTAATCTCCTGAAGATATCCTTATGCAAATTGCGCATATATATATATATATAAAGTGGATCTATATCTTGTAGCGACTTCATCAAAAAAATAAATTCAATTCAAGTGCAATACATATTTCTCTTAATCATTACTAGTACTAACAATCTTTATATATACTAGCAAATATATGCACCCTCCGGGTGCAAGTATTTCAGTTTTAATATAATAAAATATCATATTAAATTAGAAAGGCTAATGAAACTGAATAAGAATGCAGATAATAAGATTTGGAACAGAGGGAGTATAATCGAAAAATAGAACAACTTTGAAACTAACTCTTCCATCATTTTCCCTTACTCCCGTCTTTCAATGGTACATTTTCCTAATTTAACTATTTAGTTAAAATAGGAAGTAAAGAATAATATTACAGTTTTTTCTTCTTGTTAATGAATTTCTTTCAAGATTTATCCCCGAGATTGTTGCTCATATTCAATAAGAAAAAAAACCCAAACAATTTGAAATCCATAATACTAAGCATATATTTATTAAAATCAAATTTTTAAGATCAATATGCAAATTAGCCTTCCCATTAACACTGTAAACCGCTCTTTTGTTGTATATTTAAATACAATTGCATGTTATTAGTATGTAGATATGGTCAACAGTCTTAATGACGTAAAACATTTTTACTAATAATCAAGGTTTAAATAATAATAATATCATGGAGAATGTGATGTAAATAACAAAAGGAATTGTGATTTGTATAGTAAAATAGTTTCGGTTACAGACAGAAAAACACACAATCTCCATTATAATAAGATATATATATATATATATATATATATATATATATGTGTGTGTGTGTGTGTGTATTTGGGTAGCATTCCTTCATTTATCCATGTAGAATTATAAAACTTTTCCTACCAATTCTCCTCTTTCCAGTCTCCACACCCCTTAATATACTAACTTGAAAAAACTGGAACATAAACACATCACCGCTGATGATGGCACTTTGAAGTGCTGAAAGTACTTGGGATAAGAACTTTGGTGGACTAATCTATAGATGCCATCCAAATGTAAAATAATTGGCCAGAAAGCTTGAAAAGATCGTTAATAAAATTGTTAAACAGGAGATGTGCCTTTTGTTTAATTCTACATGTATATATGTATATATAAATATATATATATATATATATATATATATATATATATATATATATATATATATATATAAAGTGCATCTATATCTTGTAGTGACATTATCATAAAAAGAACTTCAATTCGAGTGCAATACCTATTTCTCTTAATCACTACTAATTCTAACATATATATATATATATATATATATATATATATAGACTTTGGCTACCCCTGTTGCTAGGGTATAGGGGTATAATAAAAAGTTAGTATCACTGATCCAATGTTTGTTTTGGTCCTACATAATTGATTTATGTTTTAAATGAATGCAACCAATAACTTTTCCTTTTCTTACTATTCACATCCTAACTTTTAAATATCTTCTGAGATATGATAAAAATCTTCATTATTTTTGCATAAAAAGGAAGCTCTGGTGATAGTGAATGTGTATATATATTTACATTGTCGTTAATTGTTTTATTTTCGTAGTTTCCTCTGGAAATACATGCATACACACAACTGCCCTATATATATATATATATATATATATATATATATATATATATATTCTCTGAACACATAACGTATTCTTACATTCTTCTGTAAATTTCACATGGTTTGCATTTCTTAGTCACCGAAAATTTGATGGCAGACTTCTGTTCAAGCCTGAGGCACTTTGTTTGATTTCGCTGCTATTCTAAATAACCTTAAAACAAATATTTTTGGGAGATAAAAATAATTTTTTCTATAAACCAATTCTACACATTCCTTGGAAAAACATTCTGGAAAAAATATTTTCTTTTCCCCCTCAAATTCCTCTTATTTATTAAATGATCCTCATATTTAGAAATATAGTACTAATAACTGAAAACCATTTGATTAAGAAAATGTTGATTTATTATCTTTTTAACATTTAACATTTTGACTTCTTCATCAAATTACACCAGGTTTTGCAGACTTTTATAAGAATTTCTCTCTTGGAGAAGGTTTATATGGTTAAATTGAACTTAATGGACCTAAATTCTACCATCATTTGTCACCCCCGCCGAAAGAAAAAAAATACCAAAAATCAAGAAATTAACCGAATCTAATGAAATTTTCAGTGTTGATATATTAATGAATAAAAGATATAATATACCAGTTATTTTATTTAAAAACGTTTACATTTTTTTCTTTGAGAATATGTGTTACGCCTCAAAAATACATGGTTCAAAGTTAACTGACCTGAAAAAATGTAAAAGTTTTTAAATAAAATAACTGGTGCATTATATCTTTTATTCATTAATATCAACACTGAAAATTTAATTAAATTCAGTTAATTCCCTGATTTTTTGTATTTTTTTTTTCTTTTGGCAGGGTGACATACGATGGTGGAATTTAGGTCCGTTCAATTTCACTTACATTCAAAGCTTGGCATAAGGACATAATAGTGGGGGGCTCCCCATAATGGTATACTATTACATTGCTTATATGAATGGGCTACTCTTGCATTATATGCTATCAAATAGATTAATGAAAATACCTACTATTAATCATAATTGGCTTATTTGCATGTTTTAATCATAAGCTTCCTCTTTTTGAAACCTGATTTTTTTTTTTTTTTTCTTTTTAAGAAATCAACTTGTTTCATATCATTATTCATTATTTCCCAATAAAAAAAATTAAAAGACAATAATTAAAAATGCTTAAATTTTGTATTTTTGCATTTTCTGAAATATCACTTTTATTTTTTATAATTTGATTTGTTTCATAAATTTGAAAACAAATCAGGGAGATGGAAAAATCATATCAATTTATGAAAATTCAGACTGAAAGCGTGAAAAAAAAATTACAAATAAGTTTAAATTTATATCTGAACTGATTCAGATTCGTATATATATATATATATATATATATATATATATATATATATATATGGTTGAAAATAGAGGAAAATGCGGATAAAATAACTCTCAGAATAAATTTTAAAGCTTCGCAAAATACTGAGGCGAAATATCATTCGAATTTAGTTGTTGTTTTTTTATCCTCATTTTCCTTAATTTTCAACCACATTTTTTGGATTTACTCAATCCTCTACTCTTCATACACACACACACACACACACACACATATATATATATATATATATATATATATATATATATATTCTACTTGAAATAATAAAATCCTGATATCGAAAAATAATCTTTTGACAAAAAATAGTCACACATTTCTTGTGAGTTGCATATTGTTTTACTTGTGGAATATTGAGCACTTTTTATTTAATTCTTACTTCACAATTTTATTATTCTAAATATATATATATATATATATATATATATATATATATATAGTATCAATACACACACACTCACACACACACATATGTATATATATAATCAATATGTGCAAACATACACACATATAAAGTAATGCATACAAACATATATATATATATATCAATACGTATAAATGTATATTTATTGAGTATCAGTACATACAAACATATATAATGTATCAATTCATACAAACACATATATGTATATATTAATAGGTACAAGCATATGTAATATATATATATATATCAAGTATCAATATGTTCAAACACACATATATATATACAAATTATCAAGACTTACAAGCACACACACACAAGTATCCTTACATACAAATATATATATATATATATATATATATACAATATAATCAATACATACAAACACACACACATTATATATATATATATATATATATATATATATATATATATATATATATATATATAAAGTATTAATAAGTACAGACAAATATATAGTATCAATATGTACACACACACACACACATACAAAGTATCTATACATGTTTACAAACTTGCACACATAAATCAATATGTACAAATATATATATATATATATATATAAGGATATCTACTGAGTCAGACGAACCTACTGTTAGTTTCGCATAAAGCTCTTCAGGGCTAAAATCTGACAGAGTCAGATTTTAGCCCTGAAGAGCTTTATGCGAAACTAACAGTAGGTTCGTCTGACTCAGTAGATATCCTTATTACTTGGCTCTACTTAGGTATCGAGCACTTTTTACAAATTAGCTTCTCCTAGCGGTTATATGAATATATATATATCTTATATACATATATATGCATATAAATTGTTTTTTCTTTTGGCCAAATACTATACCAATAGATTATTTTTTGTTGGTACGAATATCTTGGTCTTTTCTTTTTTTCAAAAATTTTTTTCTTCCTGGTTGATGTTTGGTAGTATATTTTTACAATCAAACTCTCTGCCGGGTTTTTTTCTCTCCGCAAGGATCTACCAACACGCTTGGTATATTATATATATATATATATATATATATATAAAGTATCAATACGCACATGTATATATGAAGTATCAATGTGTACAAACATGTATATATATATATATATATATATATATATATATATATATATATATATATATAAACAATATGTAAAAACATATATACATATATATATATATATATATAAAGTATTGATTCATACAAAAATATATTTAAATATGTATATATTTAAACAGAAGATAAACAAATATACATGGATAAAAATTGTGCATAAATATAAATGTATATTTTATATCTATCTATCTATTTATCTGTATATATATATATATATATATATATATATATAAAGTATCAATACGCACATGTATATATGAAGTATCAATGTGTACAAACATGTATATATATATATATATATATATATATATATATATAAACAATATGTAAAAACATATATATATAATATATATATATATAAACAATATGTAAAAACATATATATATATATATATATATATATATATATATCAAGTATTGATTCATACAAAAATATATTTAAATATGTATATATTTAAACAGAAGATAAATACAAATATACATGGATAAAAATTGTGCATAAATATAAATGTATATTTTATATCTATCTATCTATTTATCTGTGTGTATATATATATATATATATATGAGTATAGATATTTGTTTCTCTACCCATCCTACATGCCGAAACTTATTTCCTTATATTCCTGTCACCTTTTTCTAGTCTCTTGAGGTGTTTCTATTTCTATCAACAGAACCGAACATACAATTCTCCAAACCTGCCTATGGCCATAACATATCCACCTTAAGGTCCCCGGTACTTTGCTTGTCTTCATTTAATAATATCCCTCATATGTCAACCCTGGTTTTACGTACACCAAACGACATGCAAGAAGTTTAATTTCTTCCTAAACTTTTTCCCTCTCCAACCCACCACTCTTAGAATGATTCTTTATTTATCCTAAAAAGAGAAAAAAAAATGTAAAAGGAATAAATTGTGGTATCTTATCTTGCTAAAAGATATATTTGTCACTTACGTAAATCATATTATTTCTTTGTGAAGCTCCTGGGAAGCCACATAAGTTTGACAGTGCAGTCTAAGCTAAATATACATTTTTTGGCATGCTTAAGGTGTCCTTATATCATAGTTGTTTCATCCGTGAACAAATATAGGGTGTGCTTTTTTTCCTTTCTAAACTATATGAATGAACTAGAAACGGCTACCTGGCATTAGTGTTAGTCTCGCAGATCCATTATTATTGAATCTCCAGTTAGATCCTCGCAGGATGCCCCATCAAAATCCCTATGTAAAAAAAGACCTTGCATTGATCCAGCCACTCTAAAAAATAAAAAAAAATTAATGTCTACTATTTAAAATATTAAATGCAGAAAAAATTCCATGCTGTTATCATTTAAATTTTATTTTTAAAATTAAATAAAATCTTCATTATTTTTTGCTCAAAAAGCAATATCTGGGGATAGTGAATGTGTATATATGTTTACTTTGCCATTAATTGTTTTATCATAGATGTTTCATCCGTGAACAAATATAAGGTGTGTTTTTTTTCCTTTTTAAGTTATACAAATGAACTAGAACGGCTATCTGGCATTACCTGGGTAGAATGGGGGGGGGTAAAATGTTAGTCTCGCAGATCCATTATTATTGAATTTCCAGTTGGATCCTTGCAGTATGCTCCATTAAAATCCCTATGTAAAAAAAAAAAGACCTTGTGTTGATCCAACCACTCTAAAAAGATAAATTAATGTCTACTATTTAAAATATTAAATGCAAAAACAGAAAAATTCCATGCTGTCATCATTTAAATTTTATTTTTTAAATTATCTTCATGAATATAAATAAAATCTTCATTATTTTTTGCTCAAAAAGCAATATCTGGTGATAGTGAATGTGTATATATATTTACTTTGCCGTTAATTGTTATATCATAGATGTTTCATCCGTGAACAAATATAGGGTGTGCTTTTTTTCCTTTTTAAGCAATATATAAATGAATGATGTGTGTTGGTGGTTTTACTTGAAGTTTTAAAGAACCCAGTAAATAACAAAGGCATGAACAGTGGCTTACTTTGACATGAGCGCTTGCTAGTGTCCATTGGTGGGGGAGGCACATTTTCAATTTGAATTCTATCTATAATATTTAATTTGTTTCCTTTTAATAAAATAAAAGAACATTTTCTGATTTTTTCTCTGAATGTTTGAGATGAGGCTTGAAGATTAGTATTATCTGCGTTATTCGGACTATTGTCCCCATCTTCATTGTTATTTGTACAACGTTTCGGCCGATATGCCCTCTGGCCTTCTTCAGGTATTTCTTTTCCGTGATGGCTCCCGATTACGACAAGAAAGTTCCCGAGTCTGAGAAGAAATACCTGAAGAAGGCCGGAGGGCATATCGGACGAAACGTTGTACAAATAACAATAAAGATGGGGACAATAGTCCGAATAACGCAGATAATATTTTCTGATTTGAATATTGAATTAATGTTGTAAAAACAAGTTTTTTTGTGAATTATAGCAAAGTATCTTTGATGCTATTTCCTCAAACAATGGTACAAGTAAAGATCTAATTTTTGGTATCAGTATTCAGTATACTAACATACAACTTTCACATAGATGGACAATTTGATATTTTAAAAAAGTGAAAAGTCAACCTACCCTAGTGTCCAATGAGATGTTCACAGTGTTTAGCCAAAAAAGTACACATATATGTGTTGAAATATAACAAAGGTTACTAAATGAGAAATAACCAAATGGAGGTTGAAAATGAAATGGAATGGGAATCTTTATAACATTAATAAAATACAATATACGCCAGCAGCATGAAGAAGGTAAACCACTGCTAGTGGTAATAATTGGAACCTAATAATATTCAATTTTTTGTTAAATTGAACTTAACGGACCTAAATTCCACCATTGTATGTCACCCTGCTGAAAGAAAAAAATACCAAAAATCAGGGAATTAACCGAATTTAATGAAATTTACAGTGTTGATATATTAATGAAGAAAGAGATATAATGCACCAGTTATTTTATTTAAAAATGTTTACATTTTTCAAGCCAGTTAACTTTGAACCACATATCTTTGAGAATCCGTATTAAGCCACAAAGATACGTGGTTCAAATTAACTGACCTGAAAAATCTAAAAGTTTTTAAATAAAATAAATATGTATATTCATATATGCAAAATCTCTATATGTACATTTGAGTTCTCAAATTTGGTTGAATCCTTTCAAATACTTGATACCATTCACACACATATATATATATATATATATATATATATAATAGTCATTGGGTTGGCCTTAAGTTGGTATCAGCCAGACAGCAAGGGGTCTATCCCCTCTTCACTTGCACTAATCCAAGGAGATTGTTTTAGCATCTGAGGTGGAGTGCCACACCTAAAATCAGCTCCTTACTTTACCTAAAAAAGATCTCTGTGCTACTCATACGCTAAGTTGGTGAGGGCCGGTATTGAACCAGGAACCTTGCAATTCCTAGTCAAGTAATCTACTGACTCAGCTAAACCGGCCCTATATATATATATATATATATATAAAGAGGTTATATGAATATATATATATCTTAGACTCATTAGATTATCTTTATTATTGGCTCTACTTAGGTATCGAGCACTTTTTACATATTAGCTTTCTCCTAGTGGTTATATGAATATATATATATCTTATATACATATAAATTTTTTTTTCTTTTGGCCAAATACTGTACCAATAGATTATTTTTTGTTGGTACGAATATTTTGGTCCTTTCTTTTTTTCAAAAATTTTTTTCTTCCTGGTTGATGTTTGGTAGTATATTTTTACAATCAAACTTTCTGCTGGTTTTTTCTTTCCGCAAGGATCTACCAACAGGCTTGGTATATTATATATATATATATATATATATATATATATATATATATATGAGATCAATAAGTCTTCACTCTTACACAGTTATTAGTTCAGTTTTGATTTGAAATTTTCACAAATTAATATATGTTGATTATTGCAATAATATATAGGAAGGAAACTTTCTATAGTTACTGAACAAGTCCCTGACACTTGAATCCAATTCATACACAAATCATCAAGAGAGAATATGTATGAATGATATAAGCTAAAAGATTAGTGGAAATCAAAATGTAATATCAATTATTTACTGTTACTTATATTGTTATGTATTTCCATATGATGATTGTATCCTAGTTGATATGTGAAAAATATAATAATGAAACTATTATAATAAAAGGAGAGATTTTAATTTATTCTTGGTTTATCCTGCTCAGCTGGAGAGGATTTGGCACTTTGTTATTTACTAAACGTTTTTAAACAGTTTGTTTATTCTCACCTGTTCAGTATATATATATATATATATATATATGTGTGTGTGTGTACACATGTATGTATGTATTCCTTCACACAAATATGCACATATATATATATATATATATATATATATATATTCACACAAATTGGCATACATACATACATATATATATGTGTGTGTGTGTGCATATAGTCACACATATATGTATACATATATATGTGCTTGTATATATGTACATACATACACACACACACACACCACACACACACACACATATATATATATATATATAAAAACCTGGTTACTAACAGTTTATCGCATATATGAGAAACTATCAATAACCAGGTGCCATTGACTCCATGCCCATGCTACCTTAACTTAGATTTAAATGGTCTATCAATGATATAGAGCATTATTTACTTATAAATATATATACCCATATATATTATATATATATATATATATATATATATATATATATCCTATATAATATATATATATATATATATATACCTCACAAAATATGCAGAAATATAGACACTTTTATATATATATAATATATATATATATATATATATATATATTTAACACACACACACATGCATATATATATATATATATATATATATGTATATGCATGTGTGTGTGTTAATAAAATATGCAGAAATATGTACAATCATGCATTCATATATATATATATATATATTTCCTCGCTCAAATATGCCGAAATATGTACAAGAATTCATATATATATACACGTACACATTATATATATATACAACTGCACACTTATATATATTCATATATATATACAACTGCACACTTATATATATTCATATATATATACAACTGCACACTTATATATATTCATATATATATACAACTGCACACTTATATATATTCATATATATATATACAACTGCACACTTATATATATTCATATATATATATATATATATAGGCATTTATTAGAAATGGATAGCTTCAGATGTAGACAGAACCATTTACTTAAATGATTGTGGAAAGTACTTCAAGTTTAGTCGGAATTGTCCAGTAATATTCGGCTACATTACTATTTGGTCAGTTACCTGGAGGACGCTGGCTGACTAAGTGTTGGTCAGGGTCTGAAGGTGAACTGAAATGTTTTGAGCTGCATGATTCATCTGTGGACAAGCAAGGATGTGGTCAGATCTCCTGCCACGTCTGTGGACAGCCAGCTGAGACTGCAGACAACGAGGCGATGCCCAAATCAAGTGCTGGACACAGGAACAATGAAATGTCATAGAGGAAATTTATCCTTCCCCTTTTCTTTCTGGAGGACAAACAAGGGAGAAAATAATTTTCACCGTAGATTTGAACAGCTCCAATTGGTTTTGAGCCATCTTTGACCTGAATGGGGCACATTGATGGGCAAAACAGATAATTAGATCGTTGAAAGAATGGAGAGTCGATTTGCCTTTGGCAAAATGGCTGACCATACCATCAGAAGGATATGACTTGATAATCATGCCAAACAGGAGACTGGTTCTCTTATGGCTTCAGTCTTTAGAGTTGAGAAACATTAAATCTGTAGACCAATGAAAAAAATGATTGAGAGACAGATGCACACTCAAAGATCAGGCCATGATACCCTATTGAGTGGAAAAGAAAAAGAAAAATAGCGTCAC
Source organism: Doryteuthis pealeii (assembly GCA_023376005.1). Classification (NCBI taxonomy): domain Eukaryota; kingdom Metazoa; phylum Mollusca; class Cephalopoda; order Myopsida; family Loliginidae; genus Doryteuthis; species Doryteuthis pealeii. The sequence goes on along the minus strand of CM042161.1, from coordinate 60,629,253 downwards.
TTAATAAATTATTATAGTTCTAAACAAATGCGCAGAACCCAATTTTTTCCGGTATATTTCCTCTATTGGTTTGACATTGACATTAAAAGTCTTTGAACCTTTTTTTGGTAAATTTTACATGTGGAGCTTCTTGCAGAAAAAAGAGTTTCTGATTTAAATTGGCTTAAGCTTTCAACATATTAAATTAATTCAACATAACTACCAAGGGAAAAAACGTTAATGAAACCCAATATTTTTACCGGTAAGTCATTCCTTTTACACACACACACACACATATATATATATATATATGTGTGTGCAACACATATATATATATATATATATATGTGTGTGTGTGTGTAAAAGGAATGACTTACCGGTAAAAATATTGGGTTGGTCTCAATATATGGTTGGTATAAATGTTACTCGGATAAGTCAGATTTATAACAATATAAAGTGCTCAATACATAAGTAGAGTAGATTTATTATTATAGTGTGTACAGAAATGACCTACTCGAGTTTCACCATAAGGATCTTCAGGGTTAAATCCACTGAATTAATCAAGATATTGATTAATTACAGCTAACTATGGGAGTATATATATATATATATATATATATATATATATATATGTTGATGGGATAAATGAATAAAATAGATAAATCAACATATTGTCAGATTCATTTTCATTTTTCAACTTACACACACACACACACACACACACACACACACACATATATATATATATATATATAATATATATATATGTATGTGTGTGTGTGTGTGTGTGGATAATATCAAGTATTCATTGGTAGGTTTCTTTTTCATCAGCCGGGTCAAATCAACAAAGACCAAACCATACTGATAAGACAAAGAAATGTTGAAATAAATTTAAACTTATATCCACACAAAGGTATCTATTTATTTATATATATATATATATATATATATATATATATATATATATATATATAGAGAGAGAGAGAGAGAGAGAAAGACAGACAGACAGACAGACAGACATACACACATGAAAATAAATATAAGTGTATACATTTGTATAGATAGATAAGTATATGTGCTTTAATAAGAGCATTAAATTGTTTATACAGAACATATGAATATATGATTATAATTTCCAAGGGAAGAAAATGTTAATGAAATGCACACATATATACATAAGTTGAAAAAATAAAGGAAAGAAAATATTGAATGGATAGAAATTATTTATTAGAGTGGTGACACATGTTTTGACCGAGAGATTGTTCTTGTACACATTGTATTCTATTTATTATTATTTCAAATACAAAATAAAATAATGATAATATAGACAAAATATAAAAATTTTTTCAGTATACAAAAAAGTGGTTATCATCTGGGCAAGCGGTTGAAACTCATGTCAGCACTCCAATAAATATTTTTTATCCATTCAACATTTTCATTCCTTTATTTATTTTTTCAACCCAAATATATATCTATATCTATATCTATATATAAATGGACTCTCCTGTCGATTATCGACGTATGAGGGTTCATACACACAATGAACTCCCACAGAGGGATTTGTTTATAGTGGTGAAGGCTTGTGTTGGACCATCCACACTTTTTGGCACAGTCGATAGGAAGGAATTGGTGCATCAAAGGTTGCCACAAACCCAATCAACGACCGACCTCAGAAATTTTGAATTCAGAGTAGTCCCTCTCCTAGACTGGTTACCTACCCAAGGCTGAAGAGTCCAGTCTGCCCTACTATTTAACCCATAGCTGGAGGGAGAATATATGGATTCATACCTTTCCCAAGGTCATTAGCGTTATGTGAAATGCCAACAGCTTCGTCTAGGAATTGAACTCGAATCGACGAGTCCATTTTCCACGACTCTAACCACTAGCCCACGCGCCTCCATATATATATATATATATAGGTGGATGATAGCAAGTATTTCCTTGATAGGATTCAACCAAAATTGAGAACTCAAACATGATATAAAGATTTGTACATGTAATTTTACATATATTATAAATAAATTGATATCTTAGTGTGGAAAGAAATTTAAATTTATTGGACATTTCTTTGTCTCGTCTGTCCAGTCAAATCAACAAAGACCATACTGATAAGACAAAGAAATGTTGAAATAAATTTAAATTTATATCCACACCAAGGTATCTATTCATTTATATATATATATATATATATATGAGTAAGAAAAGGTGGAATGAAAACATCACACAATGCTGTTAAAGAAGAAAACAATTTATAATATAGTCATAGCTGATACTGATCAATATTTCGATTTTACAAAAATCATCATCAGAGCTCATTCACTCAGTATCAGCTATGACTATATTATAAATTGTTTTCTTCTTTAACAGCATTGTGTGATGTTTTCATTCCACCTTTTCTTACTCATATTGTCGGATTCATTTCCTTTCTTTTAACTTATATATATATATATATATGTATAGATAGATAAGTATATATGCTTGAATAAGAGAATTAAATTATTAATATGAATGTATGATTTTATTAAGGTTATACCTTTATAGAATATTATATTACTAAATTTTCATTTTATGTGTATATATATATATATATATAGACATTACCAACAGATAATTTAGCTGTATGTAAATAAAAATAAAAAAAACATTTAAAAAAAAGGTACTACTCAATTATATGTAATTTTAAAATTGGACAATTCCATAGTTTTCTAGGAATACAGGAGAAAATAAGTAATATATATATATATATATATATATATATTATATATATCAAATCTTGTCTGAGATCTTTAATTGTATTAAATTTTTATATCATTATTTTGTTTGTTTCCAACAAAGAGTCTGTCTAAACAAAAATTCTGAAAATTCTTCAAAGACTTGAAGAGGCTCTTGACACCCAAAACACATGTTGTAAAAGAATAAAATAATAAATATAAAAATTTGATCTGCAGATTTTTCCTTTTACATACTCATTTTCCTTTCATTGTTTTTGAAAAACTCTTTTATCATACATACATACATATATATATATATATATATATATATATATATATATATATATAATATATAATTACATGCAAGGGTGGAGCAATTGGACAACAACACTTTAACAATCTCATGCAATTTCCAAAATTTTTAAAGAATATCACAATTGGAAAATTTCTTGATAATAATTCTAAATTTCCTTTTTTGGTTATGGCTGAGATTTGAACAAAACAACACATGCTTTTTTTTTCTAATTTCAATTTCTTATGCCCTCTTCTCTCTCTCTCACATGAGCAGGATGTGATACAAGGTCAATTTGTGAAGCAAAGTTTAACAGGTTTGAATTCAGAGTTTTCCTTCTCCTAGACTGGTTACCTAGGCAAGGTTAAAGAGCCCTGTCTGCTTTACTATTTACCCATAGCTGGAGCTAAAGTAGTTGGATGCATACCTTTCCCAAGGGTATTAGCGTTATTTTAGATGTAAACAGTCTTGTCCGAGGGCCGAACTTGGTATTCAGTAGTAATAGATCTGCAAACGATTATTAAACCATGTTTTTATCTCCTCTACCCGGGCTTAGCCGGGTAGCCACCGCTAGTATATATATAAAGTCATTCACAGACACTATGTTTCGACGTTTCATATTTCATCAAGTGTGGCTACACACAGCAATTACTTCTGGAAAGCGAAACCTGACTGACTTTTCATCAGCCCGGTTCCTTAGCCTATTGGCCATCGACAGTTACCATTAAGGAGTAGTGGTAAATACATACATCAGTGTATATATTTTATGATGACCAGAGAGATAAAATTTGTAAACAACAGACGATCATTGCTTTATTACACTGGCAGTGAAAGTTAATTAAAGTCACTCCTAGAGAGCTCTACCAGGTTTTGGGAGCATATAGTATATATAATACATTATGTGATTTTAATAATTATGAAATGTCTGGAAATTTTGTTTTTCTTGTAAGTCTAACAAGCAATAATGGAAAATACGTAATTGAAGTGCAATTAGTTATTAATTAAGTTTTGTTAAGTTTGATAAGATAAACATTAATGTATTTATCTTGATATTTTATTTACTTGTTCATTGATGTAATCTATACATATATATAAAGGGCAGTCAGTGTGTATGTACGTCCGGATGAAACTACAAAAATAAAGCAATTAATGACAATGTAGATATATATACACATTAAATATCACCAGTTCTTGCTTTTTGTGCAGAAATTATTTACTTATTTATTGATCTAATTTATACATACTAGCAAATATATGCACCCTCCGGGTGCAAGTATTTAAGTTTAAATGTAATAAAATATTAGATGAAATCAGAAACTAATTAAGAATTCAGATAAAAATATTTGAAACGGAGGGGGTATAATCGGAAAATAGAACAACTGAAACTTACTCTTTCATCACTTCCGTTTTTCAATGCTAAATTTTCCTAATTTAACTATTTAGTTAAAATAGGAAGTAAAGAATAAGATTACAGTTATTTCTTCTTGTTAATGAATTTCTTTTAGGATTTATTGAAGAGATTTTTACTCATATTCATTAAGATAAAACCAAACAATTAGAAATCAATAATACCAAGCACATTTTTATTAAAATCAGTTTTTTTAATATCAATATGCAAATTAGCTTTACTTTTACACTGAAAACTGGTATTTTGTTATATATAGAAATACAATTGCATGTTATTAGTATTTAGGTAAGGCCAACAGTATTAATAATGTCAAACAGTTTTATTATTAATTGAGGTTTAAATAGAAATAGAATCATGGAGAATGTGACGTAAATAACTAAGGGAATTGTGACTTGAGTAGTAATCTAGTTTCGGTTACAGACAGAAAAACACACAATCTCCATTATAATAAGATATAAAGGGCAGTTGATATGTATGTTTGTTTTAAAGTTAGATGGAGTTGATCTCAATGTTTCAGTTTATTTTCTTCAAAGCTCTTTAATCTAGCAAAACATGTCTTACATCATTCTTTCTGATTTGATGGTAGATTTTCCCAAGCACTCAGGTTAATATTGAGGCGTTTCAAATTGTCCTTCAATTTATCTTTATAGCGTAAAAGTGGACATCCAATAGAACACTTAGCATTTGGTAATTGATACATATATATATAATTTAGTGATCTATACATATATAA